>VYXD01009018.1:114588-151526 GCA_013397195.1 Hylia prasina | reverse complement strand
GGCCCGAGAGGAGCCGAGCGGGGGCGCCGCTCTCGCGGCGCATGCGCGCGGGGCGCTCACCCGGGCACGGCGCCGGCCGCCCCCTCCTTCCCTCCCCCGGCAGCGGGGCCGGCGAAAGGGGGTCCGGNACAGAACCGCAGAGTACGCTGAGTTGGAAGAGAACCATCAGGATCATCGAGTCCGACTCTTGTCGTTGCACAGGACGCCCCTAGGAATCAGACCATGTGCCTGAGAGCATTGTCCAAACGCTTCTTGAGCTCCATCAGCCTTGGTGCTGTGGCTGTTTCCCTGAGGGGTCTGCTCCGTTGCCCGGCCACCCGCTGGGTGAAGATCCTTTTTCTTAAACCTAACCTATATAGCTCCTTGGGCACAGCTTGAGGCCATTCCCTCGAGTCCTGTCACTGGTCACCGCGGAGAAGAGATCAGTGCCTGCCAGTCCATCTCCACTGGTGAGGATGTTGAAAACTCTAATCCCCTCTCAGTCTCCTCTAGGCTGAACAGACCAATTGACCTCAGCCATTGCTTGAATGGCTTCCCCTCAAAGCCCTCCACTGTCTTCATTGTCCCCCTTTGGACATTAATGGCTTAATGCCTTTCTTACGTTTAGGTGCCTAGAACTGTACATAGCACTCGAGGCCACACCGGCATAAGAGTGGAGGTAGGAGTAGAGGCAGGGTGCCCAAGCTTGAAAAATCCATGCAACTTGTGAGCAGGAAGGTGAGATCGGCAGAGATGGTTAGTTGGCTTTTAGGCAGGATGTTCCTCTGCATTGCTCCAAGCTGCCTCTTCTCTCTGAAAGGTTTTTCTCAAAAGTGCACAGGTGTCTTTTCAACTGGTAAGAGTGAAAACTTGAGTAGGAGCTGCATGGAAGGAGAAACTTTAATACCAGTGCTGGTCGCAAGACACACTGGTATCAAACTCAAAAAGCTCCCAACTGATGAAATTACAAAGATCCTGTCTTCCTGAAGGCATGAAGTCACAGGTTTAAGAGTATACATAAAGCTTGGGAAGCCCATGCCAAGTTCAAGTTTGCACCTAGCACTTGAACATTTAACTTGCAAAGAAGAGTACTTAAAAATTCACCTCTCCAAAGACTAAAGACACCAAACCAACCTTTACCTTCCCAAATATGCATATATTATGAATACCTGTATTTCCCTCTTTCTTCCTTTCCAACAAAGAACAAGCCATGTCTAAATGGCTTCCACCTTGTCTAAAAATGCCATTGGAAATGGGCTATCTGATATGGCACAAGCCCTCCATGTTCTACAAACTACTGAGCTTTTATTGTGTGCCAAGACAGGGGCTGTGCTTGGCTCTGGGAGCTATGTTTTCCAGATGCTAAGCCTGAGCTAATGGAAAATATGTCAGCATTTTAGATTTGCTTTGTTTCAGTTGAAGGGTTATGTAGTTACATGAGTGCATCTTGTCTATTTGAAATATAAATTCTGTTTCCAGTTTAACCACAAATTACTTTGTATGGGCCTTTGTTGTGTGTTGTAGAAAGTAATGGGGTTTCCTATCTGACCCCTGGAACTGGGGTTCAAGTACCCAGAAGCAAAAGTAACAAACTATAAGAATGTGTATGAAATTATAAACTGTATGCCTGCTTTTCTTGTTTGGTTGGCTTGTTTTTTCCTAGTGTTTCCAGACCAAACACTGAAAATTGGGAAAACCATTAAGGTCATGGTGTAATGTTCCCTTACTATAAAATTTTTTTAGAAGATGGCACCTTAAGCAAGATGATAACAGCCATGCCTCCTAAAACAATGCACTGTAATCTACCCACTGTGGGAATATTTGTGACCCTCAGAGTGCAGGCAGTGGTTTGCTCTCTTCTCAACCTCGTCACCTAACATCAGTTCTAATGCCTTCGGCAATACCATTAAAGTGTGTGTTAGCCATAAGTGATGTTTCTGAAATATAAGCTTTGCCAGTGACTACAGTGTCTAAACAACCAGAGTGCCTTTTCTGAACTACAACACTCGATATTAGAAGAGAAGTGAAAGTTTTTGTTTGCGTTGCAGTCAGTGAGCCGTGATCAAACTACAGAATTTCAGAGAGTGACTTGAGGAGAACTAGAAACTGCATTTAAAGGAGTCTTGAAGTTAGCTTTACATGCTTTAGTCTTCACAGTTTTCACCCAAATAAGAGCATGACATGAACATGGGTAAATTGAATCTCTAGCTTCCAGAAACGTGTATTTCCTCACTAAAACAATTCATAGAACAGAATCTGAGAACTTCTTGACAGAATAAAACATCTGAGGTAAAAGATGTTTTTTTATCTTCTTTAGATCTTCTAGCAGTGAAAAAGAACTGGTCAGCATGAGCATGTTAATAGTAATGGTATAAACAAAGAAATTACTAGAAACCCAGAAAAGCAACACATTTTCATACACAAAGCAGAAAAGCAGCAGATAAAATGAATAGAGCACAAAGTAGGAAAATAAAGGACAAAATTACTCTAATTTAAGACTTACTATATAAAGTGTTTAGAAACAGAAACATTGAAAAGTAATATTTCCAGTAGTTTCTCAGAGCACAAGAGCTACATCGATCCTGTAGGTCTGTGAACGGGGCTGTTTGCATCAGTGAGTGCTGAGAGAGTTTGTTGATGCCATTGCAAGGCTAATCCCCAACTAACCTTTTCAAGATCATGGTGACCAGGCAAGTGCCCCAGTACTGGAGAATAGTAAATATTTCACCTGTCTTTGAAAACAGTAAGAAGGATAATTTAGAGAACTACAACTTCACCTTGGTCCCTGAGAATCATGCAGAAATCAAAGATGTCAGAACTGGGCTCAAACATCTTGCAGCCTAAAACCAAAAAGCTGAAGCATTGACAAGCTAATTTCTTACACACAGATGTACCGGGCACAAATTATTTAAGCACCATATTTTAATGGGTCAGTCTGTAAGATCTGGGCATTATCAGAACACACAGAATGTGTGAGATTGGAAAGGGCCTTTGGAGATCACTTAGGACAGTCTCACTGCAGAAAGGAGGATAAAGTAGAGCAGCAGTGTGGCTTCTTAGTTATCACCAGACCAAGCACTGCCACTCTTTGTAGATTTTACATGATCATGCTAAGGACTGAATGATAACTTTGCTCTTTCCCAGAAACCACTGGAAAACAGTCTAAAACTCTGGCTTAAGAGATGTGGTCTATTAATCCTCTGATCTAAAAATAAAGACCTAGGGGTCCTTTACAGGAGGAACTATGAGCTACCATCCCCTATGGACACAGCTGCATAGGTGATAGGCCAATCAACCAGCAAACTGACTGGGAAAGAGACTATTTGGAGGTTCACTGCTCCCCAAATTCTGAAATATGGTTCAGCATTTTGTTATAGATGTACCTGAGCATAAGCATAACTCCATAACTGTCAGCAACCTCCTGCGTCTATGAAACAGTAGGAAATTCTTGTTTCTTTCAATAACCTTTAATATTTGGGGTTTGATGAGTTGATATCTTTCTCTCTGTTTTCCTTGCTAAAGAACTGATAAAGCATTCTCTCAGTCTCTAGCTGAACAGTTTTATTCCTAAACTGATCTGCGGGGTTTTTTTGGTTTTTTTTTTTTTTTTTAATTTAAGGATACTATAAAACTCGGAGAGGCTTAAACCCAAGTGATAGATATTTAACTATACCCTCAGTCATTCCAGCCCACTTGAGTTCTTCAACCATCACTGTAACTTGGCTTTCAAAGGTCCTCCGTTTCCCATGGAAAAAAATCCTTCATTTTCTCTCTGGTCTCAAAGTCAAATAAATCAAGGTCATTCTCTAGCCAAATCCACTCAACTGTATGAGACAAACTGATTCAGCAATCATTTGTAAAAGAGGAAAAAGCAAATATCAGCCATTTGAGTATCTCTAGTCTTACAGATATTCCCACTGGTAAGTGAAAGATTAATGCTCTTCCAGAGCATGTAACTGTTAGCTAGCAATTGGGAACACCTGATTATGAAGTCTTCTTCACCAGAAAACCTCTTGATGCTTCGAAGATGAGCATTAGAAAAGTGGAAATAGTGAGGGATTAAGTGACTCAAAAAATAAGAGTCTTTTGCCACTAATTATTTGCATAAATACAGCTTAGATCCCTTCAACGATCTGGGTTTTAAAAACAAAAGCTTTAGCAATATACTTACTTTTAAATGATGACATTTATACTGAGGGCAGGGGGCAGCAGCCAGAAGCAAAATAGAAACTCTTGCTCAGTTCCCAGGAGTTCTGTATCTTGGACATTTTGTTCTCAGAACATGGAGCTTGCTCCAGAAAGAGGAAAGTTATCAGTAGCCTTCTGCATTGTGCAAGGCAGTGTGTTGTCCCTGTGACTGTCATCTATAGTTATTGCATTAAAACTGAGGAGGAAGTTATCTTCCAGACTGGTGCTTACCTTCCTGACTTCATGACCACCAATTTTAATTGGCTCTAGTATGCCAGACTGAACACTGACGAGAACACTGGTCAGTCGTTTGATTGACTACATGTGTACAAACCACAAACATCAGTACTTAAATTCCAGCAATTCAGTTTCAGATACACTTCCAAACAACCTGTACCAAATCAAAAGCAGAAAAGGTGGTAAACCAGAAGTAAAGTCAGTAAAGAGGAGCAGGCTACAGGAGAAAGGAACATTTAGAAAAAGGGATAAAAATAATTTCTTTTTAAGTATCCAGCATGTGCTGATTTACCACTTAGACACACACAGATCCATAGGATCAGATGGGACCCACCCAAGGGTACTGAGGCAGCTGGTGGGGTCACTGCGTCATTTTCAACCATTTACCAGCAAGTCTGACTGAACAGGGAAGTCTCAGGTAGTTAGTCAGTGTGACACCCATCCACAAGAAGGGCCGGAGAGACAATCCAGGGAACTACAGGCCGGTCAGTCTGACAGGGGTGCCCAGGAAGGACATGAAGCAGATCATNTTGTTTAACATCTTTATTGATGATTTGGACAAGGGAACAAATGCCCCTTCAGTCAGCTTGCAGATGACACCAAACTGGGCAGAAGTGTTGATCTCCTGCAGGGCAGGAAGGCTCTGCAGAAGGATCTGGACAGGCTGGAATGATAGGCTGAGGCCAACTGTATAAGGTTCAACAAGGCCAAGTGCNGATTGTTGCACTGTTGGCTGGGTAAATATCTAGCTGAAGAGCTGGATCAAGAGAGTTGTGGCAAATCCAGCTGGCAGCTGGTTGCAAGCCCTTTTCCCCAGGGCTCAGTATTGAGGCCACTCTTGTTTAACATCTTTATTGATGATTTGGACAAGGGAACAAATGCCCCTTCAGTCAGCTTGCAGATGACACCAAACTGGGCAGAAGTGTTGATCTCCTGCAGGGCAGGAAGGCTCTGCAGAAGGATCTGGACAGGCTGGAATGATAGGCTGAGGCCAACTGTATAAGGTTCAACAAGGCCAAGTGCTGGGTCCTGCCCTTGGGTTACAACAACCCCATGCAGTGCCACAGGCTTGAGGAAGAGTGGCTGGAAAGCTGCTTGATGGAAAAGGACCTGGAGGTGCCGGTTGACATCCAGCTGAACATGAGCCAGGACTCTGCCCAGGTGGCCAAGAAGGCCAGTGGCATCCTGGCTGATCCTGATCCATATCACCTATTGTCTTTTGTGCTGAAGTGCAAATACTTCCTTCTAAGATAATACACATGTAACCCATACTGTGATCTTCAGCAAGGCATGGGGATTCTTGAGGCCTTTAACAATCTCCTTTTTAAACCTGTCCTGAGCATCCTTGGACTTTCCCTACTAAGCTTTCCAATTCTCGGCAAGGCATCTCTATAGCATTTTTCACAATTATATAAAAAGAGATTAATGATTTATCTTGGAAGTAGATGGACATGTCCACAATGCTGTTGGAAAGCTTTTTACTCCATAAATGTGGTCACCTGGTAATCCATCCATATGGAATTGTACATGTAGTTAGGAAGGTTTGCTACAGGATTTATAAAATTATGATCAGGTTTCTTGTGGCAGGAAAAATAGGGGGACATCCTGATGATATGCTGAAGTTTGTCAGATCAGTGACAATAGCAGACGTACTGCAAATGTTTCCAGATGCTGCTGCAGCTTTTGAGGTGAAGTATGCTGCTGATCTAGGAATCAGGAGAGAGACACAGGGAGTAAAAAAGGCTCAGAAATAATAATTTACTGCTGTCAAGACCTCAGGAATTCATATGTTCACCTTCTGATCATATCCATTTGGGAGACTAGCATATTCATACTGTGACAGCTACAGCCACAAACAGCCACCCCACTCTGAAGAAATAGTTATAGTCCATTATGAAAAAGAGTTACCTTATGATAAGCTGCATCAGATGCCTGGACTTGAGTATGGCAAGAATAGTCTGCACCTGCAGGCCCAGGGGGAAGCCATATCCTGAGCAGCTTTAAATGGGACATGATTGGACTTTCTATTGTGACTGTGTTCAAAGAGCTACAGGGATTCTGCATGAGACTTTCTTGCTAAGTGACACAAATCATTCTGTGAAATATCTGGGTCTGCATCACATAGGTGATTCTCACAGCCTTTCTTAAAGCAGGAACTACTAACACCACCACTTAATTACCATGAAGCTCCAGAGAAGCACGTGAGCTACTCAGCTTTAGGCAGAGACGCCCAGGACTGAAAAGGATTCAAATGTGTATATATATGAAGGGCAAACAGGATGTCTAAAGCTGTTTGATTAAACTAGTATGCTAGTGACCTGGACCTTTCAAGAGCTGTACCCACACATAGGAACTACCTTTTATAATTTAACATTCAGCTGGATAATGTTACTCAGTGACAAATAGCCACCTTGGCAAGGCAGTTGGCAAGGCAAGACACTTACTGTAAATCAATTTTTTTCTGATTGATCTTCATGACCCTGTCTCACAGGGGAGCAAGTTTCCTGCTTCTGTGATATATATCTGGAAGAGTTTATACCAGGAAGGAGGAACCTAGGAAAAAGAGAAATGTTTAATGGTGAAAGTCCCCAAAAATAGCTATTTCTTTTGTGTGAGATACTGATACAATTTTGTGGGATAATTGTCCAGAGGTCTAAGACATCTCAAAGGGAAGGCAAATTTTTGTAAATATTGACACTAAAAGTGTTTGGACTGTATTCCTCTTTATAATCACAGAACCCACTCATAAATCTTTACCTGGTTCCTCCACTTCTCTGTCATGTGATACTGCATAGTGTTTTTCCTTTTTCTCGAACAGAAACAACACCTGAAAACACTGGGACAAGTGAGACATAATCAAGGTTAAGGTCCAGTCGTCCCATGAATTATGTCCAACAAAAAATCCTGCAGAATTTGAGCCTTCCCTGAACCTTCTGGCCTCTGGGAATTTGGCAGGGAAGGCAGGGAGCAAGAGGAAGTCCTCACCCCAGCAGGGAGAAATCTGTGCTGTTTTTTGCTGAGACGACACAGCCATCATGTTTGAGAACTTGCATTTAAGGTTCTCTGGTTGCCAGGTCAAGAAGAGCCCTACTGCCGTGTACCCAATAAGGGAAGGACAATCTCTCCCAAGCAAAGGAACAGCAAATTGTGGCACGCTCAAACTGAAATCTCACTGTTTGCACGGGCCTCCTTTATCATCCTGGCTCTATTACTTATGTGCTTCCACCTCTCAGCTAGATGAGGAGGAGGAAGAATGACTGATCTTTCATTCATCCTGTCTGATCAAAGGTTTCCAAGCTTTTCTAAGTCAACATGAGGGAATAGGCTATCTGTTGTAGCAGAACATTACTCTGGAATGGTTTATATATGGCACAAGGACATATAGTTTAGGAGCTTCTGAAAGAGGGAGATGGAGAGATCCTGGGTTCTGGATTCTGAGGTATAACAATATGTTGCCTTCATCTTGAACCCTACCAGTCAAATCAGCATAACTCATTCAGCGTGCCATTTTTGTTCAATATGACATTTTGAAAGTATTTAAATTTTAAGGACTCAGCACGATTAAAAACATATGGGCCAGAGATTAATATCATCCTTGGAATTTTGCAGTATTGGTGGGCAGGTAAACAGGAGTTGTGATTCTGGGACTGCCTTCAAAACATTACAAGTAATAGCCACTTCTAAGAGGAAGAATGGTTCACCAGAGCATCAGAAATTATTTATTTTCCTGAGTTCAGGCAAGAGGTACAAATTACAGAAGTTTTAACATTTCACAGACAAAAGGTGGCTGCTACTTTACTTGCAAATCAGCAAATGGTACATTCTACAAAGGAGGAGGGGAAAACAGCTGACTAGCACAAAGAAATATTATATATTTACCAACCCATCCATCACCTCATTCATCAAGAAAATGAAACAAAAATGCAGGATGAAAATAAATGCTATTGAAAGTATTAAATATTGTTTAGTTACAGTAGTCTGATTTTCAATTTGTTACCATTTTACCTCCTATTTATATCTGCCCAACTCTTTATTTAATAGTATTGCTTCAAGCATTTAGATACATAACAAAGCTGTCCATATCTAGGAGAAAAATGTCCTAGATTTGGCTGGGATAGAGTTAATCTCTTCGTAGGTCTGGCTCAAGGCTATGTTTAAGAATACAAAACTTCTTAAAAGTTTTTCTCCTCACAAAATTGTTTAATTGTACTAAAATTTGGTACATACCCAGTACATACCCAGTATGTTCCCAGTAGCCATGGGAACAATACAAGTTGCTCACTTTCTGAACATCTTCCTAGTTTCTGTCAGTACAGTTAGTAACTGGTGACCAGAAGCAAATGGCCATTCCTGGTAAGGAGGAAATCACCTCTGCTGCAGAAGCAGGATTGACAGCTAGAAAGCAGGGGTGGCCAATATTTCAGCTGCATATACCCACCATCTCAGTATTTGACGCCCCTTGCAGACTTTTGCCCTAGGCAGAAGGGGCAAACTGTGGTTGTAGGGGCAATTGTAGTTGTAAAATTTCTTTCTGCACCACTGGAAAAAATGAGGTCCCACACACAAGCCATGGACAGGTTTCCAAAAATCCACTGCCTGAACTCAAACAGACATTATTACAAATCAGGCCAAACACCCTGTAAGTAATGCATACCTCAAAACCAATACCACACATGATGTTCCTCAAGAAATTTCCTTCAAATATTTCTCCTTTCTTTTGGTCTCTTTCCTATTTTCCTCATGTTTGATTTCTGCTTTGGAGGAGGTTTGCACACCACTCTGTTTTCATCTGGACACATACAATGACTTGAAAAGAATGAAAATTTATTTAATACATTGGTTGCAGCAAGAGCTTCAGTAAGTTCTGCTTGTCCCTGCACCAACATGTAAAATTTCCAACAAGTTCCTCAAGGATGCTTCAGCTTCAGCCTCAAAGGCAATTGTGTGGAGTCAGCACTTTCTGATCCTTCTGAATGGGAGCACAGTTTTCAGTGGACATGTTTGGTCACAGGTCAGTTTACAACCCACAGGACAAGGAGGAAAATTAAAATCACTTTTAGGGCCTCAGTTCTAAGTGAGATTCTAGATAATGTAAAAGAAGAACAAATGCTTTCCTAAGTGGTACAGAAGCCCAGAAGTGTACATGCTAACCTTCAAGTTACTGAAGAAATTTAGCCAGAACTGTTACACTATGCTACACCACAGGCAATCTGGACAAGCTGCCACAACCACAAGATTTACTGCCACTTTATTACTGATGATGGAGACAAGCATCAATGTTTCCATTGACAGCTGTGAGGACTTCTCAGTGAAAATCATGAACCTTAAGGCCACAAAGGGACATGAAAAGGAATGGGGAACAGGAGTTGTGTTTGGGCCATAATGGTTGCTACCTGCTGTTCACTTCTCCATACGCTGTTCCCCTGCTTCTGTGTGGGTTGTGGGGGTCCTCCCATGTGATCAGTGTGGCCATTCCCCACAGAGTACAGAGTTCTTCAGGAACAGACTGTTCCATTGTGTGTCTTCCATGAGCCACACCTAACCCACCATGGTCTTCTCCATGGGCTTCAGGGGAATCTCTGCCCCAGCATCTGGAGCACTTCCTCTTCCTCCTTCTTCACCAATCTCGGTGTCTGCAGGGCTGTTGCTCACACCTCTTTTTTAATTACCTTCTTTGCTTTTTTGGCATTTTTGCCCTTTCTTAAGGTGCCACCATCTTGGCTGAAGGACTCAGCTGTGCCCTTCGGTGTGTCTGCCATGGAGCAGCCGTGGCCTCGTCTCACAAAGGTCAACCTGCAGCCCATCCACTGAAAACCTTGTCACATAAATCTTTTTCACAAGTGAAAAACTCCACACATTGGGTCTGGGTTTCTCTGTGGATAAATAAGGAGCTCTTGCTAACCAGAAAGATGGTAGTAAAGCTGAAGGGAGGTCAGGAATACACTGGAGCCTCAGCCACTGATTGGAAACAAGACAGAAGGAGTGGACCACTGAGGAGGAAGGAGCAGATTATAAAACTGCAAGGAAGCAGAGAAATGGAGGATTGTCAAATTAATGGCTGCAGGGAGTGAGGAGGAATGGCCAAGGAGGAAAGCAATGGGCTGTGTGAGAGGAGTGAAAGGAGTCTGGGAGATAGGCAGCCCGAGATAGGCACCTAGGCAAACTAAGCAGGGAAAAATTAAGCACAAATTAATACTAAGGGAGAGAAGAATACTGCAGAGATGGAGGAAAGAAATTAAAACAAACTTTGAAAGTCTGTAGGAGGGGAGAAAGAGGACAAAGAGAGAAAGTGGAGGAAAGAGCATATGAAGTTTGGATTTGTTTTTTCTTAAGTTTTACAGAAAATACAATGTAATAAGCGCACGTAGAAGCCAATTCCCCATTTATCACTTTCAGATACTCTGCAAATGCACTTCTGTTTCACAGGAAACTTAAAATCATTGGTAGACAAAATGAAGTGGGTGTCCCCCCTTTTGTTTGGTGTGTGACGTGTGACTGAGCCTAAGAAGTTATGTGGCAGTGTCTCAAGGTTATGTGCCATGACCTAAAGCCACCTGGCTTGTTATATTTATTGTATTTTCAAATTGACACTAGGGCATTCCTCTTACTTTCAAAACAAGATGTGCTCAACTGAGATGTAGCTGAAGCTGTGAATTTACATCAGGTTTTGAAAAGACATTTAGAATGCAGGCCGCCTTCTAAAATGCAGCCACTATAAAGCCCAGGAATTTCTGGGTTGAGTTTTTTTGTATTTTTTTGAACAGCTTTAGTAAATGAATTGCTGATTTGAGGCAGTTATCCTATGTGCAGCAACTTGTACCCAAAGCCTGCAACATTTTCAGGCTTATGATGAACATAACTTTTTACAGTAGTATATATTGGAGAATCCTAAGATTTGAATATTAACTACCTCCTCTAAGTCCTCTTCACTTCTGCAGTAGCTTTCCCATTCTGTAACTGCACACATGGGTAGTACTACACAACTCTAGAAGAACTAGTTCCCACAAAACCAAAGAAATAAACCAGCTCTCTCAAAAAAGGCAAGCATTTCAGCAGGAGATCTGTAATTGTGTATCTAAACCCCCTTCTGTACTGGCCACAAAGGAGCTTCCTGCAATGATGCACTCACTGAGCCTAACAAAGGAAGTGAAGGCCTGGCTCCTGTACCCCTTCTTCCTCCCAGGTTTAGTAAGGGCTGAGGCTCTTTCCATCAAGAGGGCTACAGTGATGTAGTGTCTCTTGACCCAGCCACCTGCTATCATAAAACTCATGACAGCTAGAGACTGAGGAAACTGCTTTATTGCTGAATGTCTTGGAGATTGGCAAAGGAAAGCAAAGATTTGGAGGAGGCAGACATAAGCCATTTTGCTTAGGAAAACAAAGATCAAAATGAGAAGGGTACAGCTTAATGAAAGACATACTGTTATTTCAATCAGGCATTCCCATAATGGAGCAAATCTGAATCATGGTTTTGTGGCACAGATAGCAGCCATCCACTGATTAACATCTCTGCCTGGATTAATGAGTCAGCCAAATCACCCACACATATGAAAACTACAGATATAATTTTCCTTGAGGAAAAGGCAGCTCTGATTAATGAATCTTAGTCTGATAAAGTTCCCAGTCATGGACAGCAACACATTTATCCCTGCTATGAACTCTGAAGATGATGTTACTCACCAGTGATTAATGACTTGGGGTATTTCAAATTGGTGCAGTATAAGAAGAATTCCATAATCACCCGGAAGTCAGGCATCTCATTTTGGTTTCTTAAATCAATACCTTTAGTCCCTATTGAAATATATTGGCCTTTAATTAGTTCTTTTTAAATAAGAAGCAAAATTGAGTTAGAACCTTGCTTCCATTCTTAAATCCCTTTTAGGTTCCCTTAAGTTTTTGCCTTGAATGAAAGTGTGACATGTTTCTATGAGAACAAAAAAATAAAACCACAACCACTTCTCAAGTACCAACCATGGTACTAGCCTGCTTTGAAATCTGGATTTTCTTAAAATTTTTCTTCCTTATTTGTGCTTCAAATATTAAATTATTACCACTGTTTTGGTTTTTGGCTTTAGAGAGCTAGTCCTCACTGTTAACCTGGGAGAAAACCAGGTGGACAGTAAAGGACTTTGGAGAAGGTAAGCAGTTAACAGGGCAAACACCAGTTATATGGCTCCTTTATCCAGCACTTTGAAATCAGATCCAGGCACTAATGTCAACTAACCAGGTTTGAGGTTACCAAGTTTTGTATTTAAATGTATGCCTAAGACATTTAAATTAAATTTCCATTATATGTAAGGAGAAAGTCAAATCTTCACATTTATCTCTAGTCTAATGAAGTGGTCAATCTGCCCAATAGGTTGTGGCATGGACTAAGAACAATGTTGGGGCCATCTGAGCCAGCGTTGCAGCTGTTCTATGCTCCTCATTTAGAGATGAACAAATCCCTCAGCAGATTCCTACAGGATGACCTTTTACTTTGGGATGGGATGGGTGAGAGTGGGAAGGGGTTCTGCTGGGGAGTCCAAATCTCTGTCAAAGAGAATTCTGTTGAGTGCTGCGGGTTAGAATTTAATTAATTACTGAAGATAACACTCTAATGGTTAATCTAACCATTTATTTAAAGATTCAGCTTGGCTCATTTAACACTGGGCAGTTCAAAGATTTGGTGCATGCTACAGCCTACGGTGCCCATATGGGTGCTTTTCACTCTCCGAGTTCAGTGTCATTATGACATTTGCATACTGAGCAGCCATCCACAACTTCATTACGACAGCCTCTTTGGTCAACAGTACCAGCTCAATTACCATGTTATCTGAGATACATATAATGCTCAACTATCATTAAAAAAGAACAGCAATCAAAAAATCTGTGAGAGCTCAGAGACCTACACTTGAGTAAGTGGCCTCAGAAGTAATTCCTCCTCATTAGCCCCATGTCTAACACCAGATGGGCACTGAAAACCCTGAAACTCTCCTGAATACAAAACAGTGCATGATTCTCCTTTGAGGAGGAGAAATTATTTCAACAAAGATTTTTGGCACTTCCTGATTTGCTAGTATGTGTAACCTTCGAGTGGTACAGCATGGAGGAGTTACTGTGTCCTGAAGATAGGAGCTGTGGAGAAGCAGCCCTGAAGAAAACAGTAGCAAAAGACAAAAATTACTTCCCTTTGATGTGATCTGATCCTTTTGGATCACTGGATTGTTACTCACATTCTGTGCAAGCAGAAAACATACACCGTTCGATTTTATTTCTGACTGTCTTTTGCCCATTAAAAACCTGCTTTTCAGCCCCACTTATGGCCTTCCTAGAGGTGCTAGGAAATCCATTTCCACTGTGGTTCTCCAGAGGTTCTTCTCTCTGTCTTGTCAGAAGAAAACCTCAATCTGTGCTTCCCTGCCCAGGACAGCACCCCGCCCATTACTGGGATATCATAACTCTTCTCCGTGTTCTTTTCTACCCACTCGCCCCATGAGCCTCCAGTGAGTGGGTTTAAATACTGACAGAGTTCTTGTGCATAGCCAGTCTCCCCAGTATGTAATCCCCACAGACAGTACAGCTCCATCTGTGCCACATTTCCAAGCATGTGGGGGAGGATCTGCAGGCTGCAGGTTTATTTCTGTGGCATAGAACTTCCATAAGCTTTTGCAGCCCTGAGTGGGCAAGAGTTGGAGGGCAGTAAAGCTGCCATCCCACCTTTCTTCCCTTCTCACAAGTCAGCTTTAATATCAAAGAGCAAACTGCAAACACAGGATGAAACAAGATGCCAGGCTCCTAAAAAGCAATGTCAGTGATTAATAGTGTGATCATGCCAAGATGTTTGTGGGTTAGCTTACTGCAGTTCAGATTTAAAAAAGAAAATTGAGAAATATTGCATGATGAGAAATGCACAAAGGACTCAGAGTGAGAGTATTACTATGGTGACCAGTGCAGCATCATATTTAGACTACAGTGATAAGAGATGTTGATGGCAGAATCCTGGCTCCTGAAGAAGCCAGACCTTTAGGGGAGCTGAGTACACTTTAAAAGGAGGATGAAGGTGTTTCCCAGAGATAACAAAGCAAAAATGCAGACAGAAACACTATCCTAGCCAGGCAGAAGTTTGGAGCTGAGACATGAAGCCTCTTGGGTTCCCAAGTACAGCTCTGAGACTACAGCGCTACATTTTCAGTATTTCTAGTGCAACAGGCAGAAAACAAGCAGAAACAATGGGTGCATTTGTGAAGCTGGATACCAGAGGAATACAAAGACTGTATTTTAACTTCTTGTGAGGAAAACAGCACAGCTCAGTTGTTTTCAGCTTGCGCATTGGTATTTTGTTGCTAAGGAAGCCATGTCAAATCATGGGATACAAGGCTCAGACCCAGGAAACAGAAAATAATCCCAAAGTCCATATCTAGGTATATATCACACATTATTTCTTTGAAGAGCTATCTAATAAGGGAAATACATTGTCCCATAGCTCTGTGATAATTTTCCTCTGAAAAACCTTCGTATTTTGAGCATGCCAAACAGATAGTATTCCATCTTTGTGATAAATTAAAAACATGTACCTATGTTAGACTTCAGGTCTATCCCATTCCTCGCTAAGCTAGTTTTTGTTTTGTTTTGTTTTTCTCCATTAATATGTTCATAAACATCTTCTGCTTCTTTCCTCCCTGGATTAGGCAATTAGTCTTTTCTTGTACCTGCTTGCACCTAGTGTTGCTACTCCAGATTCTATCATCACCTTTCCTTAGCCCTCTCTAGTAGTCATCATCCAGCTTGACTTGCAGAAGCCTCTGACCCCCTTCATTCCTATAAGGCTTTCTTAAAGCTTTACTTGTAAGAATCCTAGTTTATTTGCCTGGCTGTCACATGACACATTAAAAATCTCTTTTTTTAAAAAACACTACTACTTCTGAAATCAGGATAAATCAAGGCACCCTAGTTTCATGAGGAACAGGCAGTTGAAATACACTTGGTGGCCTGCCACCAGGGCAATTGTCACCAATACTACAGCTTCAGGACAAAGAAACCTCACAACAAATTATCTCCTATTGCCTGTATTTGTCCTCCAAGACAAGGATTCATCCAACACACTGAGCACTACTGTTAGCACACTGTTAGCTCCGGAATGCTAACAGATTGCAGAGGATATTTCAGGAAAATGAGCTGAAATGGTGTTCGGGAAAGCTGTGACATAATATCGTAGAATATTTTTTTTCACAAGAGACCTCTGGAGGTCTGTGATTCACCACTTCCCAATCACACCTTTAAGCTCCATGCTTAAAGGAGTGCCAGCTGAACCAGGTTGCCTCAGGACCTGTTCAGTAGAGCTGGGAAGATGTAAAGGAGTGGAGATCGCATGGCTTCTCAGTATCTCTCTTCCTCAGTGAAGCATCTTGCTGGGGAATAAGGGGCCCCTTTGGTCTCCATCAAGTGCCTTTGGTGCTGTACCTCAGAAAAGAGTCTGTCTCTTTCCTTTCTGTTTTCCCACCACAAAGAAGTTGAAGGCATCCAAAAGAGTCCTGCTCTCCCTTCTTTTTTCCAGGTTGAACAAAAGTCTTTTCTCCATCCCTTTCTATATGTACTGTGCTCCAGCACCTTCTCTGGCTCTGTGGCAACTGCTAGACTTTTTCCACGGAGTCAGTGGCTGCCCAGTTCTGAGGAGGCAAAACTTGGCACAAGTCTCCAGGTGCAGCCAGGTTCACTGGAGCTGATGCAAGGTCAAAGACACCTAAGTTTGGGATGAAGTGGCACAGAAGCAAGTTCAGGCAGCTGGGTCTATTAGTGTTATATGAAGCACTGGCCTTGGTGCTCTCCTGAACTTGACAGGAAAATTCTTGAGTGAGTGGTTTTGTGTACCAAATACTGATTTCTCCAGGAGGAGACATCAAAGTGTGAGTGGCACAGAATCAGGTGTACAGAACAGTTCCTTAACACTGTGCCAGCTCTGCAGGAGAACACTGTTTAAAGCTGTCCTCAAGGGATGCTGGACTAGATGTGTTTCTTTCCACTGTCTTGTACCTTAAGCCTTTGTACCTGATTTTCTTTGGCCTCACAAGAGGTAAAAAAGTGACATGTTTAAAATTGTAGTCTATTTTATGCCATGAGACTCCTTAAATAATTGTACTTTAATTAACTTTGATTTTCATTTCTGGCAGATGCTGATGTTTGAAAGAGTGAACCAGAGTCTAGCACAATAAAATCAATACTGTCCCATTGCCTGTCTACCCCAAGGCAGAGGGCTTTTTTGTCTGTGAGAAAACCACTGAAAGGCTCCCTAACCTTTACCTGGAATATCTACACACTCCATACTAATATTAAACATTGATAAAAGTATTTTAGTTCAAATTTTTGTAAGCACCTTTGAGAAACTGCTCAAAGACTTGTCTTTGTACAATGATCTAAATGCTATCCACTTCCATTGAAACAAATTATTTTCAGGACTAAAGAATTAATCTAAAATTGTCTCTGAAACTTCTTTTCTCAAAAAGACAGAATTAATTTTAGACACAAAAGTCCATAGAAATAATTTTAGATTCTTTAAGTAAACAGTTGAATTTGGACTTCAAAAATGACCAAATATTATTGCATTCTAAGTAGCTTGACTGAGATTTAAATTTGAGAAACTAAAATCCATCACTTTAACAGAGTAAATCCCATGGTTCAAACTCAGCTCTTCTGTAATTGTTTTAGGTAAAAAATACTTACAAACAACTGTAGGAGAGGAGAAAACAAGATCAGCTCTTTCCTTGGAGTGGCAAGGGCCTATTGTGGCAAACCCACTGCATCAGTTTTCATATGATTGGGAAGTGAGAAACCACATATAATTACTGTCTGCAGTCTTGGAGCCACTAGCTGCCTTTAATTGCAGAGTTTGCAGACTCTGTAATGTAAACTCTCTCTGCAATTAAATCCAGCTCACTCACACCTCACCTGAGCAACTGACCCTCAGTGACACTGCTGGAGCAGGGGGGTTGGACTGGACCAGGACCTCCAGAGACCCCTGCTACCCTCAGCTGTTTTGTGGCCCTGTGAGGCTGTGATCTCCACCACAGCAGTGAAGAGGAGCTGTCAGCAGCCACCCTAAGACAGCTCTCCTCCCTTAGGTAGCAGCCTAGTCAAACCCCGGGTCTGGAGGTCTCAGCTCCTTATTCCTGCTCTACGCCAGAGTCCAGCAAGACCCCTACCAGCTGCAGAGGCAGGGTGAGGGCAAGTTGAAGCATTTCCTGACAGGCTGGAGTCACTTGGTAGGAGCTCACACTCAGAAGAAAGACGAAGGGGGGGATGATAACGGTGAAGTGCTCACCTCAGCATGGAATGCCAAGCAGCCGAGCAGAGCTGCCCCACCAGAGCTGAACCCCAATGCATTTCCTGGCCTGACCTGAGGGGTCAAGGGGACCCCAAAGCTTAGAAGCCCAGAAAACAGACTTCCAGCTGAGATGGGTTAAAGGGTTCTTTCAATTGACACAGGCCTTTTCAGAGGCTGGTGCTGGTGCTGAGGGTAGCTTAACATTGTTATGGAAGAAGAGAAACTGCCTGGTGATGATGGGACAGTCCTTGAGGTGCTCCTTATTTGCTGTCCATGCCTGTGGGAGGAAGCTCTTTGCAGAGACTGCGTTACCATCTTGCCTCAAGGAAATAGCTATGATCAGTATCTGGGACATTCTGGTGAGACAGAGAAAACAGAAGTCCACAGGCTCACAGGCAGCATCAGGCAGCATGATTTAAGGGTCAGAGCTGCACTGTGCTGGCAGGGTAATGGACAGGAGATACAAGTGCAGCCAGAGTGACAGACATGAGAAACCCTCACAAACACCACAGGCTTTAGGAGCCCTGGCTTTTGGAGTTCTGACTTGCCTCTGTAATAATGTTTCCATGCTCCAAACATCCTCCCATACCCACCCACAGCAAACTACCAGCAGGAAAAACAGGCTGCACATCAGAGGTAGAACATTTGTTGAGATAGGAGGAGTTTATTTTCCTTACCCTTTGAGACATTGTTAATCTGAACAAATACATTCCTGCCCTGAAATTACTTTAAAGAGCAGTTTTACAGATTATATGCAGAAATTACCTGGGCATGGCTGATCTAATTTATTATGTTCTTTAATGTTCTTGCAACAAAAACAATCTTGTCATTCTCCTCTGTACAATGAACCCTGTTCAAAAGGATGGTAAAAAAATAGCCTAACAAGTCATTCTTGCTGGACATAAATTAAACAAACATAATTAAACCGCTGACTCATTAAATATAAACAAGAGAAAAAAATTCCTGAACATGGAATGATTTAGAGATGTGGGTATGGCAACAATATATTGTCAAATTTTATGCCAAGCATGAGTCTGAGTAATAATATCCATAAGGGAAAACACACTGGACAATGCAGATATTGCTGCAAATGGGCATTGGGGTTTCCTTACCCTGTTGCAGTCCAGATCTCTCTGCAACAAGAACTAGTTCTCTTGGTACATATAACTGCATGTGAATGTAAAATTTTTACCAGAAAGATGTCTTGAATGCATAAATAGTATTCCAGACTTCTGTAAATAATGTCAAAATCCGATGAGAAATTCTAAAGGCTTGTTGACCAGCAGACAATGATAAAGTTCACATTTTATTTATCTTAGATGAGTGATTTACCATCTGAGTAGCATAAAGAAAAATGGAAGGCATAGGGATTATCTCTTCTTCATTGCTGAATGTTTAGGTCAGGCAGATGTGGGGCTAGCCAGTAGACATATTCATGTTTTACTATTACAGCATTATCTGAAAAAGGAAATTATAAACGACATTGCCATATCAGATGTGTTATTTCCTGAAAGTTGTTATTTTCCCAATTTGCTCAGGACAGAGCAGACTTTTATAATAGGCATTTTCCCACTTAGGCCATGCTTGTAAATTATCTTTTTAGAAGTCTTTTTTAGGAGAATTTGGTGGAGATAGGTGCTTTGCTGTACAAAAGGATTCATTATTATGACATGTGCTTTTGCTCCTGCTTTTAAATGCAAGCCAGGCTTTCTGCATGCTCTTCACAGGGGATGCAGCAGCAGACTTGGAAAGCTTTTCTTCATTTTCTCAAGCAGTAATGCTGCAGCAGCCTAGAGACCTTAGTTTGCCTCCATCTGCCTTTTCAGACTTCTAAAAGATAAATCTGAATGATTTTTTTATTCCAGCAGAAATCTCACTGAGATTTGACTTTGATTGTGGCCTTCACACATGCTCAAAAGACTGTATCTGTGTAGATGGATAGATGGAAACTAATCTTGCAAAGAGGGAGGCAACTTCCCATCAGAACCCTCTATGGCTTAATTACAATCAACACACTCGTGTCAGATATTTTCATCTTGAAATTGGGCCCATCACACCAAATACTTTTTCCAGACATTTGACATCAGCAACATATGACAAACGTGCTAAAATAGTACTTCTTACTTTCCTTCTGCACTTGGACTATGGAAAACTCCTACAATTTCATGCAAATTAGTTTTAGCTTTTAACAGTTGCTCTCCAATGTGTGCGGTGTGGGTTTAATCATGTTATTAATGAGATTAGTTAAATTGCATTTCTGATGTGCCTTTGAGCTACAGGTCAAAGGGGAATTGACTGCCAGTACGTAACTGGCTCTTATTCCACAGCTCTTGAACCATGTTTCCAAGGCAGACAATTTGTGTCTTTGACCCTGTGATGCAGAACAATCCACAGCAGGAGAAGGCCTTCCAAAAAGAAAGGCAAAGCATTGCCAGTGTCACAGAGCACGAGAAGCTTTGGTTTGAGTGGTGTTTGTTGTTAGTTCCATATGCACATTCTTGGCAAGAGGATGTCCATGCTGCTATGATTTTTCCTCCTTCCCCTACCAAAAGTCTTCATTAGAATATGTGTCTCCATTCACAGTTTCTTCACTATTGGCTTGCAGATACTTACCCCAGTTTAAACACTGAACATTATCTAGCATAGTTACTGTTCCCTGATATAATCCTACTTAGTCTTTTATTTCCTTAATTAGTTAATACGCTCTCACTTGAAATGGTGCTACTTTACCCAGTTAAAACCAGATTAAAGAACAGAACATGAACTATTAATACGAGACCTAAATACATGCTTGAAAAGCTCCCTGAAATCTTCAGTGATTATTTTATTATAAAATCTTTTATTGCAGTGAACCTAGATGTTGGACCTAAATAAAGGAAACTTATTTATACTTTTCACAATAGAATTAGCGTAATAGGTCAATCTTTGAGGCTGCCAACACTACAGTAAGATAGTCAGAAGTCAAAAAAGAAAATTAGTCAAGTTTGAATGTATGAATGGCTTTGGTTTTAAGAATGATATCAGTAAGTCTTACACAAAATACTTCCCCTTAGGAAAATGAAAATGTGGGAGAAATGTATAGCTAAATTGCAGAGACATGGCTTTTTGCTTTCTCAAAGGTGTCTGAAGTACTTACTCCAATATAGAGGGAAGCCTAATCTTTTAAATAAAATTCAGACTCCTAAAGATTTAGATGGGTCAGAGGAGAAAACCTGGCCTATATATTTTTACAAAAAGCTATCAGAAGCTACAGTCCTATCCCCAGCCCAAGGGGAATTTAGGAATATAAATAAATTTCACCAGTCAGAAGTGATGAGTGTATAGCAGCTGACTGCAAGGAAAAGTTGTGAGCATGCCATGGTGAAGCACAAAAGCCAGGCAGTCTCTAAGCCTCTTGTAGTTTACAGCCCATTTCAGACAGCTTCTCTGCTCAAGAAGTCATGTAAGAGAATTTTAGTGAAGACATAGCTTTCTCCACTCAACTTTTTTTTGTTGGTCCACTTTCTAGATTTCAGTGTCAAATCACAAGATTACCTCGACAAATAAAATTTCCTTGTACCCTGTTGACTGTTCAGTAACTAGACAGACTAAACAGTTAAGGTCATGCTAACTGTACTTGGAGACAAAGCAGAGGACAGCACCTTCATTTATTGTCAGCAGGAAGCTGCTTCTTCCAGTGTGGGAATGTGGTGTATGAGGAGGTAACAGTAGCTCCTGCTGCAATTCACTGTACTTCTGACATGAGAAAGGTAAGGGCATGCTTTTGTCACAATAGTGTTATTTTCTGGGTGAAAAAAGGTGAAGTAAGCAACCTCACCTTCATGAAATGAGTGTGCACACTTCCCCTCTTACTTAAACCTTTCAATCTACAAGGAAGCTCATCTAAAAATGTAATTGATGATGCTTTCAATGTGAACAGAACAGCTGGATTTTAGAGCATTAATACAGTAAAATAAATTATTTCTGTGTAGTTTTTTTTTCTCTTTGCATCCGTGATGAGTCAGCACAATATACTGCAGCGCCAGCCTGAATGGCTGCATTGGCTCTGCTATGACAGTTCACCTTCGTTTTACAAGCAACCTGTTCTACACAGGTTACCTTCACTGGCCTCTGTAGTATGTAATTTATCCCATGCTCTTTGTATGAACAACTCCTCTGGGTAACACCTTACAGTGTTTCTCCTCAGCATGTGCAAAGGCCACAATGATAGCCAAATATGAATCTCATTATTTCTGCTGGAATAAAAAATTTTTCGGGTCTGTCACACAGAAGCTTTACAATTCATGAAGTGATAATTCCAGTTTCCTAGTCTCAAGCCACAGGATGTAAACCCCCCATCACTTACACAGAGGCTAATTATTCCCTAAAAGTATTTAAAATTTTCTGTAACAATTTTGATTTTAAAAATTTGTGCTGCTGAGAATATTTAATTGCATTTTCAGCTATATTAGCATGTATGACAGCACAGGATAGAAAAGAAATCAGCCTCTGGTAGATTAAGTTCTAACAGGAGTTGAGCTTTAAAGCATTTCAGTGATTCTGTAGGGCCATAAACAGAATTTAAAATTATAACAGTTGGGATCTGTATTAAATAATTCTGTCTTCAGATCTCTTAGTTATGCATAGAAACATGGATATTTGCTCAAGGTGGGAAGAAACTGTGAAATTCAGCACAAGAACACAGAAGATATTCTTTGTGAAATACTATCCTAGTCTAAAAAATTTGAAGACAGACCTAAACTATACCCTATGTATTTTCCTAACAACTCTATGATACTGTGAAACAAGAATTATTAAAGGTGAAAAAAGCAGCAAGAAAATAGGTGAGTTTTTTCTGGCCTGGTGTAATACAAATCTAAACAAATTTGTCTTCCTCCAGAAACCATGTATTTTTCAGGCATTTCTTCCCAGTATCCAGTCTACCACATGAATCTTTTCTTTTGGTCTCCCCCAAAGACATAGAGTCTCTCATAAGCCTCAGCTCTTTTTGGTTGAGTGGACAGTGGGCCAAGAGGCAATGTGTGCCTTGGCTGGCTTGGAACAGGAGACAAGGGCGCCAACTGCCCAGTTTAACTCTGCTCCTGAGCTTTTGGGGAGCTCACCAGAAGACAGAACACCTGACCCTTCTCTGCCTTCCCTTACACACACTGCCGTGTCTCCCTTCTCATCTTCCTGAAGACCAATTTTTACGAAATTTATATGACATCAAAGCCATTGGGATTTCCACTCTTCTATCCAGCATGACTGAAGCAGGTCAACACATACAAAAAGTTGTTTACACAGATCACAGACTTTTCCCCTGGCAAAGGGACAGGTCTTCTATTGTAGCACTGAGCAAATTGTCCTTCTTTCACAAATACTTGCTAGCTCTCATTTTCAATAACACTGACTACATGCATGACAAACATAATCACTTTGCCATTTCTCATCCTTCTGGGCTAGTTTAGGCCCAGTTGGTTTATGTTTACTGGTCAGCAGCTATTTCAGAAACCAAAAAAGGACTCAGATTATTCACTAAACTGGTTAATTCTGGCCTTCTTTGAAGCTTTTACATACCACTTTCTGCCACCACTGTGTAATAAAAATATTGAATTGCTCTTTTCCAATTACACAAACTGACAGCACAAGACCAGGAGTGAAGCAAGCATGCATGTGTAGTGGGTGTGTGAACATACTGTTTGGCCTCCTGCAGAGAGATTAAGAAGTCCCCTGCTGGGGATTTCTGGCATGCACAGATACAGGCAAAACAGAAGAGGAGGGAAATAACCTTGTAGACCTTTGCACTTTGTTGTCTAAAATCCTCTGCCAGCCTATATATGCCTCACCTAGCCTGTATAATTGTGGATGCTCTCTACATCTGCAAATTTATATAAAGCAGAAGGAATACATTAGTGCATTTGACTACTGAAAGGCAAAACCAAAAAGGGTTTTTGAGAACTCTGTAGTTATTAGCAATCAAAAATGACAACATCCTCTTTGGTGTTTTGAATTAGGTTTAGGAAAGGAATTCCAGATATTATGTCCAGCTGAAGGAGCATATAACAGAATGTGCATCCAATGACATGGTAAATTGCACTGAAGAGAAACTGAAATTACCACAAAACAGGTCTTCCAAGCACTAGAAATTGAACTAAGGTGACCAATATGCAGGAAAGGCCTAGATAAATCATCTAACCTTTTTTGTTGTCTTGCAGAGAGAAGGAAAATGAAAGAGGAAGAGAAGAGAGAGAGCGAAGGAAATAGAAAGGCAGAACAGGGAGCTACTGTCCCCAGGTGTCACTGTTTTCTGGGAAGATGAACAATAATGTTTTGAGGTATTTAAAAATTATAATGGTATGGCCTTTGCACAATATCCTTAAAGCAGATTTAACTAAGTCCCTTGTGTGCTCAACGGTCTCTTCTCATCTTCATCTTTGTTGCAGTGCACCTGGAATTTTAGCTGTTGCTTTCTGGGACTATCAGGCATCTAATCGTGTTTGTGATATGTGGATTTTTACCTCACTCGTTAGCTCCCAAATTTCTTTGTGCTGAGAACAAAGGACAAATCTGGGAATATTTCTGAGAAAAAGCTAAGGCTTGCCCACAGCTGGGGGACAAGGCCCAGACACTGCTGACCCAGTGAGCCACCTTTGTGCTGACAAGGAATAAGAAAAAGAAAAGAAAGAAGTGCAGAGATAATGCTGCCTCAAGAAAGCTAATTTTTAAAATTTCCTTTTACTTCAAAATGTAAATTGGACCTATTTTGTTTGGATTTTATATTCACTTATTTTAAGTGGAGCATTAAATACAGTCTGATACCATGATTCTGAAATAGTTTCAGTTATGCATGTTTGCAAAGCCATTAAAATTATTATATCTTTCTACACAGAAAATAAAATAGTAAACTAAAATACTATTTCCATTTCTGTCCTTGAAAAATTCATTCTACGAGGTACTAATGAAACTGTAAGTTCAAAAAGGACAGATTTTTAGATAAACTATAATTTCACTTGCTTGTCTTGTATAAGTGGGAAAAAATGATATAACTATAGATGGAAACAAAATAGCTCAAGGATGACTAAATACAAAATAAGAAAATACTTTGAAATATTAGGAAATTTTTACATCTTTCATTGAGTGATCTTAAGCTTCAGAAAAGACTGGTAGCAGAAATACAACAGTCAGGAGTTTTTTACTTCATATTCATAGGGTCCATTTTCTAAGACATATGTAATTTATTTTGGCCAAAAAAGACCTGTTGTGAGGCTGGATCTCCCCATTTGCAGGAATGGCTATAGCTACAAAGACAAATCTCAGCCTTGGCAGAAGGAACATCTCCACAAGGAGAAGCGAGACAAAACGTAGACAAGTCTTTAAACTTATCCTGCAGAAAATTATTCCGAGATGAAACTGCATAATGCACTTTTCTTTCACTCTCATTTAGAGCAGCAGAGGTGACTTAACTTCCCATGCTTTTGGCAGCTGCTTGCAGTTCCCTTACAGTTTGTTTTCCAGGCTCACAGCTGCCAGTGATGGAATCATACACAGGACCTGCCTCACTGTGAAGAGATTCAGCCACTGGACAACCGGTTTGCAACCCAGAGTGCTGGACATGAGTTTTGCTGTTTCCTGTGATATTTTTTGTGATTTGACTGGTCTGTTTCGCTCTGTTTGTTGAAGAAAGCAGCTAATCTATGTCTGAAGGAAAGTGTCTGGTTCAGCAGTCTGCAAACATGCCAGTGCAGTGATTTCTGCATTCCTGTTTCCTCTCCATACCTGCCAGTAATGTGGAACTTGCACATGTAATGCTCTTGCAGTCTGGGACATACTTTGCTGCTGTTTTGCTCTCTGCACTCAACAAATGCTCTCCCTTCTGAAATCTTTTGGTTTTGCTGTTGTTTTTAATTTATAATCTGCTCCACGAAGAGTCTTAGACTTGTATCATGGCAGTCTTTGATATAAAGATTTAACTAGTCTCTTGCAATTCACCTTCCATACTGTGCGCTGTGGAAAGAAACAGTACACTTGCTGGCCTCCAGGTCTGCAGAATGAGTCTTCAGAGCCCTCTCTTCTACAAAGCTAAAAAAATACACAGTTTAATTAGCATTAAAACATCCAGATTAAACAAAACTCAGGATTCCCTGGAGAGCCCTCCTTTTGCTTCTGAGATCTAGCAAGAAAAAAAGCAATGGGCAGTGGATCCATTTATGTAACAACTGCACTTTTAAACACATTTTTATGTAATGAAAATTAAGACTTGCTAATTTAAACATTAAAACATTAGGAAATGTCAGAATAAAAGTTGCTTGAGCAATCCTAATTCCACCTCCACCCCCATACACACATTCTGTACTTAATGAGCCTCCATGGCCTTTAATTACACTTTCAGGTACAATGTGGGCTCCTTAGATAGTACAGAATGCACAAAACTATTAAGTTTGCCTATTTCCTTCATATTTCTTTATTTTTTTAATGTTACAAAGTTTTAATGATACATGACAGAGGGACTGCATTCATAACAGCAGGAAAGTCCCTACAGTTTCCTGAAAACCTGTGGCTAAAGAGAGGCAAGAACCTGTTAGCTCCACAGCACAGAAACCTGCAGTGTCAGCAGCAAGCAGATGATCCATGCAGGAGGATATTACTAATGCCCTAACCATGATGAAAGGGTTGCAACTTACTTCAGTGCTAGTCAACCCAAAGGTGCACCCCTAAGGTATCTGACTCCTTAGTTCTGCAGCTCAGGACATCTTGTTCCCTACCTCTTGCACTGCACAACAGGTGAAGGAGCTGCTTTTCACTCTGTCACTCTTTCCAGCAGTGATGAGATCTCTGAAGCTTAAACCTAGTCTAAGAACAGGCCATCTCAGTTTTCAGGAAAAAAAGAGACAAATAAGCAGACCAGCTTGGGTAAATAAGGAATTGTGGCAGAACTCCAGTGCAAAAAAAGAATATACAGAAGATAGAAGCAGGAATGGGCTACAAGGAGGAATTTACAAACATTGCCTGGGCATGTAGGGATGGTGTCAGGACAGTAAAAGCTCAGCTGGAATTTTAACTTGCATGTCAATAGTAACAAAAAGAGCTTCAGCTGCTAAATGGTAGGCAGCTGAACAAGGAAAATGGCACCTGGTCACTGAGTAGGCTGTCAAAGTGGACACAGTCAAACCTGAGGAACTCAATGTCTTCTTTTCACAACAAGGTCTCCTAGGGTTTCGGGCATGGGATTCGTGGAGGAAAGAGATGACCATGAGGGGGTGAGTTAGAAGTTGCTGGAGAAAACTTGGCGGGTACAAGTCCAAGGAAACACAAGGGTTGTGTCCAAGGATGCTGAGACAGCTGTCTGATGCCAGTGCAAGGTCACTTTCGATCATCTTTGAGGAACCATGGATATCCCTACCAACTGTAGAAATGTTGCACTTGTACTTAAAAAGGTCTCAAAGAACAGCCCAAGCAACTGCATACTGCCCAGTCACACTTCAATCCCTGGGGAAAAAAGCCCATGAAACAAGTTCTCTTGCATGATATTTCTGAACATATGAAGGAGAAATAGGCATTGTGAACAATCAGCACAGGTTCACCAAGGATAAGTCATAACAGTGAACATGCCTGATTGCCCTTTTTTGATAAAAGAATGGAATTTGTGGATGGGTGAGAGCAATGGATGTAATTTACCTTGAACTTAGCAACATTTTCCACTCTGTCTACCAGCGTTCTTGTATTTAAGCTAAGACATTATGGTCTGGATGTGTAGCCAACTGATCCAACTTGATTGAGGTCAGAGGGTTATGCTTAATGAGTTGTGCTCTATTGATATAAGGGCTGTGTTGTGGCATCTATCCTAGGACTGATCCAGCAGGAGAATCAAGTGCCCAAAGAGGTTGTGCAGTCTCTGTTGTGAGGGTTTTCAAGACCAGATTGAGTCCCAAGCAAACTGGTCTGAGTTCATTGCTGTAGAACCCTAAGAAGACAAGAGAGCTAATGTATATGTCTCAAACAGTGTCAGCCAGATAGCTGTGGAGCCAACCATGGATTGTTGGTAATAACAGGCAAGAATTGTTGGTAATAATAAACTGAGAAAGAACAGGATGTGTCTGGAGAAAAGGCCATAAGGAGGTAGGGCAGCACATTTCTGGGACAAATGGCTCTAGTTCTGGCTCCTAGGGATGAGCAAAACACAGCACAAGTGCAGGGATGAGGATGAGAAGTGGGCATGGACTGTAAGAGGGGATTGAGACCACCAGAGATCCCCAAAGCCTTCCGACCCATTTCCAGAAAGGGCTAGATGAATAGACTGCACAGGATTACTAATTTGCATAGAAAGTGCAAAATTTATCTCCAGGATGGGGAGATAAATCCTGGGTGCACAGGTGCTCCCTGAACATACCATCAGCTGGATCAGTGCTGGAGCCAGGACTGGTGATCTTATCTTCTCCCTTTTTTTCCTTTCATTCTCTCTCCTCCTCTCCAATTAATTTCTCTTTTCTCTTTCACACAACCCTGTTACCTAAACCCAGTGCCCTGTGCTTATACCAATTTACATGCCAAGAGTGTCATTTACTAATAGAATTTTGTAACCTTTTGTGGCCCCTCTAACTTGTAATTTCTTTCAACCATGAGCATCTTCAAATCTTGGGTACTCCCTTCCCTCTTAAGCCACAATTTCCAACCCTGCTTTGAACGTGGATGATCCTGTGACTATCATAATGGGTGCTGAATACTGGAAAAGTGCTATGGGTGCAGAATTCTCTTCTGACACTAAGTTATTTCACATCCATTTTTCAACCAAGGTACAGGGACTTCAACTACTCCACTGCCAAAAACTTTCTTTCCATTAATTACTGCATCAATTGCATAGTTGGATCTGTTCAGTGCATCTTAGATATGCTTACAGATCAGAGACTACAGGTATCCCAGTACAAGTACCTACAAAACAAGAAACTGGTAACTAAGAGGCAGGTATCAGGCTTATGCTTCCTCCTCATAGAATCAGGAACGAAGATGAAAACAGGGATAGGATGTGCTTGGGTATGGGAAAGAGAAGGTGACAATGGGGAGAGGGAGACTGATAGAAATATATTAGGAACAAGCAGAGCACCAGGAAAGAATGAGAAGGTGCTGGACATATGAGGCCATTCTCCTTCAATACTAATCCTGTTGCTGTCCTGGTTGTGCTGCCAGTACAAATGGTGCCCCTGTTCATAGGGGATGTGGTATAGATCAGAGGAATCAGGTTGCAAAGAGGTGCTTGAAGTACTCCTACCTTTCTGCAGCCCCAGACCAGTCTTTATAGGGTATATACGGCAAGACAATACATCTAGAAGGGTAAGTGGAAAAAAGGATTTATTTTACTCCCATGTGTGGGAGTAAATTGTTCTGCTCAAATATCAAAGCCGTTCTCTTCTGCTGTGTTGTCCTTTTCCCTTTCTGTGGCCCTGTTTGACACTGGATTTCTGATGTCTGCCCCCAAATGGCAGAGCTCTCACAGAAAGTATCTCCCTCACCATCCAGCTCCAATTTGCTCTTGTTTCAAGTAGAAAACAACACACCACGTTATCTTGACATAAATAATACAGAAAGGGGCTAAATAAGGCAGACTTGATTCTGATCTGTCCTACAAATATGTGCAATTTGAGCTTTAAACTTATTTTACTAACAATATGAATCAGTAAAAGAATTTCACATGGAATCTTGGTTTCTGACATCATTGCTCAGACATCTTTAATGATAATAGAGATTTTAAGCAGAAAAAGGAGTGAGCATGGTGATGATCATATACACAGCGTCTTAGTGAAGCTGATTTTCACACAGGGCTTGTCTGCCAGGAGAGACCAGGGAGAGGAGGGAATGATGGTTCTCCTGGTGACCACTGGCCACAATGTCTTTATCCTGTCCCACACATCCAGGCCTCTTTTCTAGCATGTTGGTGTATAATTTTCTCTGCATGTGGCAGCACTGCTGGGTCAGGAGGGCAGTTCACTTGTGCACACAACCCAGATCACTGCATGTCATTCCAGAGCAAGGCAGAAGTTGCTGTGCTTCAGCCTACAACATACAAACAACAGTGCACATTTGTCAGCAGCTCACACACCAGGCAAACGAGGTCAGGCATTTGTAGACAGAGGAACATGTCAATCAATAATATTACCTTAATATTCCCACTTGCTATTACTAAATGTCAACTGCCATTATTAAATGTCAAGCCCTAATTCCAGCTGAGAGAGACTAGAAGGCACAATCTATCAGTCAGTAAAGCTTGCTTACTAGCACAAATAACCCATGCTTCTCTCTAACCTGAAACAATGGGCTAGAAATGGTTTCTTCTTCCTCATTTTCCTCTTTACACTCCCAACTCCTCTCCAACCCCAGAAAATTTCAGCTAAAATTGTTCATGGGAGAATAGTGGCATGCAGGATAACCTTCCTTACCCACTCTTCCAATTATGCTCAAAGCATTTGACATAAAGTCCTTCTAACAGTAAGTGACCTCAGCCTCTTACTGAGAGGGTGATATGGTCTTAACAGGTTGTGGTGAGGCATGGCACAAGGATTCAAAGGCCTGAGCAAGAGATGACATAGTGAATGTCAGTATTTTGGGGCCATTTCTGGAATCCATCAGCCGCGGTACTGCTGAGGCCAAGCTGTTGGTGTGTGGTGGGTGTGTGAGGGTGGTTACATCTCAGAGTTGACATAAAAACACCCAGGTACTTCCAGTGTTCATCTGACCTGAAGTCTTGTTTGGAATCAGTGGAGCCTTTTCCTTTGCATTCCTTTGCAATTTTTTCCCCCTTGGTGAGTTTTTGTTTAGGAGATAATATCTAGTGGGGTGTCTCTACATCTGGGAAAGAAAATGCTGCTTTCTGCAGCAAAACCAGTCATAAAAATCCATAACCAAACTACATATCCTGTGGCTGATAGACCCCTGTGGGTCTTAACCATTCTCCCCTCATTCTCCTCTAGTCCCTTTCTACTCCAGTAAGCGATCCCCCCTCGGACAGGGCTGCTCCGAGAGGCTTCTCCCTGCTCATGCCGCCACCAGCTCCCCAAGCCGCGGCAGCTGCGGCTCGGGTGCTGCCCGGAGGCGACAGCTAACGGCGACTCCCACGGGGACGCGGAGCCATCAGCGGGCATTAGAGATGGTGGCGAGACTGGTGGTGTTTTTTTAAGGACCCACGAGCAGGAGACGCGTCTCCTCCCCGAGCGCCCTCCTTTCCGCGCCCGCAGCGCGGCCCCGGCCGGGCCCAGATGGAGGGCGGCGAGGCGGCCAGCCTGCTGGGGGAGCGCAGCCTGGAGCCGCCGGCCCGGTTCAAGACGTACCGGCGGCGCTGGTTCCTGCTGGCCGTCGTGTGCCTGCTGAACTGCTCCAACGCCATGGTGAGTGCGGCCGCCTCTCCCGCCCTGGGGAGCCGCTCCCCGCGGCGTGGGGCTGGGACGCTCCTCGGGGATAGCGGGGAAGGGGGCGGCCGCCGGCAGCCCCGGGTGCCCGAGCACAGGCGGAGGTGCTGAGCGGGCAGGGCACACAGCCCTCCCCTGCCTCCTCGCTGTGCGGCAGATGTGGAGGGCAGCTCTGGCTGCTGCTGCTGCTGCTGCTGCTGAGGGAAGATGGGCTGACATGGCTCCCCGGAGGTAAAACGACCTCCTGTTTCTTCCAAGAAACAGCCAGGCAGTCCTCGGGGCTCTGCCCCAGTGCCCTGTCTCAGATCCACCCCCTCATCCTTGGAGCACCGGGACTCGGTTGTACGTGCACAGTTCAGAGACGCGTCAGCCGGCCCGTGCCTTTTGCACGGAATTAGCGGCTTTTACTTTTGAACTTTGTTTTTTCTGGTTGCTTTCACGCTTTCCTTTCTGACCGGTGGGATCCGGGGCACCGAGGGGTGGTGACGGGGGAAGGGCAGGATGGGGCGGGAGCGTGTGTGTGATCTCCAAGAGCGCAGCAGGAAGTACCGCAGCGTCAAGTCAGACTGGGATGAAGCAAAATGTGTCCTGGAGCACAGCAAAAGTTGCTGCCGACTCCACTTCGTAAGCCGTGGGGAGACAGAGAGAGTATTCATCGTCTGTGAGGGTCACATGTTTCTGGCCTAAGAATAGCAGAGCAGTGTTGAAACGCCGTGGGAGAGGAAGAGGAGTTACCTCTGCCGCATTGCTGGCCTGTGACAGCAGATTTATCTGGTCAGGAAAGCTTCCTTCCAGGATCTGTTGCATATACAGAACACTATAGGAGTAATTCTGCACTAAACAGATGGTTGTATGAGCTTCTTTTTGGCTACTCTTACTGCCTAGTTCTGAGAGACTTGAGAAAATTGGATACCAGATCATATCCTACCTGTTGAACAGATTTAAATTAAGTTCAGTAGTTGCAGAGATAAACCCATAAAGTTTCCTCTTATCAAGGCTTAGTGTATGAAAAAGAAGCCCAGATCTTTGCTCATCAAGTAATTGAGGACATTGTTGATAATTATCAGACTGATGTAGAATTATTCATGTTCTTGAGGATTACCATGTTGTGAATGCAGGCTGTCTGGCAGACAGGATCAGGCACTGCAACCTGCAAACATTTAAATGCTTTGAAGGAAGATTAGATATTCCATGATGCAAGAGTGCTGGAGTAGAGAAATGGAAAAACATAGTGAAAATTCGGCTGTATATGGGGAAAGAAAAATATGAATGCACCTTCTCAATGGAAAATCAGTATATCCTTTAAGAGTGTAAAAGAGTGTACTACACAGAATCCCCACTGCTTGCTTGCAGTTAATGTGGTACAGCAGAAGAACATTATGTGTCAAGAAATAAACCCACTCTGGGTGGGTGAAGCATGGGTGAAGGAAACTGTACCAAGCCTTTTCCAGGATGTCTTGTCAGCTTTTGACTTTGCTGAAACCTTAAAAATGAAAGTGGAGGATTTCTTAAACAGATCTTTTCAGTACATCTGCAAGTATTACTGTGTGCTCATTGTGTTGCTGAAAACTTTGTAGCCCTGGAAGACTGACCTGTTTTGTCTCCTTTGTATCATGACAATTTTCTGACCACAGTAGTGTTTTTCTGTGGTATGAAATTAGGCCAGAACTTTACTACTTCAAAACTTAGTGCCTAATAAATATCCTAGCATGGAATTGCTGTTTCTAAGCCATTGCAAAGATCTGGAATGGCAATTATGCTGTCATATAAAGTTGTAAGCAAACATTTCCTGATGCTAAAGTTTCTCCTAAATGTTCCTGATAAAAGTCACATTAAAATGGATGGAGTGGTTGCAAGTGCATAAAATCAAAGTGGCTGGTTGCTATTTAAAAGTTCCAGATGAAAAGGTTAATTTACTGGTTCTGTGGTGTAAAAAATTGCTCTGCAAGTTAAGATGTGTGCTCAGTTTCTGTGCAGATATTGCATGCAGCACTTTGTTCTTTGTACACCTGTGTCAGGCTATCTGCAAATGCCTATAGTAAGGACACATGACTTTTGAATTGTCTGACTTGAACCTCATTTGCTGGACCAAGCTTCCAGAATGATTCCTTGTATTCCTCACTCTTGTCCACATATATGCAGTTTTCTAATAGTGGCCTTTGGTGCCACTAACAGTGGCAACCAGAAGACAGCAGTAAATGGGGGAGACTTTCAGTGTCAAGAAGACAATGTAGAAGCAAGTTAACTGCAGGACAGCATGTTTGGTCATGCAGTAAGGACAGGCTGAGAAAGGAGTATTTCTTAGTCTGGTTTAGAATGTGATTGAGTAAAGCCCGACCAGATCGTGTGGTGATGAAAGGGGCACTGTTCCCTACATCCTCCTGCTCCACTTCAGCATGTGAAATCCTTTCATTAACTGGAGTACAGTGGGGTTAATATGATATAGAGGCTTTTACACCAACAATAAATAGCCCCTTACTTGTGCTTGTATTACTGACCTGAGTTTAAAAGCCTCTGTCTCTCCCTGCTGTACAAAGTGGGTACTACCTTAGCAGGAATTTGTTCTCATTTCCTAAATATGGCTTTTCTGGGAATTCCTGGCTAACAATATAATGTAGGAAACTCCTGCCTTATCTTATGAAGGCTTTAAGCATAGATCAGCCTAATATAATTGCTGCCTGAAGTTGTGGGCAAAGAGGATGTTCTGACCACAGCTAAGCTTAGGTAATTTATCCCCTGCTGTCTCTTGCAGCACTGCTGCTGGTGGGGGGCTGATATAACTCTGCCTGTGGTTACTCCCCAGATTTGTTTTGCCAAACTTAAGCTGTGGTTTTGGATGTGATTTTTTCATCTGAAGGCTTTAAGAACTTCATGTTTAAGAGTAAGTGTGCTTGCAGCTGCTGTAGCACATAGTTCCTTCCTTTTTTCCTCCTTCCTGTGAAACTGAACAGGAGGGAACTTTGTGTTTTACAGGAGGGGCTTTCTCTTGCTTTAGCACTGGGGCACAGAAAAAGACAGAAGAATGAAACCAAGAGTGTTACTGCCCAGTTCTGTGTTTAGCAGCATGGGGAGGAGCTGGGGAGCAGAGGGTTGGAGCTAGCTCACACTTGGCCAAGTGGCTCCTGACTCACCAACTGGAGGACTTACACCACCACTTAGTGTACTTGGGAGAGGAAGGAGAGCTGCACAAGTGGAGCCTGGCATGCTCCAGGGCAGGGTGCACACGCTCCTCACCCACACCTGTCTGCTCCAGCAGTGCCCCTGCAGATACACATGTGCAAACAGCTGCTCCTCTTTTTCCCTGCTACTTCTCCTATAGAGACTAAGAGACATCTTGGCAAGGATCTTTTCTGAAGCTCACGCCTCTGTCCTAATGTCCTAGAGTCCTGTGTCATCCTGAGTGCCTTCAGCTGAGCAGAGGGGCTGTTTGCTTCCAAACTGTGTGGCCCTTTTAACCTTGAAGATGAGAACTCTGGTATAAGGGCTTCATCATCCAGTCTCCGGGGAGAAAGAGGCAGCATCCGTGTCACAGAAAGACATCTTGCATCACCTTGTAAGCAGTGTTCAGGTGCATGAAGGAAAGCATGCTGGAGTTGGCAGAATTGCTGTAGGGACTGGCAAGCTGTGTTAGTGCCTGTTACAACACAGAAGTTCCCATTTCATGCAAGACAACTCCCTTGGAACCTCATTTTAAAACTGTGCATAAAAGGTACTGCAGGGGCATTTCTACAGTCTGGTCAGCTATACAGTATGCCAGACAGTGAAAAGCATTCCATATAGCAACCTTTGGTAGCTGATACCACCACTGATACGGCAAAGTGGCCTGATTCCCACCCTGCCTGATTGCATATGTTTGTCTTTCTGCAAATATTTTGCTTTCCACTTTTAAAATCTTGATTTCTTCAAGAGGAAAGTAGGCATTGATTACCAGCTTGCTTTTTCTGAAGAATATTTGGCACTGCTTCTGGCAGGGCTGGGCCTAGTTATATGTATGGTTGCTGCACTTTGAGCTCCAAAAATCTTGCATCTGTCATGTATGCTGCCTTCTACAGTTCACACCTGTTGCTTACCAAAGTGTAGAGCCTGTATGGAGTCCTGCCTTCAGCCACCACCTTGCTACCATTGCAAAGAACTGGTGTCTCACGGCTCACCAATAACCTCCTGCAGAAATGGGAGAAAGGACAAACGCTGGGCTCCCTTGGAATGGGTGGGGGAAAGCCAGATCCTTCTGGTGAAATAGGTCCTGGAGAGTCTGTGGGGGAGTGGAAACAGTGAAGACAGTAGGGTGAAAGAACTGAACCAGGAGAAGATGGAGTTATAAGGGGAACAAGCGCAGGAAGAAAACAAAAGGAATCAGGCTGATTCTGGGAGGAAGAGAGTGGGATACATGTCTGAGAACCAGCTAAGGGTTTACAAGCATATCAGAAAGGGCAACAGAAAAACTGATAAATGGAATCAGGATGAGAACAGCTGTAAACTGTTTTGATTACAGGAATGCCCATGCAGGCCTGCAATTGTCACAGGATCATGATCATAGAAATCATAGAATGGTGCGGGTTAGAAGGGACATTAAAGATCACCTGGTTCCACCCCTCTGCCATGAGCAGAGACATCTTCCACTAGATGAAGTTGCTTATTCAGCCTGATCTTGATCACCTCCAGACACAGAAACTCCATAACCTCTCTGTACAACCTGTTCCAGTGCCTCACTGTAACCTTACAGTAAATTTCCTAATATCTAATCTAAATCTACCCTCCCTTATTTTAAGGCCATTCCCCATGGTTCTACCACTATACGCCTTGTGGAATGTCCTTCTCCATCTTTTTTTTCAGCCACCTTTAATGGAGATTAAGTCTCAGTTAACGGAGAAGGGATGAAGCAGTCTCTGGGAGGCGCAGGAGAATTAAAATGTCACTAGAAGAAGATGAAAACAGAGAGCAAGAGAGCTGAAAGCAGAGCCAGTACCATTCCCAAAGTCAGTATTAGTCATATAGTTTGAGTGTCAGTGCCCTGACCCTGGTGCAAGCTTCATTGTTAAAGCAGGTGTGGAAGGGCCTCTCCTGTAACTGAGGATATGAGTAGACTCTGGGTGGAAAACGTTTCTGTCCTTTTCTTCTAGTGTTGGGACATGGCTCCCCAGCTAGCCAGCTGTGTGCAGTGGGAGTTACAGCTGTACTCCAGTGCAAGCCTGAACAGGCTTATGGATCCTCAGGTGCCCTTCTCTCCTCTTCCTCAGCTGCCAAGCACAAGCTTTTATAGTGGAGAGTGTGCGCTCAGGTATGGCTTCCAGACCATAGCATGCAATCTTTAAACCTAGAAACTGCAGTGAGGTGAACATGTTTCTATGTCTGGAGCTCAGAAGAGGAGTGTAGGAACTAAAATTCCTGTCTTTGGAGAAGAAACAGTGTCTATTATAAGCTGGCTGTTCCAACATCCTTCTAGATGCATATCTGAAAGGAGGGAAAAGTCCATACCGAATGCTGAAGGAGCAAATATCATGATGTCAAGGGTTCAGTGTTTGCAATTTTATATATATGACTAGGAGAGTTCCAAAAACAAAACAGGCTTACCTTAAAGTTGCAAAAAAAGAATTTATTTACACACGTTATAAAAAATTAGAAAATGAGAAAAGAAAACTAAAACTAAGTAAACCACAAATGAAACTTTCAGACCATCTTTCTCTCCCCCCCCCCCACAAATATTCCACTTTCTTACACACACACCCTGAAGAAAGATAAAACCTGTGACTTCAATCAGTTTTACCACGCAAAAAATAAGCTTCCATCAGTCCTTTAAGAAAGGAGTCTTTCTTAGTCCCATGGAGAGACATGGTCACACAAGGAACAGTCCTCGGGTGGCT
>VYXD01009018.1:83524-114539 GCA_013397195.1 Hylia prasina | reverse complement strand
TTTTTGTTCCCTCTTCACTGACTCAGTCTCAGAGTCTCCGCTTCATGGTCCCAATCACTTGTCTTCACTCTGGAAGAAAAACCTTTCAGGTACTAAAAGATCATCTGTTGGCAAGAGAAAGAGTTAGATGAGCCCAGGCCTGTGGTGGTCACGTGAGCCTCTACTGGCAGGAGCTGCAAATTCTTTTGAAACATGCTGCCCATGAGGGAAAAACTGGTGATGTCTCTTTTTTCCACCCCTTGGTCCATTGCGTGGCTGCTCTCTCTCTTTGGGGCTGGCGGCTCCGGGAGGCCTCAGGAAAGGCCGGGGGTTGGGGGGGGAAGCATCCACCGAGTCCCGGCTGGGCTCCTCCAGGGACAGCTGCCAGGGCTTTTCCTCCCCTCCCTCGCCGCCCACTGTTATCCCGGCCGAGCACGGCCGGACCGCCGCTGCTGCCGGTCCGGCCAGACCTCCTCCCACGGCAGCTGCCCTGCCGCGGGGTGTATTACCTGCTGCTGGCCAGGAGAGACAAGAGACTGGATGCCCCGCCTTCTCAGCTTTTTATACGGTATTTCAAAAGTCGCAATCCTGTTTCTTATTGGTTAAAAAATAGCCAATGGCTGTGTTCAACCCATAACATATGATCTAAAACATCAGTGAAATAACCAATGATTCTGGATTATACTACAGGAGGAGCTGTAATTTGAGAACAGCTAATGCAAAATCTGTGAGAGAATGTTGGGGAAGTGACTTCTGACAAGTGTCAGGGAATTGAGCTTACAAACTCATTGTGGCTTTTTGGCTTGCAAAAGCAAGAGTCCCTGGGATTTAGTGGCTCTGCATGGGTTTCCATGTAAATCTCTTGATTAACTTGCAATGGCCCAGGAAGTGAACTGCTGCTGGCTTCCATCATCATCCACTCCAACTTGTGCCAAGTTGAGAATTTTGTCAAAGTTTGCCAAAAGGTTTTCGTTAATTGTAGCACTGGCAGGGCTTTGAAGGGACATAAGGTGTAGTAGGTGAGTGAAAATTGATTGTCAGCATTGCAGTCAGGAAGTGACATTGTGGCATCTCTTGAGCTGCCTTTGGAGAAGCGCATGTGAGCACGGATGAAGCATAACAAGGACTCCTCTTGATGCCTTCTGCAGCTCACACTGAGGCTCTGGTTTTGTGTGGCCTCTCAAGCAACAGAGCTGTATGCAGCTCTGACCAGACCACAAGGATGTGGTTCCACAAAGTGAAGCTTGTGCAGGGACTGAAAATTGCAAGGACTGAACAACCCTGCAAGTGCTGCAGTCTGTTCAGTATTCAAGGACAGAGGTGTCTCTCTCTTTCTCCTTCATCTGTCCCAGAAGCAACAAGTCTCTGGGGTCTGACATCCTATAACCCCACACATTCTCTGTCCCCTTGCGTCTGTCACTGTGATCTACAGCCGTAACCTTTGAAACAGGCCAGTTGAATAAGATTTGGACTTGATGATCCTTGTGGGGCTCTTCCAACTCAGAATATTCTGTCACTCTGTGATTCTGTGGTTTTGGTGTGCCAAAGATGAGTGAGGACAATGGCCCTTGGGGAGTGGCATAAGGCAGAACCTCTCTTTGTCTCTATTCTGCATATTTAGACCTTAAAAAACTTTGACCTCACCAAGAGGGATCTGCATCTTTACCTGTTCTGCTTGAGGGGGGCATACCTCAGGGCAGCCCCTGTGTTAGTACCACCCTTGGCAATGCAAAGTTTCAGAGAAATAAGTTGGATAAGGGCTCTGGCTTCCCTCAGGAGAACTACTGTGGGTGAAGTTACCAAAACTGGGAAAGCTGAAAGCAGAAGGTGGCATACTGACTGTGTATTTCCCTGCGTAGGAAAAACTCCACAATGCTGCCTCTTTGTTGCAGTGGTATTTGGTGGCCTCTTTGACTACAGTTGCATCCTGAGCTCCATTGCCCACATGGTAAACCATGAAACATCTTCTCTGTGTTAGAGCAACACATGATAAACAATGAAACATACCTTTTCTCTCCAGCCCCATAAACAAACTCACTTCCTAATTTGAGAGACAAGTTCAGTCTTGGACAAGTTGCAACTTTCCACCCTCCATGTTCTTGCACGGGTTTGCTAGACTGGAGCTCTTGCTCAGGATAGGAACATGGGGCAGCCCCTAATGCTTGGTTTTCTGCAAGAAATGGTTTTACTAGATCCAGTGGAATTGTGCCAGTGCTTGATCCCAGATCAGCTAAATGCATACAGTCACTGAACAGAAAGTGCTGTGCTCTGGCTTGTGGTGTCACTTTCCTAATGACGTAATGCATGGTTGAGGGTATTGTGCAGGGGAGCAGAAGGGGTGAAAATGTACCTGAAGTTGGCTTACAAAATGTATCATCGTGTTAATTACACTGTTTCCTGGTAGACTGTTTCATCACCACCACGCCCACATAGAAGGTGTTGAGGAACCCAGAACTGCTATTGCTGGAAATACACTGCTGGGATTTGTTTAGCAGCAGGTTAGCATCCATAAGCAAACTAATTCTCATGCCTTAGTAATGCTTGTAACATCTAAACAGTTACATTAGCATTAAACATTTAAACTCCCACCAGTCTGATGGAAGTCTGAAAAGTGACCTCCTTGTTGTCTAAAAGTTCCTTCAGCACCTAGCATCTTCATTCATCTGGCTGTGGAAGCTGAGTAAACACCAAATCCATCCACTACCAGACCTTTGAATGTTGTCACATAGGTGTGTCTGAGCCCAGCTTTGAACTGAATACAGGAGATACAGCATGGCAGCTCCTTTTGGAGAAGAAAGGGCTGATGCTAGGAGTCCTTGCAAGGTTGCTGAGAATATATTCAAAACTTCTCTGTTACTGCCATTTACTCATTGCATCCCTGCTAGGCAATGAAAAGCCTAGCTAAAGAATGATTTGCATGTGGCTATTGTCACACAGCGACTCTAGGGAGAAGAAAAGTCCATCTCCTCTTCTGCTCCTGTCTAATGTGGTAGATTTTATGGTCCCTATCATGTAACAAAAAAACCACCCAGAAATACTGGAAAGAACAAGAAGGAGTCTGTAGGAGCACACCTTCCTCTGACGTTACCCAAGTCTTTTTCAGGTACACGTAAACACCACCTCTGATGCTGGCTGCTGGTCGCAGGCTGTAAGGAGGGAGCTTGTGATGACAGAGGGGAGTATGTGGAAAGCGACTGTGGCTGGAATTCTTTTGTAGAAAGATGTAACTGAAGTTTTTGTTCACAGTTCTGCAATATAACCTTTCAGCAGCAGCAAGATCATCTTCTAACAGTGAGGTAGCCTGTAATTGACGTTACTGAGTGGTTAGGCCATTTGACAGGTTAGACCAGTATTTTTGAAAAGCACCAGGATGCATCTTGGCAAAGAATCTACAGAAACATCCTCTAATTTGTAGTACCTCATTTTTTTCTTTTGCCTGTGATCTCAGAACCTGATTTTAGGATCAAGCAGTTCTTGTCATTCCCGTAAGAAACTAGAAGGAGACAAGAACTGTGAAATCAATATCTAAAACAAAGTCTAGGGAGCTGTGTTCAGATATGGCACAGGAAGAAAAATGTGGATAGTTATTGAAACCCCTCTTCTATGTGTTCCTCCCTGTTACTTGTTCTAATACATTAAATAATGCAATCTCTAAGTCATTTTCTAACAGTTGAGCGGGCCTAGGAAGGCAGGGAATAATGTATCTCTTGGCTGACACATAGTAAAGTTGTTCTTACAAGGCGCCATTCAGGTGTTACAAATGGAACTGAAAATACCAGTCTAGGTTTAATGGGATCTGAGCTGAAGAGAGGAGGTGGCAGATTCTGTTTTGTTTATGCTAACACAGAATGAGTCCATGTGGTTTCCATCAGGTAAATAAGTGCATCAGGGCCAACCTGTTCAATATGAGGACAGAAAAAGGTACCGACTTCTGCTTTTGCCAGCCTCCAGCAACAGGACTAGGGGACTGGGGGTGAGGCAATGAAATATATGGGGTGCTCTGAGCCAAGTAACTTCAGACACTGAGGGCTTGAACTTTTATTACCAGCCTTAACATCACAATTTCAGGGAGAGACGTGGACAGCAAGCCTCCTCACAACTCAGTTTGAGGGGATGCTCAATTACTGTTCTGTTGGAGGTGTTCATGCTTACTCATTTTTGGTTTTTGTTTTGCAGCTATGGCTGACATTTGCTCCTGTGGCTGATAAGACAGCTGCTTACTTCCACATTTCCTTGGAGATGGTCAACTGGCTCTCAATGGTGTACCTCCTCATCTCAATCCCATTTGGTCTGGTGGCAACATGGGTCCTCGACAGCGTGGGGCTCCGATGTTCTGTGAGTTGAAGTGTTCTGTTTCCCCGAGGAAGTTTCACCTAGAGGAGGCAGTAGATGCGCAAAGCAGTAACATACATGCTTTGAGCAGGGGTCTTGCTAAATGCTGCAGAGAATTAGCTCGTTGAAAGCTCTGTGCTTGTTCAGTAACATCACCTCTGTGGCAATGGTAGAGAGAGCAGTGGGAAAAGTCAGAATAAGGTTGCATCCCTGCTTGCCTTTTCCAGAGTTAGTTTTCATTGTCTTAGGCAACTGACACAGGTGGATACTGTGAACGGACTCTGTGAAGAGCTTTCTGTAATTGGGTCAGATTTGCTGTGGAAATCTTAGCATCACAATTTTGTTGGCAGGACCAGTTTAAGGACTAGCAGGACAGAGTGCAAGCAAGAGATCCCACTCAGGTCAGAGCTTGGCCTCTGCTAAGCCAGCTTGCAATCTCTACACAATCCTAGGATTGTGTTGTGGAATGCAGCACTGAAACATGAAATGCATGCTGATAGGAGAACAGGATCCATAAGCTGGATGATTCGTTCCCATGATCTTTGGATTGTCATACCAAAATTTGGTGGTGGCGCAAACTTGACAAGGTGTAAATTACTGAACTTCATCTTTCTCATCAGTGTGGTTCTTATATGGGGCTGAGACAGCCACCTTGCTCCCTGTCAGCCCAAGACACTCCCTAAGGAGGCAGGTAGGATCAGGAGCATCTTGCAGTGGCCCAGAGGGGTTGGGATGGTCTGCAGGCAGTGATTACTAACACCTGGTGTCTCCTGTAGAGAATTTGAGACTTTGCTTGTGCTAATCTATTGTATTAAGTTCTGCCCTTCAGGCTTCAGCACACACTCCCTGTTTGTTTCTGCTCACTGCAGGTGCTCCTGAGTGCATGGCTGAACATGGTTGGTAGCATCACCCGGATGTTCAGTGTTCTGAAGTTCCTGAGCTTGGGCTCCCAGAATTACTGGTACCTGTTTATTGGACAATGCTTCTGTGCATTAGCACAGCCTCTTATCATCTTTTCACCAACAAAGCTGGCAGCACTGTGGTTCCCAGACCACCAGAGAGCAACAGCAAATATGATTGCATCAATGTGTAAGTGATAATGGCAAAGTAACATTGCTGCCTTACAGAACTTGCTAGCAATTTGTTTGCCTTTCAGCGGCAGCAGGTAGAGGAAGTCCTTTGTATTACAGCCATTTACCTTTGCAAATACAGCTCCACCCAAGAGCCATGTAGTCATATGCAACAAAACTGGTGGACAAGAAGTGGGTATGAGCCCCATCCAGATGCAGTGCTCAGTATAAGCCACCTAGACTCCTAACCTTCTTCCTCTCTTCCAGGACCAGGTTGTCATCTTTGCCTAAATATCACATAGGATGTTGACAGCCCTTAATATTATTAAGTCTTTGGTGGCCTTAATTTTGCAGTTTCTTAGGAAGGTGTCTTAAATTGCATGATAGTGGCCAGTGGTCACAGGCGCCAAATTCCGTAACTGGATAGAGGTGAGGTGAGGCTGCTGAGACAATTTTGCCCACCAGTTCATCCAGTAGGACGACTGAGCACGTATTCCTAATTGCTGTGTATGCACACACAGATAAAATAATGTCTGTCTGCACAAACATGTGTAGGGATGCATAATGGCAGGACTATCTATGCAGAAAGCACACCTGCTGTAAGCTGGGAAACTGGAGGAGAGGCACCAGATAAGCTTGCTCTAATCACATTCCTCTCTTGGCTTCTTTGGGCACAGATAGAGACAGGATACTTCACTTGATGGACCTGTTTCCTCCCTTCATGTGACATTTTACCCAGCAGCCAAAGAAATCTCTTCCTCTTTTCTCCAAGCACTTGAGAGGTGCTCCAGAAACTGGGCTGGTTCACTGGCTCCAGCTGTGAAGTCTGGTAGTACCTGCATGTGTGTGGCAGCCCCATCTGTCCTTCCCTCAAAACAGCCAGCAGCTGCCTTCCCTCCCCATTGCCTTGAAGCTGTCAGGAAGGCTTAGGCATGGGGAAAGGAGAGCACCCCTATGAAGCTTTTTCAGTCTTGCTGCTAGGCTAGAGCATGGGCACTGTTGTTTAGCAAGAATGGATCTATGGTGGCAGAATGAATAAATTATTTTTGCACTGCTTTTTTCTAGAATAGGGTGGATATGATGACTAACCTGGTTTTCTGGTGCTGAGACAGACCTTCACCTTCCCTGGTGAAGGAGCTTTGTTGTCAGTGTGGCATGATACAAGCACTACCAAGGACCACTGGGCACTCAGTGCTTCACTGCCCTGAAGGACCACAGCCTACAAAAAAGCAGTCTTTTTAAGTGAGAGAACAGCCAGAGAAGATAAAGAGCATTGTTCACACAGCATCCTCAGTCTTTACAGAACCAAATGACTCTAACTATGACAAAGAACAAACCTGAAGACCAAGGAACAGTGGAATCCCATGACCTGAAGCTGTTCAGTGTCTGGCATGTTGGCCTGTCAGAGTGTAGGCTGAATGGGCTGTGATTGTTGTCTGCTGCAACACCTGCATGTTGTTCTATGGAAGGCTTCCATTAATAATATCCAGTTACATCCATAATGTCTGCTGTATAATATCAAGATTTCCTTTCAAGAAAATTTAAATACTGTCTGGAAGAAGCATCTACTGCAGCCCAGTCATTTAATCCAGTAGTTAATTAGCTAATGGCAAATGTCAACATCTCGGTGCTCTTTATGCCCCATGTATTCAGTCTTGTTGCACCTGTCTGTCAGGTAGTTATGGACAGAATCAACTCTTCTCTTCTTTGTCCTGAAAGACTAAATGGCTTCCACCCAGCTACTTTCCAGACAAATTTCCCTTTGCTTCTTCTTACTTGTCTCCATTCTACCTGTTGCTGATGTGAGCTTTTTGTGTCATCTTGCTGCAATTTGTCAGTGCCCACTTCCTGTGTAATTAATGCTGAGCAGCACTCAGCACTCCAGTACTGTCAGAATCAGTGCTGCATACAGAAACTGGCTCTGCAGCTTCCTGCTGTTAATGCCTATGGGTAGGCTTCCCTGGGCTTTTCTGACAAATATGAACCTTGCACCCAGGATCCTGCCGAGCAGCTGAAATTTCTATGACTCAGCTGTCATAATGATTAATGACTCAGCTCTTGAATGTGTTTTCTACTCATCACATGTAGAGACTTACTCAGAGAGAAGCAGTGCAGGGCCAAGAACTCATCCCCTGTGAAGATTACAAGAAATTCTCCTGTGTCAGAAGTAAAATTGTCTTAGTCCACTGAAGTGACCTCTGCTTCATCCATAGGAGTCATCATTTACTGAGGTCTGTTCGGTATGTCATCTTCTGCACCCTGAAGAGTACATCAGCATCACTGATGGCAAAACACACAGCCCCACTGCAGAGTACTGCCAGCTAGTCCACCAGGACCCCTGAAATGTAATGTATAGTTGATTAACTCAGTGAGCTCCTTTCTATTCATAATCTAGGCCGTGAAATAGCTCTTCCCAGGAAAAGAAGGCAACTGAAACCATGTAGTTATTCAGGTGGTCTCAGTCCTTACAAATTTAGCCCAATGCTCACCTATACCTTTCCAACCCTCATCTACACTTTCTGGAACTGCTTCAGCATGCTGATAGTCTATGGAAACAGCTAGCTAGTTTACAGGCAGTCCTCTACAATGCCCAGTTGCATTTTACCACAACAGAGAAGATGTAATCTATCTCCTTGGAAACTGCTGTTTAATTGTTTCCATGTACTTAGAAGCAGGTGATATTTCACCAGCATCATAAGCTACTGCTTTCCCAAGCACAGAGTAGAAATGCTACAGTTGTGCAGTTGTGTGCTATAGGATTATTAATCATGCCTCAGCATCGTTAAAGAACAAACAAGGGTGGAAGGTGTCGCAATTGGACACAAAATAAAGGTGCTTGACTCCATTTAGAAGGCAGAAGAGAATCAGAAGGCTTTATTTACAATTCATTCAGCCATAACATGCTGCACTGAAAAGGCATATTATTGGTACATAGGATTGACACCTCTCTCCATTGGTCAAGCAACAGAAAATACCAAACAACACCTGGGAGAGAGTTTTGTTATGGGAAAAGGAATATTGTTTACTTAGAAATATTATGAGAAAAATTTTGTTATTTATACAAAGTTATCTGGGAAAAAAGGAAAACAATTGAAAACTTCTCTTGGGAGGGGCTTAGCAATTCTCAGGCTCAGAAACATCGAGCCCACAGGAAGGCATCTCTTGGGATCATATTGTCCAACCCCCTGCTCAACCAGGGTTGTCTAGACCAGGTTGTCCAGGTTTGTGTTGAGTCAAGTTTTGATTATCTCCATGAATGGAGGTGTAGCAGCTTCTCTGAGCACCTTGTTTCTGTGCTAAACAGCTATCACAGTAAATAAGTTTATATTCAGGTGGAGTTTCCTGTATTACGCTTTGTACACCACTGAGAAAAGTCTGGTTCCATCTTTATAATTGCTGATCAATGTTCTTTTCTCCAGGCTAACCAGTCCCAGCTGTCCCAGCCTCCTCAGGTATGAGAGGTGTTCCAGACCTTTAATCATTTCTTTGGCCCTAGATTGGACTTGCTCCACTAACTTGGTACGTTGCATCAAGAAGCTCAACACTGGACTTGGCACTCTGTATATTTCTCACCAGGGCTTAGCAGAGGAGGAGGATCATGATCTTCCACCTGCTTCTCCTGATGCAGCCCAGAATGTTGCTGGACACTTTTCTGCAAGGATGCAGTGCTGGTTTATGGTCAACTTTCAGACCACCAGGACCCCACATCCTTCTCTGCAAAAGTGCTTTCCAGCAGCTTCTGCCGGCTGATCAGTCCCAGGTCTCTTAGTATCTTCTCACATGACAGAACCTCCAGTCCTCTAATCATCTTTTCTCTTTTCTGGACCAGTACATTCATGTCTCCCTCAGACTGGGAACCTGAGAACTGCTCACAGTTCTCCAGGTGTGGACTTGCGATTCCTGAGTAGAGGATTAAGATGAGCTCCCAGTGACAATACTGCCTAATGCTGAGCCCAGGATCATGGTGGCTTTCTTTATCAGAAGGCTGTGTTGCTGTCTCATGGTCAAGTTGGTGTCCACCAGGACCCCATACCCACTCCTCCTCTGGTCCTTCTTTGCAGAGCTTCTTTACAGTTGATGAGTTGCAAGAGGTACTGGTGGATGAGTTATTCTTCCCCAGGTGCAGCATATTGTATTTCCTTTAGTCAAACTCCACAAGGTTCCCCTCTGCCTATTTCTCCAGTCTGTTGCAATGCCTCTGAGTGGCAGCATGGCATCTCTTCCGCAAGTCACTCCTCCCAGTGTCACACCATCTGCAAACTAGCTCTGTCCTATCATCCAGGTAAACTGTGTGGCCCCAGTATGCACCCCTGGGGTGCATCACTGATGATGGGTCTCCAGCTGGTCTTCATGTCAGTGATGACAATCCTCTGGGCCCAGCTATCTGGCTGGATTTCAGTTCATCTCACTGTTCACTTGACTAGACAGTACTTCATCAGCTTGTCTGCAAGGTTGTTATGGAGACAGTGTCAATTGCTCTTTCCTCATCCATCCAGCAGTCATTTCACTGTATAAAAGCTATCCAGTTAGTTAAGCATTTTTCCTTTTCATCTTGTCATCCTTCATGTGCCTGGAAATGGTGGCAAGGATTGATCGTTCCATGACCTTCCCAAGGAACAAAGTAAAACTAAAAAGGCCTGAAGTTCCCTGGATTCTCCTTCTCGTTCTTCCTGAAGAAGAGAGTGACATTTGCTATTTTCCAGTCCTCAGAAGCCTCTTGGAATTGCTGTGGCCCTTTAAAGGTAACAAAAAATGGCCTTGCAATGGAAACAATCCATTGCTTCAGTGGTGATGCGTCCTATCAGTCCCATGGATTTGTGTGTGTCTGGCTTATTTAATGTTCTCCAACCTAGTCTTTCTCCTTTGAGGGTAAATCATCTTTGCTTCAAACTTTACCTCTGGTCTCAGAGCTAAAGGTCAGTCTTACCAATCACAGAAGTGGTGAAGAAGGCATTGATGTTTTCTGTATCCTTTATCACCAAGTATCCTTCCCCATCCAGCAACAGGCCCACATTTCCCTAACTTTCCTTTTGCTGCTAAAGTACTTAAGGGTGCCTTTCTCATTGCCCTTCACCAGGCTCACCAGGCTGCCTTTGGCTTTCTTAACCCCATCCCTGCCCACTGGTGGAAAAGCAGCTTTACTTGTTTGACTATTTGCAGAATGTTGCCTTAACATTAAAAAATTGTTGCCTGCAATTTTGGATGTTCCCAACCTGAGTCCCAGGAGTGCTGCTTCACACAGTGCTCAGCTGCAGACCCATAATAATGCAACTGCCTCCTCTGGTACAAAATCTGCAAGATTCTCTGCTGCCATGTAATTTTTGTAGTTGGTAGCAGAGATCAACTTGTATACCTGCCTGGCCTTTGCAAAGGAATATAAAGGCTTGAAAGGTCTCAGAAATGACCAAGTGTCACTTTTTAGAGCACTGTTCATTGCCCTTTGACAAAGAAAAGTTATGGCATCCTGATACCCTCATAAAGAGCATTGCCAGGAGCTTGAGGGAGGTCACCTGTCCACATCTGAAGAGCTGTGTCTGGTTATAGATTCCTATGTATAAGAAGGACATGGACATATTAGCGTAAGTGCAGTTAAGAAGCCACTAAGACAGTTAAGGGAAAGGAGCATCTGTCATGGCAACAGAGGCTAAGAGGGCTGTGGCTGTTCATGCTGGAGCAGGGGAATCCTCTACACAATGTATGCATGCCTAATGGTATAGGGGAATACAGAAGGAACAACACCTTCTAACTCCTGCTATGCAACACCAGGACATGGATTCACCCATTTTAATTTTGTCCCTTCAGCTTAACATTTACTGAGGCAGCCTTGTGAGGGTGAAGACATCATAGTCCATAGTTGAAAAACAGTTCACAGGAGTTAGGAGTTGAAGGGAGGTGGTTTTATAGAATGGATTTCATGGGGGTGAGACAACAGATATGGCAACAGTGAGACCACACAATCAACTTCTCCAAATATTCCCCTCCTGGTTCTCCTTGTGTATGCCTTGTTTTGTCCTTGTTCGTTACAGTGCTGCACACTGCACCTGTGGTGGGATAGGAGTGGATACATGATTCTGACTGCTTGCATGAAAAAAATGTTTCTCTTCTATTTCCTTCCAGCCAATCCCTTGGGCATTCTTATAGCAAACTTGTTGTCACCTGCGCTAGTTCCTGAAGGAAAGCACATTCCATTGATGGTAAATGAAAACTGCCTTAATCAGTCAGCTGGGCTGTTTGGGTCCAGCTGATATATTTGTTTGGAGGTAGTGGAACTGGAAAGACTGGTAACTTGTCTTGTCCTTCTGTTGTGTAGCTGGGTATTTATGCTGTCCCAGCAGTAACAGCCTGTGCTCTAGCAACTCTGGGGATTCATGAGAAGGTCCCGCCAACGCCTCCATCAGCCAGTGCCACTAACTCCAACTCACAGCCATTCTTCACAGGGCTCAAAATGGTAAGTGTTACAGCGTAGGGGCTGCCATAAGAGATGCAGCCCTGCAAGATGAGGATATGCTGAACTATCTGCTTACAAAGCAGACTCTGAATGCTGCTCTCCCAAACCTGCCACGGAAAGCCCCCTGAACGTGATCAGGATCCCTTCCTTCCTAAGGGAGTGGAAGCTGTTCACAGCAAAGCTGCAAGAGATTCTTTCTGACCAATCAGCTGTGGGCTGGCAGCCATTCAGATAGCTCAAATGGGCAGAGTTGGTCTTATCCAAGAGGAGCACATAACCTGAGTCTTCTGAACAGATGTGGTAACAGGTAGCACATGGCAAAGCAAAGGAAGAACTTGAGCACTGAAGAGTTCCTCCCTACATGGTCCCTGATGTAATTTGTCCTCTGGCTGAACTGACAGGACAAAACCATACTTTGTCAATCATCATGGGGTTACCTTGTCAGCATTTTGAACTGAGGAATCAGAGCTGCTGATCCCCAAGTCTGCAGTCACAGGCAGGCCTTTTTCCTCCTCCACTTATTTACATTCACTTCTTTTTTTAGCTCCTGAGAAACAAGTCATACATCATCCTGGCAGTGTGTTTTGGAGGAGGAATTGGGATGTTCACCTGCTTTTCAGCTCTGCTAGAACAGATCCTTTGTGAAAAGGGGTACTCAAACGTGAGTCTTCTTTCTTTTCTTCCCATTGTCCACTTTGTCTATGACACAATCAAATTGATTTTCTCTCATAAAGGACTCAGAGCAAAATGAAGACAATTGAATACCCTGCAGTCTTATGTCTTATTTGCTCATGTTATCTAATACAGATTTAGCAGTAGATTAATCCAGAACACAGTCAAACTCTTAGTGTAATAGATGACCTGTATTTTCATTACTGCCCGTGCACAGGCTCCCACTTGCAAACAAAAAAATTTTTAGGTAAAAAGAATATTGTGATTTTTCTAAGCCACTCCAGAGCACTGCTGTGCATACAGCCATCTACCACCTACTTCCAGCAGAATGGGGCCCAGGCAGGTCCTAAAGTGAAACTGAAGACCAGCTGAAGCAAGCACCTTTACCTCTTTGCACAGATTTACATGAAGACAGGGCAACAGTAGAGGTCAGTGGTACTGTGACAGGTTTTTTCTTCATCCTTCTCATGACACCAGCAGGTGCTGCTTTTACAGTTCAGCACAGTATGTGCACAGCTGGTTCCTGCTGCTTTCTCCCTCCTTCTTATTAGGAGGCTTCCTCAGTTCAGGTGTCTCCTCTTAGCAGGTTGCACTTCAGTCCTAGTGCTTGTATTGCCATGGGGGTAAATTGCAATACCATTTAATACCTCTCAAAACACCTCTCCAGCTGTTATGTATGCACATTTACATGTCTGGTCTCTGGTCTCTGTCCACCCGCTCTTCAGCTCCCAGATCTGATATCTGGCTCAGGCTCCATAGCCAGGTCACATTTTTTGCACTCCATTGGCTTTTAACTGGAAACCTCTTTAAACTTTGCCACTTTGCTTTCTGTGCATCATGATTTTGTCTCTGTGTGACTGGCCTGTCCTGGCCCTTTAGCCCAGAGAAGCTATTCCGTATACCTTTTCCTACCAGCATTCCTTAAGGTCCCAAAAATACTTTTCCAAATTTGTTAAAAGTTTTTCTGCTTTCAGGATTGCTGTCTGCATTTGAATTCTTATGGAGCTTAAGAAATGCTACAAGCCAAGGGCAGTCACTGCAGGCAACAGAGCATGTACTCTATACTAGCCACTGCTCACTGCCTCTCTTATTAGACTTTGACACAGCCAGTGTCTCCTTTAACATGCTTGGGTGTGCCCGTGCAGGTCGCTGGTGAAAAAAGGGTCAGGAGGGTAATTACAAATATCAGCAGGTCCCAAGGCAGTTGGGCCTGTTGCCACCAGTGTGGACAAAGCACCTGACTGCCCCTGAAAGAGCCCAGTGGCTCCAGGCTGGAATATTTAATGCCAGGGAAATGCTACTGCTCTGCATCCAGCCTCCCTTGACAGGTGTACAGAGACTTGTCATCCTTTGGGAGTGCTGTCACCCTGCTGTCCCCACACACTTGTAGAAGCACCTGGGCTCTGTTGTTTGCTATTCAGAGCCCTGTGAAGGCTGCAGTGGGCAAGGAAGCTTTTCCTACCTCAGAAAGTGAACCAGCTGGCAGATGGGTCAGTGACATTAAAACCACTTTCTTAATTGCTCTGGTTTCTCATTACTTATTCTTGTCTCCTCCAGGATTTTGCTGGCCTGAATGGTGCACTGTTCACAGTCTGTGGTTTGTTGGGTGCTTTCCTGCTAGGCATGTATGTTGACCGGACAAGGAAGTTCATAGAGTCCACCAAGATCAGTTTCTGTCTGAGTGCACTTGCCAGCATCATGTTTGCAGTGGTGAGTTCTCCCTTACATTGTGCCATTCCCATGGGCTTATTTCTCTTGCCATCTGATAAATCATCAACTTAAACCAAGGTTGTTTGATGTCATAGTTTTTATTAAGCCCTGTGTTATGCTTTGGGATTATCTCTTTAAGCTAGGAATGTTTTAAAGAGAAACCCTTTACTGAGGATTTGACAGTCACTGTGGAGCCTGAGACTGACAGATTCGTGATATAGATAAATAGGCATAATTTTACTTCCCTATACTGGTTCACCATGTTTGCTTACTGACTCCTGAGACCATTCTTAAAAAACAAAACAAAACAAAACAAAACAAAACAAAAAACCACAAACAAACAAAAAGCCCCCCAAACAAACAAACAAAAAAACCCCACCACCCAAGAAAGAGAATTGCTAAGTATTTATATGACAAAAATGAACAAGAGTGTCATGTTTTTCCAACACCTGCCTTTAACAGTGGTGGGTGTCAGGGTTGTAACATTAGTGGAAAGGACCTAGTTATGTTCTAGTTTTGAAGTAGTTCCTTGAGGGGGACAAGAGAGGCAGAAGAAGAGAACACTTGAATTCAGCCAGGAGAGGAATGCACAGCCTGGGGGCTTTACACCGATGAGGCCAGGGTACAAGTACTGTACTCAAGCACAGCTATTGCCAATGGGGGCCATCACAGAGCAGGAATCTGACCACAACACGCAGCACCACAGAGGACCCGGAATGATGCAGGTTTCTGCTTTCCCAGAAGTCTTGTGCTGTGCATATCTCTTGTGTGACAAAAATCTAGACTTTCACTGAAGGGTGATCACACCTTCCCTGGGGCCAAGACCTCAGAGATGGTAACTCCATTGGGAAGAGACAGATAAATGCAATGCTTTCGTCAATGTAGTACAAGGTGCCTAAAGCACACCTTGCATCCCCCTTTCATATTCTGGCATTTGTTTTGAGGATGATCTGAATACAAGTCAGCTTGCCTGGACTCAGGTAAAGCACTGACTAGGTAAGAGGCTGTGTTAGGAGCAAGCCTATTCCTCCTGCCCGTCCCTCCTCACCTTCATCACTGTTAGTTCAAAGTAGTAGAACAAAAATTACCCATTCAAATCTGTTTGATCCCTTTGCATTTTGAACTCAGATTCCAGACACATAGAGTTTTCCTTGACTGAACCAGTTTAGCTGGGCCAGGTTTGCTGCCATGCCAGGACAGACGCCTCATGTTCCTCTGTGGGAATTTATTATATGATCAAGGAAGAAGGTACCAGCAGCATGGCTGCAAAGTACTTTGCCTTTAGTAGCATTGGCTGGACAAGGTGATGCTCTTTCCTCCAGAGTTAGGGACAAGGCTGTTCTAGGCACTAAACTAATCTTCAGGTTTTGTAAATATTTCAGGTGGTTTTTTGTTTGCTTTTTTGTTTGGTCTTTTGATGTTAAAATCCCAGTGTTACAAATGCGTGTCTGACTGATTTTCTTTATCACTGAGCTGCAGCAACCCAGAATTCTCGCAAGTAACCTAATGCAAACATTTCCAAAATGTTACTTTGCTTTGGGACAAAGGTGTGTGTTTCACTTGGCCCTAGACAGATGTTGAACATACTCCTGGTAAGTTACTGACCAGCCAAGTTACTGTAGTACAACCACACCAGTGCTTTTCAGATAATTCTGCTGATCCTCTCCTTACTTCAATTCAACAGATAGCTCTTCATTTTGTAGCCTTTTGTTGACTCTAGAGGGTTGAAAGTAAAAAATCTGTTTCAGGAAAAGGTAGGGAATAGACTGGTGAGTCACCCCCTGAGACTTTCTGATGTTTAAATGTTCAGAGACTTTCTGCACAACAGTGCTGACATTAAGATTTTGGTGGGTTTTTTTTTTGCCTGCAGGCTTCTCGGTTCAGACATCAGGCCATCACATTGGCCATCACCAGTTCACTTTTTGGTTTCTTTGGTTTTGCCATCTACCCCATTGCCATGGAGCTGGCTGTGGAATGCTCCTACCCCGTAGGAGAGGGCACATCTACAGGCCTGATTTTTGTTGCAAGGTAAGCCCGCTGATTAAATCCAATTGGCAGGTGTGCTTGGGTTCCACACACACAGTGGTGTGGATGCAGATAGAGAAGAGCATAGACATCAGTGCTTGCTGTCCTGCTGGATGTCTTTCCGGTGTCTGTGCACATGCCCCTGGCAAGGGGAGCTGGCTGGCTGAGCCAGAGACTTGAAGAGCTAAATGCTTTAAAACAGGCAGGACTGTATGGAAGAGGTGCAAGAAAAGCAAGAAGGAAGATAAAGGTCTCCCTTGGTGGGCACAAAGCATGATTTAACTATGCCCAGCACCACCTGCCTTTGAAGCAGATGGGGGCTGCATGCTGGAGAGAGGCACCCAACTCCCACAACAATACAGGGATGAGTCAGTTCCCGGTGCTCTGTTGAGGGAGATGGGGCTCATCAGTCAGTGAGGGACAGCGACTGTCCTTCCAGTTACCAGTTTACCTGCCTGTGGCTGGCTCTGGGCTTCAGCAGGAATGACTTGCTGGAGCTCTAAGCAGTGACAGCAGTGATCTGATGCCATGTGTTTGTGTCAGGTGGAGGTGCAGCAGCAAGAAACCTCAGGTACTTGCTGAGGGGCATCAGACACTGCCTTTGAAGGCTGTTGTCTCTCACTGGTTGTGGACTTAGTGACTGCTGCCACACTGGCCCTGTGTCTGGAGTTGACCTGTGGGCCAGAACCAGTTAACCAAGTGCCTGGGCCTGAGGAATCCAGCAGTAGCTTTCTCTGCTAGAAGGATCATGATGCAGAAGGAGGCATCGTTCTCTTCCAGCTGGGTCAAGTGGTCTTGTCTGCAGTGCTGGTACATCAGGCAGGTAACATAACTGCTTGTTGGCTTCTCCCCACAGCCAGGTTGAGGGTGTGATTTTAATGATTCTTCTACAAGCTCTCACCGTCCGTGTTTCTGAGGATCCATTCTCCACCTGTGCCCTTGACCAGGATGGAGCCCTGGACTGGACAAGTAAGTATGTTCTTGGGAAATGATGCTAGACACTTGGTTGCACCCCATGTACTCTCCACTCTCCTCCAGGTCTCAGTGTGAAGGACCCTGTAAGTCTGATTCCTATTGTAGCATATCTTTTAACCCCTTTTCTCAATCTGATGGTGCACTCCTTGCTGCTCCTGCTAAACCAATCCTGCAAGACTGAAATAGAAAGAACTCTTAAGGTGCCATGAATGCCACTGCTGCCTCTGGGTTAAAATTTCTCTTGCAGTCACCCTGCAGAGACTTGAGTTTCATAAGGCTAGAAAGCAGCTGTTCTGAGGGGGAGGCACTGTCCATGTAGCATAACCAGGGCTGGTTTTCGTGTCAGAGGCTAAGGTTACAAATGCTTTGACTGAAAGCTACGTCCCTTTCTTCTGCACACACAGCTGCCTGTGTTTGTAACATACTCGTACAGCCTCGTTCTGACTTATTCCAGATTTCCCCTCCTTTCCTAGCTGGTAACAAGAGACAGCAGCTGAGATGAGCAGGAGCACATAAATGTTTTCTGTGCAGGCTAAACCCTAGTCTTGATCTCTCAACTGATTTGTGTTTATGTAATAAAGACACCTGTGGACACCGTAAGCAAAGGCTGACCATCACCTACTAAATGTATCCTGCTTGGCTGAGCAGAAACTCCCCATAATAAGGTCTACTAGCTGTAAGGGATCAAGGCTTCATAATTGTGCTGAGAAAGCAATTCGACTGCTTCATCTCTGAAAGCCTGCAATTTGCCATTTAATCAGATCAGAGCTGGATTTTGGGATTATTGACCCGTTCCTATTCCTTTTGTGGTCCGATACATACAGGAAAACCTGTGGAGAAAGGGATGAAGATGTTTATCTGGGACACTGTTGAAATTAGAACTACTTCCAGGCTTTGTTGCATAGACTTTTAGATATACTTTTTCTTTCCCTTCAGAAAAGATTCTTTAAACACAAATTTGTCATTACTAAAAGTTCATGTTTAGTGAATTTTCTACCTTGCTCTCAGATGATACAACAGGAAGTACTACCTGTGAGGACCTGTTCCCTTGTGAAGCTCAAGTGATTTGATTTGATCTTTTTTGTAATGTTTTTCACTACTCCTCACGACACAAATGGGTATACTTACAGAGAGACACACACTTCTACAAGTACAATGTGTGCGCTGGTGTAAGACCTCCAAGCTGGGGGGTCATGCAGGACACAATGTTCTGGAAGCCTTCCACATTTTACCTTAATATTCTTCCTATGCCAGTCTTAGGTAAAGATTTGTCTGTTACCAAACTGGTGAAGTCCCACAGTGGTCTGCACCCTGTCCTTGGGGGTATCGCTTGGGAGGGGGTCAGACAGAATGTGCCATTTTGGGGACTTGACCTGTGTAATACTGCACCCATTGGATTCACTGCCTAAAAGTGTATCTCTCTCTCACAGCTCCGGTGCTGGTGCTGGCTGGCCTCTGCAGTGCTATGGCTTGTTTCTACGTCATTTTCTTCCACACTGACTACAAGCGGCTCCACGCTGAGACAACCAGTGCTGATTTGGTCAAGGCAGAAGATGCAGTGACAGGACATGTTCCTGAATCCTAAACAAGCCAAAAAGGGGATACCAGAGTTCAAGGACTCCGACTAGTGGGCATGGACCAATCCTGAGCTGGTACACTAGGATATCCATGTCATGTTGCACTACAAGCAAGGACTAGAGCAAATAGCACCTTTGCTGGGCATCTCTCAGTCTTGTGTTTATTTGGGGATCTGGGCTGTTAAGAAAGACTGTCCTGCCCGAAAGGTCAAAGTGGCAATGGACAACTATGCATGCAACTAAAATTTTTAGCTGACTTGATTCAAGCTAAAGAAATGTCACAGTGGAGATTGTGATATATTTCAGCCATTTTTTAATTTCATGTACTTGGATCAAGGATGCAGGTTTCAGAAAGATGGAAGCTCTGCATACAACAAGCCCAGTAGAAAAGTTATATTTAAGGACTGTGGTACAGCATAACAGCTCTTTCACTCAATGTTAGAGCTAATTGTGCCTTTTAGCTAAAAGGCAAGAGAAGTTAGAGCATCTTTCTTTTTCAGCGGGGATATGTAAGTATGTGATCTGTAATACAAGTGTTACAATGAGTCACTTTGTCTTCTGCAAAAAAAGAAAAGCCTTGCCCATAGTGATGCCTATAAAAAAATACCAGTAAGCAGCAGAAGTTAAATACAGCAGCATTTCTCACCCCTCTGGTTCCCTGCTAAATGCTGAGACACTCAGGATTAGCTTGTTTTACTTGAGATTCTGTTTCTTCTCTTGCGATTTCAGTGGTTTAAGTTTTCCACAAGAAGATGAACCTGTTGGTTTTGTATTAGACGAACATGATGCTCTTCTGTAGAGCATCATACTTTGGGCAATGACACCATAGTGCCTGGCATGGTGGAAGCTGGCAGAAGAACTGGCAAAGGTGACACTTTAGTGCAGGGACTTGTCAAAAGTTTCTGCAGCTGACAGGGGCTTTGGGGAGGAGACCAAATAAGAACATCAACAAACACCTTCCAGTTCTCTGCATCTGTTCTTTAGTGTTAAGTAAGATGGGAAGTGACACAAAAGATCCCATTTGGAGTTCAGTTACACTGACAATTACAATGAGTATGACTGGATTTTTTATTTTACAGTACTTCTACAGCAGTGTAATGTCCTGCTTTGGAGTTCAGGTCTAGGTGTACTACCTGAGAAATTCTTACTTTATAACACTTACATTGTTAAAAAAAAAAAAAAAAAAAGATTGTTGAGATTTCGTGATGCTTCATTTTATATGTATTTCAAGGGAATCTGAATACTTGCTGATTAAGGGACCTAGATGCGAATTGAACCAGTGACTAGCTTTATCCAGTCCAGCTAGAAGATGATCCCAACGCCAAGAAGATACTGTCCCTGAGGAACACTGTACAAAGGAGATCTCTCAGTGCCTGAATTCTCTTCTCCATTAGCAACTGAAGGCTCTCCCTTTGTAAAAGACCTGTTTGCATCCTTCTAAGGAGCCTGCTTGTTCCTACAGCTCCAGCCTTGCTCTCACTAGTAAGCGCTGATGTTTGTCAAAAGGAGCAGTAAAGAAGTCTGAAACCAAAGTGAAACAAGACTGTTTAAACCTGTCAGAGGAATGAGATTAGCTGTCTTTTGCAAAACTCGCTGGTCAGTTCTGCAGCCCTGGAACTAACACACCAAGCAGATTAACACCAAATTTACCTTCCACTTCTGAATTCCGCTGTACTGGGAAGCAAGAAGCACTTGATACTTTATAATTTTATATATTTACAAATGTTTATGTTTTTTAATAAAGGGTGGTTTAAGAAAAGATTAACTTCTCACTGTATCAGTCTTTTAAAAACTATTTTATAGATGCCAGGATGTGTTGGGTCTGCTGTGCAGCACAAAGCAAAGGCCCCTGTATTTGCCAGATGTCATTAACTTATGCTTACACTGACAATGTGTGAAGTATAATCTCAGATTCTTAAAATCACCATGTGAAATTAACTGTAGGTTAAACTACCATTAGCTCGTTTGAAGGATAGGTTAAAGGAGTAAGGAAATACTGCTAGCAACTGTCTCCAAAACCTGCTGTTGCCCTGGTCAGACAGTCTGGCTTGCACCAGCTGAGACACTATTATCATTATCCAAGCACATAAAGGAGATTCTAGAAAGGGGAAACTTTTCATACCCTGACAGCATGCCATAAAGGCATGATGGCACTGTCAGCAGTGCAGCCAGGCAGCTCACGCAGGTACCTGCTTTGCACCATCCTGCTGGATCAGCTAACTTCACGTTTTGTGTTTAGAACAAAAGAGACATGAATGTCCATGCTAGTCTGGAATTACCACCACAGGAGAAGTAGACTTCAAGACTGTGTAACTTACCTATCTCACAGCACATCTTACACATGTACTGTTCCCTGGAAAATCTATGGAAAATGTGGAGCTGAAATCTTAGCAGAACAGAGGGATTTTGATGTTAAGGCATGGGCCAGGAATGCTGGGGACCCATGTCCTTTCCCTGCCAAACGAGTGGCCTTCCATGACCCCAGCAGACATATCTACAATTAGGTCTGTAGGTGTCACTGGAAAACTGCAGAAAGCCTCCTGCAAAGATGAATGGTCCTGGCTGTAGTTGGGTCTCACTAGAGCCCTTCTGTTTTTGTGAAGTTGAAGTAGAGGAGATGGGACACTGGTCCCATTACAGCAGTGGACCAGAGAGAGGCCCTCTGAAACAGGCAGGGATACACAATCTTACTGTGGCTGCAATCTGAGGTCAGCAGTTCTGTCTGGTGGGGACGGCAGACATCACTAGGATGGATAGGGCAGATCTCAGATTGCAGGAAGAGGCATGTTTTCCTGGGCAGGGACAGGCAGCAGACCTGCATGCAGAACGTGCTCAGGTGGTGCACCTCCTGCAGCAGGTGGCTGAGCTGCACAGGGCAGTTAGAAGGCGTTAGGTGTTATGCATAACATCAGGGAGACTGAGAAGGTGTTAGACAGCTGGTCCCAAGCTCAGCCTGCAGTGGGCCCATAAGCCAACAACCAAACAGCCAAAAAACCTCCCTCACCAGCACACACGGAAGTGAGGGGCTAATAATGCAGAAGAATGGAAACTTGCAACAGCAAGGACCACAGAGGGAAGAGACTTCCCCGAATCCTGAAGTGCCCTTGCATAACCACTTTGTTTCTCTGCAGACTGAAGAGGAAAAACCTGCCACATCACGAGAGGCACTGGAGCTGAGTAAGGCAGCCCCATCTGCTCCCTATATAACAACCAGTAAGGCAGCCCCATCTGGTCCCAATCACAGCCAGCACAACTAAAAAAAGGCAATTGGTGATAGCAGTAGGTGACTTCTGAGAGATTCAAAGGTGTGGAGGGACCTGACACACTTTCTAGAGAGGTGCTGCTTACTGGGGAGTTGCAGCAGAGATGTCACTGATAGGCTACTGAGCCTTGTACAGTGCACTGACTATTACACACAGCTGTTTCAGTAATCCTCCCCTCAAAGGAAAGTGTTTGAAAGGGCCAGTCAGACCTGACAAATCAACAAATGGTTACAGGCTGGTACCACAGTCAGTTTCGGCTTTTTGGACCATGTGACTCACCTTGAGAAGCTGAGTGTCCTGAGAGCTGATGGGGTCCATCTGTCTAAGGAGGGGAAGAGCATCTTCGGCCATAGGCTTGCCAGGCTGGGGAAGAGGGCTCTAAATTCAAGGTGTCAGGAGATGGGAACCTCAGTCCCTCTTAGTCCTTCCAGTCAGCAAGAAATGCCCGGAGCTTGGAGTGGATCAGGAGGAGAATACATGAAAAGTCACAAAGGAATTCCTGACACTCCAGCCAGTAAGTCAGCTTCATCAGGGACTGCACTGAAATGTCTTTGTGCCCATACACACATCACAGGGGAATGAACAAGAGGACTTAGAGAGGGGCTAACAGGCACCACAGAGATATGGTGGGGTGGCTCCCAGAACTCAAGCGTTGGAATGAGAGCTTACAGGCTCCTTTGAAAACAGGCAGGAGAGAGGAGGAAAGAGTGTTCTCTCTGTACCAAGAACATGCTGAAGTGGATGGAGCTCTGCCCTGGGACAGATGGGGAGCCGACTGAGAGCTCATGGATCTGGATTGAAGGCAGGGCAGGGACAGGTGACATTGTAGCATGGGCCTGCTACAGGCTGCCTGACCAGGAACACTGAGCAGATGAGTCCCTCTGTAGACATATAGGAGCAGCCTCACATTTACAAGCCAGGACCACAGAGGGGACTTGAACCACCCTGACAGCTGTTCAAGGGAGAATACAGCAGGACATAAGCAATCTGGAAGGTTTCNCCCAGGTCGAAGCCCTGCTTTCTTCCTACGCCATTGGTCGTGTTCCCACTCAAACTGTTCAAACAATCCACATGGCTGCGTGCCCTGCTTTCTGGCGCATGGCACCTATAGCGTGCGGCTGCAGGGCTGGTCGGAACCCGCACCACTATAAGTCTCCTTCTCCAAGTGATAGAGAAGGAGATGTGCTATGCAGGACTTTGTTCTCACCAAGGAGAGGCTGGTGGGGAATGTAAAGCCAAAGGGCAGTCTTGGCTGCAGTGACCATGAAATGGTAGAGTTTTAGATCTTAAGGGCAGTGATGAAAACACACAGCAAGCTCACTACCCTGGACTTCAGGGTAGGTACACATCCAAGCAGATCTTGCCTTCTTCAGGGGTATTTAGGGAAAAAGTCCTGGAGGGAAGAGAAGCCCAGGAAAGCTGCTTGATATTCAAGGATCACCTCCTTCAAGCTCAGCAGCAGTGCACCCCAGAAAGGACAAAGTCAGGCAAAAAATGCCAGGAGGCCTGCATGGATGAAGAAGGAACCCCTGGACAAACTCAAACACAACAACACACAGAGGATGGAGGCAAACCCAGGTAGCCTGGAAGAAGTGTAGAGAGATTATCCAAATTGCCAGAAATCAAGTCAGGAAAGCTGGGTTTTGGCCTGGTTTTTGGTAGCGGGGAAGACCACAGAGGTGGCTTCTGTGAGAAGCTGCTGGAAACTTCCACCATGTCTGGCAGAGCCAGTCCCTGATGGCTCTGAAGAGGGACAGGCTGCTGGCCAAGGCTGGGCCAACTGAAAATAGTGGTAATGCCTCTGTGATAATATATTTAAGAAGAAACCAAAACAAAGGTGGGAGTGCACTTTTAATTCTAGCCAGAGAAGAACATGAGATCCGGAGAGGGAAACAACATGGAGGCACCAAGGTTAGTGGAGAAGGAAGGGCAGGATGTGCTCCAGGCTCCAGAGCTGAGGTTCCTCTGCAGGCTGTGGTGCAGCCCATGGTGCAGCAGGTGTGCCCCTGCAGCCCATGGGGATCCATGGGGGATGCAAAGATCCACCCACAACCCGTGGGGGAGGTGCCCATGCCAGAACAGGTGGATGCCTGGAGGAGGCTGTGATCCAGTGGGAAACTCAGTGGAGAGAGGGGCCCTGCTCCCAAGCTGGAGGGAGGACTGCACCCCGTGGAAGAGTGACTCATGCCACAGCAGTTTTGGGAGGAATGCTGCGTGTGAGATTTGGACCCATGCTGGAGAAGTTCACAGAGTACAGTCTCCCATGGAAAGGGACCCCATGGTCTTACAGGGGAACTATTTCTCTCCCTGTGCAGCAGAAGAAAACCTCAGGTAACCCAAACCCCATGCTCTATCTCCCTGCATTGTCAGGAGGGAGGGAGTGATGGGGAGAGGAAAAGATGATTTTAAGGGCTTATATTACTTCTCATTATCCTCCTCTGATTTTGTTAGTAACAAACTCACTTTGTATCTCTAAGTTGAGTCTATTTTGCCCTTGGAGTGTTTTCTCCCAGTGCTTATCTCAACTCATGAACCTTTGTTAATTTTTTCTGTCCTCTGCCTGGCTCTGGCAGGGTGAGTGAGCAGCTCTCATGGGTGCCTGGCATTTGATATGCTTGTGTCAAACCACAAGAAGTCCTCATACACATAAATCTGGCCAGGGACAACAAGGGCAACAAGAAACAATTCTATAGGTATACTGTACAGATACTGTAGCTAGGCTGTCTCAGTCATTGTCAAGTAACAACGGTTTTGGCACTGGCAAAGGCGTGGCGACAGACCTATTGCTGGGGATGGTCCTGATATGAGAAGGAGGCTGGACTGAAAATGTCCTGCCAGCAGCACAGCTGTAAGTCCACATTCAGATGAGGAAAACAAGTGGGTGGTATGTACCTCAAATCCCCTCTAGTAACTCAAGCACCATGGGACCCAGACTTCCAGGATTGCTGTTTACACTTTTCAAATGATGTCAAGCAGCTCAAAGAGATGACATACCACATGTTCTGTGGAGGATATCTAGTTGTATGTGCCCCATCATCAGGTATGAAACTTTGCAGAATATCTTTAGGTAGGTCAGGGTTGGGCTCTTTTGGGTCCGGTTGCATTCTGCAAGAGTCCTCTTGGCTCACACCCTCCATATCATCTTGACTTTCAGAGGTCTGTAACACAGTCAGGGAGTTGTGTAACCAAGCAAAGTTTTAGTTACCTGTGAATTATAAATACACTGATCAAGACATATCAAATATCTTTTATTGAACACGTGTAAGTATACTCAACTACTGTTCTGCAGCGTCCCAAGGACTTTGTAGCACTGTGATGGCGCAGCCAGACACACCTGGTGGTTAAGTTTGTAAACCATGTAATCAGCCAAGGGGCAAAGTAGGATTCAGGTTCAGAGTAAAGGTTTTCAAGTAGCTAAATGTTGCTAGAAATGAGCACAAGGGACTGGAAATAAGAAACATTCTAAATACACAGTAACAAAAGCAAAACCAATGTAAAACAGTGCCAGCCGCAGTGGAGATCTCCATTTTGGGAAAGAGCATAAAAGTCAGGCACAATGGAGGAAAATCAGAAGATGTAAGACAAGCTTACTTTAACCTCTCTCCTCAAAGTGCTCTTGTGTCTTAATGCCATCCTCTCTATCTGACTAGAAGCCACTCAGGACCACAGGCAGCAATGCCAAGGAGGTGGCATCTGCTACATGGGACTCACAGCTTGCTTATCGCTGAGCTATATACTCACAAGGTGGGAAATGAAGATATGATGAACAACATGCAAGAATGAATCATTAGCAAGATCTGTGTTGCTACAGAATAGATCTGCAGTTTCTCAGCTGACAGATAAATACACGTATATTCAGATATCCTGATTTGGGTGGCTTTGTTGACTTCAAGTCTTTCTCCACAGGTCTCCATGCTACTTTGCTTTGCAGGCTCTTGCAGGACAGATTCTCAGAAAAGTTTAAGAAACCTGACAGCTTTCATTGAGCCTTGTCTGGCACTGAGGAAACACAGAGGAAAAGAAGCTATTAGAGATGCTGCTGTACCTATCATGCAACTTCATTTTAACCTGCTTTTTCCTTGCCAAGCAAGTTGTGACTGGAATAAGGGAGGTCAGGGGCTGCTTCCTTCTGGAAGCATGCAGTATGCAAAGGGAAGAAATGGAGGGGCTGAGCAAGCGTGAATGGGCAGTACTTGGTGTCAGCATAGACCAGACAAAAGCACTCAGGCTGAGGCTACTCAGGTCAGCTGGGATATTGGCAGGGGCAGGCTTCATTTTCCCAGTGTCATCTGGGATGTCCACCCTGCAACAGGGCAGAGTCTTCAGTTGGGCAGAGGGCTCTGCTTCCCAAATACATCTTCATCCCTGAGGTGTGACTCCACATGTGTTCAGGAGCTTACAAGTGTCTGTCAAGTGTCCTCAGCTTCCCGACAAGTTCCAGCAGCAAGCCTGCAAAGGAGCTGGGGAGCCAATCTGAAGCTGTTCCTCTGCTGACAGTCACCAAGGCTTCCCTGGGTTCCCCCATCCTGTCACAATCATCAAAGCTCCTGTGGCTAAAGCAGCAGCCCCTCCATATGGATGGGTAGTCCTTGTATGCACACTGCTTTGTCTCTTCCCTTCCTTCCTTGTCCAGCAGTCTTCACTCCATGGACCCTTCTTGCCCAAAGTGAGGGAAGACAGTGCTTCCTAGGTGTTCTGAGTTGGTGCTTACTGTTTGCACCAGGAAGAGAGATGATGCATGCCCAGCACAATCCTGTTGATCCTCCAGATGTGGCATGAATGGAGGATGATAGTGCAGCTCAGGGAGTTCATGGCCTGGCTGCACCCCAAATGAATGCTTGTCCCTTGCTTGGAGGAGAAAGAAAACATAGAACTGAGAAAGTTATACATCCAAAAATCAAATAGTTGAAGCATAAGCATACCTTGCCTAAGTCTATTGTTTTGCCACTCCACAGTAATTTCAAGATCTTTTGGTAGTTGCCTGGTTAGTGGTATTGTGAACAGGCAGTTAGTTCGTGCAATTCTTAGTGCTTGGCCCCAGAGACATCGGAGGATTTTCCCTGGCTGGGGCGCTCAGGAGTCATTCTCATTCTCACAGCAACAGAGGTGATCTGGGAAGGAAAAATTCACACTGGGAGCTGGGATGGTTTCCTTCATGAGGGGCCTGGGCATTTCTTCTATCCCTCCTAGGGCCCTTTTCTATCATGACAACCAATGGTTGCAGCACCAGTGATGGAGCAGCTCAACATCTCCAGCTTGTTTCTAAACTCCGCAGCACATAGCAAGCATGGCCCTGGAGCTAGACAGGAACTAGACCACTGCTGTCCCATCTGCCTGGACAGCTGGAAGGAGACCAGCTATGCATTGCCATGGCTGCTCTGCTTCTGCTAAGTGTGCCTCCTCCAGTGGGCCGGGAACAAGCCTGGGTGACCCCTCTGTAAGAGGAGGGTGACCTCCATCCTGGTCTCACTGTGCGACAATGACAAATTTGAGGAGTGTGTCATTCCACCCCATGGGGCACCATTGGACATGTTCCACATGAGAGCAGCTGCTCCCCCATCTGCACAGCCCTGCAACACCCTGGCCATCAGTGGGAGGACAGCCACCTCCAGTGGCTGAAGGGGAGTACAGGGATAAGAACTGCAATATCTGTAAGTTGTACTCGCTGGTGAATGCCTTCATTTACAGAGAAATTTTAAAAATAAACCCAAATCTAACACAAAAATAATGGACCCTGCTCCAGCGCTGCATTTCTGCAGTTGATCCCAGGGCAGGTGTTTCCAGCCAGGGGCACTCCATGGTCAGCCCGTGCCCCACCGCTCAAGCTCGCAAGTCCTCCTCAGCACACCCTGTGCCCCCCATCACGGGGCTCTGCTCTCCTACCAGCCTGCACTGCCCGCAGCAGCCTCACTATGGCAGTGCCCAAATCCCTCCTCTTGCCCGGAGTCATGATGCGCTGCTGCTCTCTGCGTCAGCCCAGGTTTGTATCCTGTTAAGACAGGAGCCCAAAGAAATTCAACAAGGGGGAGTGCAGTGAAAGAGAAGTGGGTGAGTGTTCAGAACAGGCAAATGACAAAAGAAAGGCCCAAATAATGAATATAGTTTATTCAAGCCTTTGTTTACCTTTCCTTTTCTTGGCTGGTGAATAAAACTGTAGTAAGTAGTGTGAGAAAAAATGCTCACTCTCTGATTTTTAAGTTTAATAAGGGATAAAAGAGACAACATGTAGTGCTGAGGAGTGGGAACCGAGCTAGCTGAGATGGATAATACCTTAGCCCAGGTGGCTTATGCAGAAACCATAAACCTGAGACCATGGGAGGCAGGATCTGGAAATTAGGATACTAATGGCATCATTGCAAAATATGTCATGTCTCTGGTTCTGGTTCTCCATTGGTTTGGGACCTTTGATATGTAAAGTCATGTCCCTGTCCCTCATTTGGGATTGGACGTTTGCCCTCAGGTAATCTTATATATTGTTAAGTTAGCCACTCCCCCAGGTCTTTGGATGCTGCCCCTGGGATCCTGTGGTCTCTGCATTTGTTACTTTACCATCATTAAAGTTTTATTTTTCAGGCAACTCCACTGTACCCGTCCCTATATTTTCACCACACTCCGCCTGGCCGGACTGGACCTGAAATCACAGCACCAGCTGTGATACTGGGGTGTTTTGCCAATTGGTCAAAAAACACACTCTTTGTTTAAAACAATGTTTGTTCTCTATATACTGTTACATTACAGGGGATACATGATATTCATAAGCGTTAATACATATTCAAACATTCCTGTGAGTTTAAGTGTTCCCGGAATTCTTTGGCTTGGTTTTAACCTTTGACTTGTCTGCATGCCATCCTTTGGATTAAATCAAAATATTTTATTTCTTCTCATGGTTCCCTCCTATTGTTTTTACACTCCCTGATAACAAGGAGTCAGTAAATTGGGTTCTGTTTTTTGTCACTGTTATTCAGATAAGATAGTCCACAAATGTGAGTAACCACCTAATTATCTTACACCATTCTCTAAGTTAGTTAAATGAATAAAAGCATTTTAACATCACATAATCCCTATTTTAATATTATGCTACGACCTAAGATTTTTATCACACTACTATTTATATAAGATATATGGTGCATACATAAACTGACAGATTATACTATACCAAAAAGCAATTAAAAGGAGATACCAATTGTACCATATCAAAATCTTTGTGATTAATAATAATATGCAAAAGCTAATACATAAATGCCAAAGCCAATACTATATTGTCATTTATAACAGTGGGGCGGCAGAGGAGCTGTCCTGGGGGAGCTCGGCATTGTGCAAGATCCCTTGATGTGAAATAGAAGCTTACTTATAGAAAAGTTGCACAGAACCTGCCAGGTAGTTGTAAAACGTTATGGCCTATTTGTGAACTTATTTTGTGGGAAAGAGCACACCTCATTGTTGCAAGCACTCCATTCAGACAATCCCCCTTGTAGGAAAGAACTCAAATTTTGGGTGCTTTTAGTAGAATTGGGCAAGTTATTGAGTCTTGTGGAGGCAGCACAGAGAGCTGTGGCACATTTGGGGTTTGGTAAGATAAACCCCTTTGGAATGGCCTTGGAGAGGTCCAATAAGTCTTGGAAGGATAGGGTTTAGATTGTTTGTGGACATTTTAGATGAGTCTTTGGGGGAAGTTGGATGTGATTTGTGTTGTGTTCCCGACCCAAGAAAAAGGTTTCAGGGTGTTTAGTGGTTGCAGATCTGGACACAGGGTATGGGAATTTTGGGGGCCATGGACAAGTTTGTGGTTTGTTTGGTGGCTCCTGGAAGGGACTTGTGGATGTTTTGTGGACTACAAAAAGGGTTTGTGGGGTGTTTGTAAGAAATTATGGTTTGTGCGTCTTTGAAGAAGGACTTTCAGGGGTTCAGAAGCAGAGGTTGGGAATCTCTTTGGGGGCTGTGAGGCAGGTTTGTGGGGTTTTGAGGGTATTTGGGTAGGGTTTGCAGGCATTCATGACACCTAGATGACATTCTCCAGGTGCCATCCAGAAGACCATTCAGAAGTATTTGGATGCCTTGAAAGCAGTTTTGGGAGTGTACTCTGACAGGACTGGAAAATACTGGAGATACTCAGGTAGGCTGTGGGGATAAGTGGAGGTACCCTGGAGCAGGCAGGACTTAAAAGGGTTTTGAGCTGCTGGCATGAGGATGCGGGTGTTTGGAGACATTTAGGTAGGTTGTAGGGAAGCTGCTGAGCAAGGTTCATAGGGAGGGAACTAGAGCAGAGTTGGGGATGTTGTGGGGCCCTGGGATAACTCAAGCATCCTTGGGTTTAGTCAGGCAGTGATTTGGGGTCCTGAAGCTCATGCATCCAAAGGAAGGTTATGAAGACGGTTGAAGAACCTTAAGGAGAGGCCATATGAGGAGTGGCTGAGGTCACTTGATCTGTTCAGCTTGGAGGAGACTGAGACAAAACCTGATCCCACTGTTCAACTTCCTTGTGAGAGAACCTAGAGGGGCAGGCACCGACTTCCCTCAGGTGACCAGTGACACAACCTGAGGGAATGAGGTGAACTTGTGTGTCAGGGGAAGTTTGGGTTGGATATTATAAAAAGGTTCTTCACCCAGAGGGTAGAACTGCTGTTCCAGCAGCTGGGTGCTGGAACAGGCTCTCTGGAGTAGTCACAGCACCAAGACTGACAGAGCTCAAGCAGCATTTGGGCAACGCTCAAATGGTGTCATTCTCCAGGATTGTGCTGTTCAGGGCCAAGAGTTCGGCTGGATGGTCCTTGTGGGTCCCTTCCAACTCAGAACATTCTGTGTTTCTGTGATTATGTGAGGCTGAATCTGTGGAGCCTCGTGCAGAGTTCTGGGTGTTTGAGGCTGTAGCGATGGTTCGAGCTTTTCTGGGGGCACCAGAGCCGGTTTATGTGTGTCCAGCGATGACCAAGAACCTCCAGTTAGTGTGGGCCAGACTTTTTAAAC
>VYXD01009018.1:18895-83349 GCA_013397195.1 Hylia prasina | reverse complement strand
AGAAGTGAGAATAGAGAGAATGAAATAGGGACAAGGAAGGGAGGAGGAGGAGCAGGAGAAGAAGGTGGAGAGAGCAGAAGGGAGACAGGGATAAAGAAAGACGTGTGGGGTCAGGGAAGTGAAGGGCTAAGAAAATACACGAAAAGGATACAGAAACAAGCCCGAGGGCCTGGCAGTAGGAGGAAGAGAAACTGGGAAATAGAGGGGCAGAGTGGAAAAACCAGGAAGTGGGGCAGAAACAGAGAAGAAAAGGGATGGAGAGCAGGAAGGAAGCGGGAAAGAGGGAGGTGGACATTGATTTGGAGAAAGAAACGTAGAGATGGGAAATAGGACAGATAAGAAGATCCACAGGCCTCAAGGATGCTGGCTGAGTCCAGGAGCACCTCACATGAGCACAGACTCCATTTTGGCTGAGTCCCTGTCACCAGGGCCAGGGGCTGGCATTGCTCCCTCACCTACTGGGTGTCCACAGCACCCAAGGAGGGGAAATCACCCTCTCAGCTGAGCTCTGGTGCAGTGCCCTGCACTTCTATGCTCCTCTTCCTCTTGTGTGGGGAAAGGACAGAGCAGGGGCTGAAGAATCAGAGCCTGAGCCCTTGGGGATAAGGGGCTACTGCACATCTGCCTGACAGGGCTGAAGCTCCTTGAACCTTGCTTTTGTTGTGCAGCCCTGTTCCATGTGCATGCAGAGCTCCGGTGGCAGCTCCATTGTCCCTTCAACATGGCCGCCCAAAGGCATCTGGTGCCTGCAGGAGTGGGGAGCCATGAGATCCCCACTTCATGCAGACCCTCCTGCCGCCATCTGCCTCCCTTTGCACGAGCAGTGGACCCTTCCACAGCTCACTTCCTTGGCTTCCTTATCCCAGCACCCAGCAGAATTGGGATCACCCCCAGCCCAATTCCCTGCTTAACCAGCCAGGTATTCATGTCCTGCAGTACTTTCCTATCCTCCAGCATCCCCAGCCTCACCACCAAGGTCACTTGGCCTGTGCATATGTGGCCTTGTGTCATACACCTTCCTTGGAGAGGAGGTGAACCCAGTGAGTGGTCTCTGCAGCTTGACATGCATGGTGAAACCCTGGTGACATAACTTCTGAACAATGCACTATAATCTGCTCCAGCACCTTTGCCAGATGTCCCCAGATCACTCATAACTCACCCAAACTACTCCCAGGATAAAGCACTATCCAGCACTTCCTGCATTATAAGGGCTTTCTTCATCCTCCTTTCTTCTTGCTCAGCTGTTAAAGTGTGACTGTGGCCAATTTTCCTTTATCTCTGTTCGCTCACAGAATGAGGTGCTGAGGTTTGGCTTGGAAGTGAAGTCACTGCTAGAAAGGCTGACTGGTCAAACTCAGCAGCAAGCATGGCGAAAGGTGGTAGAAGAAGGGGTATCTCACCTGCAGACAAACCCATCCACAGAGGAAAAATGCCTAGCTCCAGACTTTCTGAGTTGTACCAATGTGACCCAGAGGACACACAACCTCAAGAAGAAGAGGAAGAGGTCGCATAACTTCACAAGGTCACATAATGTCACAGTCTGAACCACTAGGTAGAGCTTTGACATGGACCCTGTCTATAAGCCCCAGTCTGCAGCAGTCCATCCCAGGTTTCACAGGCAAATGGCAGCGAGAGAGAATGTCTGTCTCCCAGCCCTTTGGTGAAAAATCCTAGTTTCTGTGTCCATGTCATCTGCTTCTATTGGAGACGGGGACTGAGCAATGAAAACATCCAGAGCTGAGGGGCAACTGTGCATCCTAACTATAGGATCTCAGCCAGAAGGGCCTGATCTTACCTTCTTTGGGAAAGGCTTTTGCAGGGGCAGCAGAGTTCAGGTGGCCCTGGGAGAGGAGGAGCACAACAGACTTGTTCTCACTGTATCCTTCTTTAACAACAGCCTGCAAGAGAAACACATCTCTGGGCCTCTGCACTGATGATGAAGCCTATGTGAGCAGCAATTCCAACAAAGAACCTGGTTGCAGCTCAGTAGGGCAGTAAGTTATGTCTTCTGGACTCCACGGTGTATATTTGGTTGTCAGACATGCTCATTTTTGCCAGATGACATGGTTAAATGGCTGTCTGTGGAAAAAAGCAACCCAGGCATTTCAAAGAATTCACTTGTAGCCTAATTTTGAAAAGTGATTAAGAGCTGAGGAGTGCAGAAAAGGAGCTGGACTGCAAAGCTTCTGGATTCTGCCTGTCTTCATTTGCAGGCTCAAAATAGGATATTGCAGCACCAAGTCTCCTACTTGCAGAGAGCTGTAATATAGGTGGATTTGCAATCCTTGTGAGATCAGTGACCTTCAGCTTGTGCCACTGTGCAAAATAGAGCTCTCTGTTGGGGCAGCTGGGGCACTCAGGAATCACTCTTGGAGCAGCAGAAATTATCTGGGAGGGGAAAACTCCATCTGAGGAGCAGGGAAGTTTTCCTTCCTGAGGGTATTATTTCCATCCATTCTAGGGCCAGATAACAATTGTGGCCTCATTTTTCTAGCACAACATTCACTGCTGCAATGTCACTGAGAGGCAGTGAAGTGGTCTGTCACCCCCAGCTGTCTCCAGACCCCACAGCACATGGCAAGCAAGGCTAAGGAGCTGTACCACTGCTGTCCCATCTGCCTGGACAGCTGGGAGGAGACCAGCTATGCACTGCCACGGCTCCTCTGCTTCTGCTAATTGTGCCTCCTCCAGTGGGCTGGGAACAAGCCTGAGTGGCCCCTCTGCAAGAGGAGGGTGACCTCCATCCTGTGTTCGGTGTGTGTGTGTGGGGGGGGTTACAGCTTTGAGGAGTGTGTCATTCCACCCCATGGGGCACCACTGGACATGTTCCACATGAGAGCAGGAGGTCCCAGGTGTCCAGCTACTCACAGTCTCCCCACTCTGGCCATCAGTGGAGGACAGCCACGTTCTGTGGCTGAAGTTGAGTACAGTGATCAGAACTGCAGTGTGTGTGAAGTTGTATGCACTGATGAAAGCTTTAATTTTTAAAGAAATCTAAGAAAACCCCAAATCTAACCCAAAAATAATGCACAAAACTATGGTCCATGTTGTTCTACTGGGGGGATGTAAGGGGAGTAGACAAGGAGAAAAAGGAGTAGTTTTGGTACAGGTGCTCCCCAGTCAGCAGAACTGGCTGCAGGAACAGGCATCCCTGCTATGGACTCTACTCAAGTGATCTCCCCTGCAGGGAGCTGTGATCATGTATTAAAGTCACAGAAAGTCTGATGCATGATCTCCTGAGCACTTAACCACCCCCAGTCTCCATTGCCCTGCAGCACTATCAGACAGGTTCCACCTGAGAGTAGGAGTTTTTGCTACCCACAGTCCCTGAATCACTGCAACAGTTCTGCCATCAGCCGTGTGTCTCTGCCCTGGGGTCAGTGACCATCTCACACACTACATCTCAGCATCCCTCCTCTATCTTGCTGTTCTCCACCACCCACTGTCATGGTTGCATCAGGAGCTGGGGCAGCTCCTTGAGGATGGTAGGAAGCAGCAACAGTGCAGTGCCTTGTCCCATCCAGCCTGCACTACTTTGGCTTGAGTGAGGCCTTGTTCCAGTTTCTATGGCCTCCCTGCACAGGCATAACAAGGAGCTTTGCCCACCAGCTTATTGACATAATCACACAGGCTCAGTGGGGAGGCCCAATACCAAATGGGCCCAGTGCAGCTGGAGATGGGAGGACAGCCCCTCTACGGCCAGCTTTCATGGGGTCTCAGCAGTAGGTCTCATTCTGTCCCCATTCCCATCCATGGGGAGCAAGAAGGGGCCTGGGAGAGCCCTGAGGAGGCTGTGCCTGAGTGTTCCACATTCAACTGGCCAATGAAAGCTCACCTGGGTCACCCTGTCAAGCCTACAAAGGGAAGGCCAGCAGCTCTGAGGACCCTTCCCAGACCCCCAGGAACACAGCCAGGCCACCATCCAGTGACAGGATGGGAGTGCATCAGGATCCCACTAAACCAATCCAGGCTGCAGCTAGGGCACACACCATTCTTCTGTGGTCCCAGCCTTCCAAATCTATTTAATATTTATTAAAAGAAAATGAAAGCATGAAAACTGCAGAAGACATTTGAGTATTACTAACTAATGCTGGTGGTGTTGCTCTCCCCACTTGTACTGTTTTCCTCCCCTTTCCTGGTGCTTTGACCACTGATTTCTCCTGTGTTTCCTGAGCATTATAAGCTTGCATTTCTGCAGATCCCAGGGCAGGTGTTTCTAGCCAGGGGCACTCCATGGTCAGCCCGTGCCCCACCGCTCAAGCTCGCAAGTCCTCCTCAGCACACCCTGTGCCCCCCATCACGGGGCTCTGCTCTCCTACCAGCCTGCACTGCCCACAGCAGCCTCACTATGGCAGTGCCCAAATCCCTCCTCTTGCCTGGAGTCACGACGTGCTGCTGCTCTCTTTGTCAGCCCAGGTTTGTATCCTGTTAAGACAGGAGCCCAAAGAAATTCAACAAGGGGGGGGTGCAGTTTGCAGTGAAAGAGAAGTGGGTGAGTGTTCAGAACAGGCAAATGAAAAAGGAAAGGCCCAAATGATGAATATAATTCCTTCAAGACTTTGCCTTACCTTGCCTCTCTTTGGCTGCTAAATAAAATTGTGGGGAGGAAAGGGAGCCAGGGTGTGTGCGAAATCCCACAGGGGGCAGCTGGGGAAGGGGGCACTCAGAGCAGCTCCCTATGTCTGGTGGAAGTGATTACAGGAAGGGGTGCATCAAAAAAGGCAGGAGATTTGCTATTTTCATCTTACCAAACTTTTTTACTATTGCATCTCCTCTGCCACCTCTACTGGGAGAAAAGGCAGGTGTGTGCCACAGGTGTTTGCTGCAAGTTGCCTTGGCAGCTGGGGGAGAGCAGAGGGGGACACACGCAAATTCATTTCACCGGGAAACAGCTCTAGAGGCACTCGAGTGCAAACACTGCAGCCGTGCTGTCTCGAGTTAGGTACAATATGTGGAGATGTGGAAAGCATTTCCGAGGCAGCGCACTCCCCCTTCTTGCAGTACACAGACAGCTGTGTGCGAGGATCACTTGCATTTGCTCCTGACCAGGGAAAGGCTCAATGTGTTGAGCAATGTGAATCCAAAGGAATGTAACCTGTTCCTTTGTGTTTGGATTTACTGACCAAGCACTGAGCTGATTTGGCTCCTGGGGACTGGAGAAGCACATGAGCAAATGCACTTTTCTCCCCTGCTGGGAAGCTGGTTTGATGCCTTTTTACCGTAATTGCCAAATCCATCAGTCTTTGCAGGCTGTCTTCAAGACTTCATTCTCTTTCACCCTCTGCTCAGGAAGGAGAACCAGCTTATTTTGACAATGCTGACAGAAAAGTGCTTGGCATTTGTTTATTCTGCACTGTATCTCTGGTCATCCTTGTTCCTCTCGCTCTTCAAAGGTAAGCTCATCTGTGCTTATCCAGAGCTTTCCTTCTTCTGTTGTGGTTTGGGTTTTTTGTTGCTGTTGTTTTGATTTGTTGGTTTGGTTGCTTTTTTTTTTTCTTCTAAATGCTAGTTGCATCCAAGCCCAACTTTCATTTTCAGAAAGTCTTGTATCTGCTTTTACTTTGAACTTCTTTACAGTCTCATTCTGGTTAACTGACTTTAGTAATCAGTTTGGGTAAGTTTGTGGATCTTACAGTGCTGGCCACATTTTTTAACAAGGAAGAAGTGTGAGAGTTTGTTTTTGTCTTTTTTTTTTCAATTAAAGGTGAATAATTTTAACTTCGGTAAATTAATTGAAATGGCTGTGTTTCAAAAGAAATATTTTCTTGCTGTCTTTAAAAATGCAACTTTCCCATGGTTTTTTGAGAACAGGAAAGTATAACTTCAGGCTGGGCAGAAAGGCTTTGAGAACCCTGTGTTTGTGGGTGCAATGGTATTCTACAGAGAAATATGTGCAGAAGAAAATCCATAACTGCTTATTTTCTGAGCATGATTTAGGAGGATTAAATTTGTATAAATACATAAATATACTACTTCTGGTTTGTTTTTTGTTGAACATGCTCATAGTATGCTTAATAAGAAACAGTCAAGGCAGAAGTGGATAGATAGTTGTAAACATCTAATAAGAATAATAATGGGCTTCTGTAGCCTAAGGTGTCAGCTCTGACACCTATCTTCAGAAGTTTCAGCATGGTGCAAACAAAAATAGGAGTTGTGTGATTATTTCAAAGCAGTCAGGATTGCAAGGCTGACAATGAAGTGTTTTTAATGAGAATGTTGGAATAGCCACAGTCATGAAAGATGTCCTGTATTCTGCACCAAATACACTTTTATGGCTCCCTTCCAGCTGATAGATACATGCCTGCAGCAAACAAAAACTCTAAAACCAAGTATTCTAGGTGTGAAGGACCATGTCTTGTTTCTCACAATCCACATATAAAGCAGTATTGTCTTATAAAAACAGAGAAAGTGGTCCACCTATTTCAAAAGTGCAAGGGCACTGAAAACTTACATATATGTGATGTTGTTTTGGACTAGTCATGCCACATAGATAATTCCTCATTAATTCATCTGGAGGTGTAAAATGTCTGTGCATTTCATTATTACAGACCCACATTTCATTTGCCTAATGTAGCACTGGTACTGCAGAAAAATGTTTCTCCACTTTGCTAAATTAGGAACCTTGCTCTTTTCAAGACATTTCTGTGCTACTTTAGGAGCTGAACTAACAGGCAGGTTATGGTATCTAGTTATGAGATAAGTAATTTTGTGGACATTTCCATTTTGAGAAGTTTTGTGTCATGTAAATCCTTCCTTTTAAATAATGAGTAATCTCTAATTCATCAGGGGGATGCCTAGTTTCTCTCAGCAGCACATGAAGGCAAACTGCTTTTATAAATAATTCAGAGGAATTTTTGTTAGGTGCTTTTACCAACAGTTTATAAGTACACAATTTTACAGAAAAATGCTAAAGCAGAATAAAATGAATCTCTAATAAAGTTGCTCTGTAACTGACTTCCGCTTTACAGATTTTTTAACTTAAAAATAAAAGGTGAGGGGACAAACCTGGAAAGACCTGGGAATTGAGCAACTGGGGCAGAAGAGAAAAAAGTCAAGATGATCTTAGCATGTTATCAGTAGCAGAGTTTTTAAACAGAAAAACCAGATGAAGTCCCCCTGGGTTCCTTAGTTCACCCACATGGAAGTCACAGCAAATTCAAATCATAACTAACGTCACTCTCACATAGTGCTGAGTTGTTTCAACGCTGTTCATAGCAATTTATCAAATACTGAAAACTTCTGTAGGGCTGTTTGACAGGAAAGTTGTAACAAGCACTGGATAAAAACCAGACAAAACAACACATTAAGAACTCAGGGGTTTTTTTTCCAGTTCTTTCCTCAAGTGTCTGCTTCAACCTGACTTTAGTTGCAATAATGCTGGGAGCCCCAGTAGTCATGTAATTTAAGCTAGGTCACTGCAGCCCTCCTTGAAAAGCTGATGATGCTTTTTTTGAGACATGGCTCTAAGGAAAAATCAGGAAAGTGGTTTTCAAACTTCCTATATCCCAGGCAACTCTCAGGGTCAGGAATCCCTTCCAGGCCAGGGGCAATCCTTGAAAGAGCACCCAGAATGTAGGAGCACCCACTGGGTCTCAGCAGCTATCTAACCTCCACCTTGGGTGGAGGGCCTTGAAAAACCTTGTCCAGGGAGTGGTTGGAAAGGAGGGATCAGACCCATTCCTGCTGTCTTTTTTGAATGGGATTCAGTCTGAGAGATAGGGTGCAGACAACCCTGCAAGGATGTTCTGAGAAACAATGCTGCAGTGACCACAAAGACACATAGCCTCTCTTAGGAGTTACATTCAGCTCAGGGCACAGGCACCTACAGGGTTTGAACAGCCAAGGAAGTTAAACATGCACTTGGCTAGTCTCCAGTCAAACCATGTCTTCTAGTTACTGTGCCTTTATATCCTTTTTTATTTCTCGAGTGAGACCATTGGAGTGCCCTCATGCCACCCAGAGCAGAGTGAGATCTCTAGGTTTCTTTGCTCTGTACAGACTGCCATCAGAGTTGTATCTGGCAAAGTGGCTTTGAAAAGCCCAACAAAGGCAAAGGCAAAGGCAAGCTGAGGACAGCAACCTTCTTCTGCAGTCTGGTGGGAATGCTCAGCTGTATGGGACAAATCTGATGGCAGGGGATTCTGCAAGTGAGCTCGAAGATGTAAATGATGAAGTAATTCAGCCTGACTTGGTGTACCCAGCTGGTGCAAAGCAGCTTTTCTTTGGCTCACTCACAATACAAAATTGAATGTAGCTGTGCTACATCAACTTCATGCTTTTTCACACCTTTGCTTGTTTTGATGAGGTCTCGTGACCATATCAGAAGAGAACGGATGATCTCTTGGAGAAAATCCTCACGAATTTCTTGATTCATTTCCATGAAAGCAGGTGCTGTTCTGCAACAGCAGAAGCATTGGCAAGATAGCCTCAGAAGGCCAGATTCCACTGCCAAACTACAATTTCTCTAATGTGAGCTGATTAGACACGAGTTTAGAGATCTGTGTTGCAGGAAGAACAAATAATTTTACTTAAATACCTATATATGGAGTCTAAATTTCAGGCCTTGGCTGTGTTGGCCTGATAGAACTGCAATGATGTATTTTAATCAAACTCATTTATTCCAGAGAGATACAGCTGAACAAATAAAAGAGTCCCTGTGCCTTAATATAGTGTAGTGTCATTGATAATTTAGGTGGTTGGCGAAGTAGCTGTACTTTTACATCTCATAACTGTTATCAGAGTAGAACCAGGTGTGAAAGTTAGAATCCTTCATATCCTTAATTAGAGGTGTGAAGGTTGTATTCACCTCAGCTCTCCACATTCTTTTTGTTGAGGCATGGAATGATACGGTTTCAAAAATAACAATGCAGCTGATATCCATTTAAAATAGAAAAGATACTAGGCCTTAGCTTGTACTTGTATGTCTTTTCTTCCATATTGATGGCATAAAAAGATGCCACACATGCAACTTAGAAAGAAAATAGAAAATTGCTGTCAGACCCCTGCCATTACTTTAATATCTAATAGCACAGACAGCAAGGCTGATCACTCTGAATGCTGAGAGCATGCTAAGGCATCACATATGCATGGGGAGCCAGGGGAGTAAATGTACTTGTCCATGGCATGTGTACATATGCTCTGTGATCAAGAGCACTAGTGCCATTGATCTGTGTCAGTATATCTAAGATGGGCAGGCAGGGTCCTCAGCAAACCCCTATTTCCTCTGAATTACTGTCTGCTGCAGTAACTTGCTGTACAGGCTTGCTTCTTGAGGTTGACTTTTCAGTTCAATGAACCAGACCTTGTGCTCCGTCCCTAATCTTCTATGTGCATTCACTGGCACAGCTCTAAGGCTGATCTGTATCATCATAGGCACAGCTGCGACAGTGGAGCTGGCCCAAGCTTCTGAGAAGTTGCCAGATTCCAGGAAAGTTGGAAGTATTTCTATGCACATTTGCTGATAATGATCTGAGCTAAGTCTTGTGTTAACTCTTCTCAAATATCACTGGAAAAAGTGGAAAGGTCCAGAAAAAGCACCTGGGTCATGACATCAGCAGTGCCTATTGTTATATGCACCAATTTGTTTATCACTCTTGCGTGTAGGGAGGGACCCAGAAGCAGATACAGTGCATGAGAAGGCAGCACCCATCTGGTCTTTGGGATGATGCTAGATGGTGCCTTGGGAGCCTTCAGCCTTGCTCCAGCTCAGAGAGTTTTCTGATGGTCTCAGAGCAAAAGTTCCCGTTCCAGGCAGAGGATTCATATCTTAAAGTCAGCTTCGGAACTCTTGTTCTTTCTGGTTTGTTTTCCTAAGGCATGTGGAAAAGAACATGAGTTAGTGATGGTGGTAGCATATACAATTTCATTTGTATGTGACAAGCAAGGAAGGAGCTATGGTCTCTTCAGCTCTAGAGTGTGATTAAAGCAGATTGAACCCCTTTGCGTCAGTCCTGACATGGTTGTTGGAAGATGTCCACTGCCTAGAGAGCCTCATAATCTAATTAAGAAAGAGATCAAATCTGACCGAGACAGGTAGGGCTAGCACTGACAATCAGTATCAGCCCAGGAAATGAGAAAGGTAGACAGGAGTTTACTGATGTTTTAGAACACACTCCTGAGAAAATACAGCTTGAAGAAAGAGTTTTGTTTATCAAATACTTTCTGCATTGAGCAAAACAGCTGATGAGAAGGCTGAGACCAGAACCAAATGGAGTGTTTGGTAGTAAGAAGCTCCCCACCCAGGGCTTCAATTAAGTCAGTAAATTGCAACAGAAGGGAAACCTGTAGTTACCATAAGTACTTATGCATGTAAACAGTGAGATGCAAGTGTCTCCATCTTGTCTTGCTATCAATTGGCTTTGCTCAATTAGAAAATCTGTGGTTAATGGAGTGCTGAAACAGATGTCCGCAAACCTTACCACCATTCAGAAACTGATATTTTCAACACTTGTGTATCCCACAAGGTTGAAGAGAAAACCACAGTTCTCATTCCTGTTCTTAAGGCAACATATATTTGGGCAGAAAAATTAATTAGAAGAAAGAGGCAGGCTTGAGGAGGTCTTGTTTCTCAGTGAGAATTCAAAGAGGCTGAAGTCAGTTTGCAAACTGGACTATGACAGTACACTGTGTACCCAGAAGCTCAGCTGTGGATACATGGAAAAGCATTGCTGATCATTTAGATCTTCACCATGCCAAGGGAGAAAATTAAGTTGTAAATTGGAAAAGATGTGTCTGTGGCAGCTGAGGTGAGAGAGGGTCTGATCTATACAGATTCATATAGTGATAGAATAATTTGTCTGGAAGGGATCTCCAGAGGCTGTCCAGTCCAACCCTTCTTCTCTACTGGGTTGCTCTCTGAGGAGTGAAGCTGCAAACAACTCCAAGGACAGTGGTGTCCCTTATGCAGAGTACCCTTGAGAAAATGAGGGCTCTCTTAATACTGTAGGAATGCCCCATCATGCAACTTTATCTTACTGGTGCTGTCCCTGCACACCTCCCAGGAGAGCCTGGCTTCTTCGTGGTGGAGCCCTTCCTCATGGAAGCTGATGGCAGCCAAAAGAACTCCCCCTTGTTTTCTCATCTCCAAGCAGATCAAAGTCATATCTCTTTAATTCATCTGCTGTCTTACAGCAGCCTTTTGTCCATGGCCTCCACTCCACTCACTCCAAAGGATCAGTATTGCCCTATGGAGGCTTCATGACACAGACTTATCTGTGTGTCATGCAGTGTGTCTCACTGAGTGCACGTTGGCTGTAGAGAATGATGCTGCTTAATGTTCTCACCATGTCTGAGTCAGTGCATTTGGGAAAAACCAAAAATAGGAAATCATATAATGATGAAGATAATACAATACATAATCCTTAGCCACCTTGTGGGTTTTTTAGAAGATCTTGCAGAAGTGATAGAGCAGTCATGGGAATTGATAGAGTGCTTTCCCTTTAATATTGTGTCATTTTAGAAAGGTAGTCAGCAAACTGAAATCCAGCTCAAGCAATTGTAACAATGGGAGGAAGAGATCAAAACTTAAATCAAAAATTGCTAAATTGTTTGCAGTTCACACTGTTTCAAGTGGCAAATGGGCAGCAACTTTGAATTAAACCTCTTCAGGTTCAAGCTTCACACACAATCCATAAATGGCAACTGGGCAGCTCCAGGAACTCCAAGCAAAATATTTGCCTTTCTATTATAACCAAACAGGTATCCTGAAGCATATTCTCTGCAGTAGCATTTTGTTCAAAGTCCAAGACTTCTAGTGTAATTTCCAAAGATATTGGGGTCTCCAATTATAATTTAAATTTATTAGATTGGTATCTCAGCTCAAGAACTTCAGCACTCCTGGCACCATCAGATCTAATCATGTGCTGCCTGCTGATGTCAAAGAGGAGGCAGCAGGGTAAAGAGAAGGTAGATCTAAGGGAAACGGGTCTGTGGGTAAGAAGAGACATCCTTCTCCAGAGAAGGCCTGTGTCAAATGGGCAAATTATTTCACCTTTGGGTCAAAATGCTCTAGCAGAATAAGGAATTCCTTACTGGGGAATACAAGAGGGCAGCCCAGGATCACTTCCTAACTTTCAGGCTTGTTCTGGTCTCACACAGAGACCAAGCATCATGCATCTGCGGCATTGCTACTGTATTACAAGATGACAATCATGCTTCTCCTGGACACACGAGGCGCCAGTTTTGTTTCACTTTTGTTTTGTCTGCACCAACGTAATTCAGGAGCAGTAGACTGAAGTTACCAAAGCTTAAATGCAACAGAGTAAAATCAGGACAAAAATCAGGCTCCCCAGATTGTCATTCTCTAGAAGTACCTCAATTTCACTATGATTCATTTCTGCTCTTAGTCAGGATGAGTGACTCAACCAGTGCAGGTTTGGCTGGCAGGGTGCAGCAGGGAGAGACTAATATTTCATATAACCGCTCATCCCAACAAAACAGAACCTGAGCCATGTACCCAAGGAAAAGACAATAGCATCTAATGTTCCGAAAACAGAGCAAGGCTAACCAACACTCAGCTGCTGCTGAGATCTTTATACCTTTAAAGTCTGGGAAAAGAGTCCAACAACCAAACAGATGTAAGCTTTTAAGCCACTTGGATGCGTATAAGCAAATCTGGAGTGAATCAGCCAAAGAATAGTACATACAGTTTCAAGTGTATTAGGTCAGATCTCCACAAACCTTGTTTGATTGGTCACAAGTCCAATTTACTCAGTCAGTCATCATTTACTTCATCTAGATGGTATTAGAAGCAGCTTTTCAATGTGAAATAAATTCAGTCTCCTTGCTAAGAATTTTCATGCCTTTATTTACAGTTCCCTTTGTCTTTGAAGACCAAGGCCACCAAATCCTCAGACTTTCTTTTGGTTAGAAAAAATCCCTTGACAGCTGCCACTTCTGCTTCCAAGATGTCCAAACTATCACCAGCTGATTGGCAGCACAACATCTCACATAGACTAGCAGCAAGTTTGACCTGACTTAGTGAAAGCTCATTGGTGCTGCCTGAAACAGGACTGAGCCTTATCTATAGCTGTGTTATGAAAGTTTTGCTCCCCCAGTGCAAAACTGTTTCAGATTTAGGAAAATATATCTCCATATTTCCCAGTTCACATACTAAGCACTGAACAAATTAGCAGTCATTCAAGGTGCAGTTGAAATTTTCATCAGACTAACCCCCATCCCTTTCAGAGGGCTCTTACATTATGTTTCTCATTATCCAGCATTTGACTTCTGATATTGTAAAGACAAACTTGTAACTTTCTTTGTATTCTCAGATCCATGTTCACTTTGGACATCTGTGCCTTGCCTGTGCCTTGCAGCCAGTGGAGCTCTCCCTTTGTTAATGGGCAGCAGCTGACACTTGAGTGACGAGGGAAAAAGGCAGGAGAAGCCATCTCCAGCCTTTCCTATTGCATCCTCAATGCCTTTGCTGTGTAGCTTTACTATGTAAGTATAGGTGGCAAGCTGGCAAGGCAAAAGTTCATAGTTTGGGAAACTGGCCATCTCTGGGGTCATAACCAGCTGATGAGCACTGCAGAAGGAGAAAGAGAAAGAAGCACTGCAACATTACTGAGGACAGTGGGAAATTCACTTTCATAGTATTATTGTCTATATCACTTCTACTTCAACCTGTCCTCTGCATTGCCCAGAGAAGTTAAACTGTATTACTGCTGCTTCATCAATAACACACTGAGGCAATGGTTTAGAGGCAAGGTCTCTCCCTCACATTTGAATCATTAAAAAAGGGAACAAGCTTTTTTTCCTATTAAAGACATGCCTGTGACTAAGAAATAGCTCTTGAAATCTTTGCTCTCTTCACATCTTGGGACAAAAATTATTTATTTTTCTCTTCCTGGGAGTTAGTAATCTCAGTGTATAAACTAGGGGAAACTAACTAGAAGAAGCCACTTGCTGTTCAGGGGTGGGCTGGGCACAGATCAGTGGGTGGTGAGAAATAGTATTATGCATAATGTCTCTTCTTTGGGTTTTATTTCTGTCTCTCTTTTTTTGGTCTCCCTTTTTATAATTATTGTTATTACTATTATTCTTATTAAGTTTCATTATGTTTTATTATTAATGTGTTTCATTAATGTTATTAATGTAATTTCTTTAAATGCTTTTCTCCATCCCATTGGGAGAGGGGAGACTGTGAGTGAGTGACTGCATGGTACTCAGTCGCAGTGTGGAGTTAAACCCCAACATCATTACAGGCTCTATCACTGCTTTTATCTGCACTGGGTTTAGGAAAAATAGCTCCTCCTACCTGTTGTTTTCTCAGCCTAATAAGACTTGCCTATCTGTTTCCACAGAAATCATTACACCTGTCAGTTCACTTATGACTTTCCCAGATCTGAGCTCTCCGCATATGCCTGGCATGGTGTAGAGTGGGCTTTTGATAGGGAGGTGCAGACAAAACTTGACCCTTTTCAGAGCCATCTGTGAATGCAGTGGATATTGCTTGTGGATATCACTTGGATATCACTTGTGGATATCCAAGTGGATATCACTTGTGGATATCACTTGGAGGGTGAAGCTCATGGCACTTTCCCAAGAAGGGCTTTCCCTGGGTTAATTGGTTTGGGTGCTGAAACACATAGACATGAAGGGATGTGACAGGATGCTCTGAAAGCCAGTGGGAGCAGGGGAGTGCAGAAACCCAGTCCAGTACAGTAATGACCATATCACTGGTATCTTGCTTTTATCTTAGGGTTTTGTTTCTTTCCTTTGGCTTCCATAACTACTCCTCTCCACAAATCCCAGGATGGCTGGCAAGAGTTGCCTCCAGACAGCCACAGCAGTCTGTAATGTATAGGAAGGGGAGTCCCTCTCTTCATCACTGCTCCATATTCCTCCCCTCATGCTCACTGTGCATCTAGTATGACACATTGCATAGAGCTAATGTAAACTAGCATTACAATAAAAGTACATTTTTTGCACTTACTGGCTGTAGCTAGTTAGATTTCTGACCTGGAGTAATGAGGCATTTTAGATAACTATGATAACAATGATTGAGAGGTATCCCACTGTCCATATGACAGTGTGTCTCTACACTTTACACATGTAACTCAGCCTTTAAAACACCTGCAACCAAGCCAGTAGGACCAAAAATATAAGCCTGTCCTTTCATTATATATTATATGTTGTCATGGTCCTAGAGTCTTTAAGAAGAAAACTTTCCTAGCATACCTTTTTAATATCCATCTCTGCTGGGAACTATTTTTCTGCTGAGAAAGAGCAGAAATGACCAGTTTCAGGAATAATAGGTTCTTCTTGGCTAGGAAATCATGTCATTTCTCACATTTCTCTGGGTTTCTGATGAATTTTGTGTGTAAGATTCAGAAACAATCTGCATAGCAAGAGACAAAGATTAGAGTCAAAGATTACCCAGAAGGGAAGTAGATTAAAAAGAGGTTTTAAGTGAGAGATATATTCAAATACACAACACATACACAGAGACATACACACAGGGTAGAGGTAGCTGAATGATTCCATTGTTTCTTATGTGAATCCTCTTCCCTGAAGGCATGATGGCATGCATTTTAAATCAAAGGACATTGAAAGAAATAATGCATTTCCAGCCACGGATAAAAGTAACAATACTGCACATAAGAACAAAAGCAGATGGGACACATCTGTGTCTCTGGGGATTAAGTGACATATGCAGTGACATGCTTTATGTTCTCAAAAATCTGCAAAATATTCAAAATAAGTTGTTTGCTATAGCTACCAGATCATTAGAACATGCCTCATTTTGTAAATGCTCTTGCCATTGCAGTTCTTTATGCAAATGAAATTGTCTGTGAAGCAATCTTTTTTCCTGATACTTCTCATGTTACTTCCCCCATAATTCGTTACTGTGTATAGTGTGTGGGTATGTTCCCTATGATCATTCTATTTGGATTCTGCAAATAATAACTAAAAATCCCTGCAAGAGTACAGTGATAAATTGAAATTAAAATAAATAATAGAAGAGGAGCTGTGGTAGGAAGGTTTTAGGAAAATAGTTATAAGTTCTGGAGTTTAGTTCTCATAGTTTTTGAATTAATTTTTCCTCTGTAAATATTCCAGTTATAAGAAAATTAAATTACACAACTAAACAATAATATCTCACAGTATAATGGCACTGTTGTGTTTATTTTTTATAAATGCCAGAACTTCACTCATTTTTTTATGAAACAGTAAAACAAACAAATAAACCAAAACAAAAGATACATGTCAAAGTAACAGTACAGAGAGAAAAAAGTGACACACGTGGTGAAATACCTGCAGAAGGTACAAGGGGAGTGAAAAAATGTCATAGCCACAGTATCACTGCATTTTAAGACCTTTATGAAGTATTGGGGGGCGGGCAAAAATATATAAAAGCAACAATGTGATATAGCAGAAATATACTGTTGATTGTAACTTACCATGTTCTTCAAGAAGATTATATATGAAAGTGATTCTAGGAACTGTCTTTGAAAACAGAAGAAGAAAACAAAAAGACATTTTCTAATTCAGGGGCATGTTAGCATGCATATGTGTTAATATAAACTGATATGGAAAGAATATGATATTTTGTCTGAAAGCCACTTTAGGTACCAATAATCTTGTATGAATAAAGTAATAATTTGTGTATTTGGACTCAGATCTCTGCCTAAAGAAATGAGCAACTGCTAGAAAACAGCTAGAAGCTCCCCCTCTCAAAGAGTTGAGAGGTTGTGAAAACAAAACCAGGGAACACTATGAAACAGGTAAAATGGTTGATAATACAGGTACCATTGCTGAAAAACTAGTGAAAATCCATGTTCTGCTACCTATCATCTTGTTAATATTTCATTTTTATTCTTTATTGGGCACAACCAGCCAGAATGTGTCTCACACCAGGATTCTCAGTTAAGAAGCTGACTACTTTGTGAACAAACATGGGGAACTGGAAGGATTCTTGCCTTATAGCTTGGGGACCTTGGCATGCAAAGCAGAGCAGGAAAATCAACCAGCCAAGACCAGACATGACAGCACAGCTCCTGGAAAGGACAGAGCATCTGTCCTTCCTGGGGATGCCATATGGATATCTGGCTGGACCTAGCTGCAGGTTCTCTTGCTGTGCAATTCTCAGCAATTACGTCCTGGAAAGAAACATGAAATGCAGCTATAGCAGCTATTCTCAAAAGATTGGTAGCAGTTTATTGGTCATATCATCCAATCAGTGGGCTTCTTGCGGACTTCTTTGCACATGCAGAAGCACAGAGGGAATTCAGAGAGATGTTTAAAAGTTTAATGTAGTGCATGAGTAATTGCTTTCCATAGAGCTCTTCACAACCAATCTGGGGATTGGTTGCCTTGTGCTTGCCAGTTGTCTGCAAACTCCAGGAGCAGCTTAGGGAACATTTTCAGATTATTCAAAAATAAATCTTGAGGAACAATCTAATCCTTCATATAATAATTCCATATCTCCATTCTACTGATAAGCCTCAGCACTGGATCCAGCATTCCAGGTGTGTATCACCAGTGCTGAGTAGAGAGTAAGGATCACCTTTCTTGATGTACTTGTGTGGTTCTTCCTGTTGCAGCTCAGGATGCTGGTGACCTTAGCTGCAAGGGTGCATTGCTGGCTTATAGTCTGCTTGGTACTTATAAGGTTCCTCAAGGCTTTTCTGCTATCCTGCTTGCCAGCCCGCGAGCCCCCAGCCTATTCTGGCACCTGGAATTACTTCTGAGATGCAGGATGACTTTATACTTTATTTCATTGAACTTCATGAGGTTCCTGTCAGTTATTTCTTTAGTTTTTAAAGGTTCTTCTGAGTGGCAGAAAACTTTGTGCGGTATCAGCCACTCCTCCCAGTTTCCTACCATCTCAAAAAACCCCAACTTGCTAAGGGTGCACTCTGTGCCATCATTCATAACAACGTCATATAGCATTGCTCCCAGTATCTATTCCTGGAGTACTCTACTGCTGGCTAGCCTTCCGCTGAACATTTTGCTGCTGACTACAACCCTCTGAGGTGACAGTTCAGCCACTTTTCTGACCTCTATTCACTTATCTAGCCTGTAAGGCATAGACAAATGTGTGTGAGAATTTTTTAGAGATGGTCTGCTAAAAGTCTTGCTAAACTTGAGGTAAATATCCTACACTGCTCTTCCCTCAAATTTTAATAAGTTTGTATGTTTTCCTACTGCTTCAAAGATATTTCAGAGACAAGGGAGACACTGTCAGAGGCAGAGGGTCATAACAACTCTCAGATCCTTTACCTAGAAAACATTATGCCCTTTGCCAATTAGTTTTACTTGCCAGTAACATACAAAGGCAAGTAAGTCTGGCAGTGGTTTTGGGAGACTGACTTGGCAACTTTAAATATTGACATCTGTTATCTAGCCTAGTTTAAAAGATGAAATGGTGCCACGGTTTTTGGTTAAACTTCTGTGGCTGAGGGGTAGTCAGTGGTAAAGCTTATTCTACTGCTACTCCTGAGAGATTCAGGCTTCCCTATCACCAGCAAACACTCCATTTAGCACGTGGAGTTGTAGTGTCACAATGCATTAGCACAAACATTATAGAAGAAAGAAAAGAAGAAATCTCTCTGGATTATGAAACATTAAGTATTTGAAAATTACAATTTAAAGAAAAAGTCTGTGAACATAAAAGTCAAATCAGACATCCACCTCTCTGCTACAGCCCTTCTCCAAAGCAGCTGTGGCAGAGATGGCAGTGTGATTAGGCTGGCCAGCTCTTTGTGGTACCAACAGCTGCTATGGCTGTTTGCCAGGACACCCCAAGGCTCCATTGCTTCTGAATCTATGTCATTTTGTAAGCAAAACCAGGCAGCACACAAATACATGGTCGCCAACTCGTCAGACTCAGAATAGATCAGCTACGACTATGTTAACAGTTTTGAATACAAGAGATTGCAAAGTATTAGGATCACATTACAGAGAGGAGAGTTGAAGAAAGGATGGAGAACTAGGTGCACTTCTCAGCTACTTTAACTCACAAAGTTTAACAGGGAAAGAGGTTCGACTTCAGCATGGATGAAGCACATAGTGCAAGAACAGCTTTCCAAAGCCTACAGCAAAGAGTTACGCTTAGATTTCTGCAAGTCAGACCTCCCCTGGGGGCTGCTTCAATTCACCCTGACAATGGAGGTAACCAGGGCAGTCTAGCACCCAGCTGGATCCAGACACTGGTGAAGGATGCTCTTCCCCTTGTAAAAGCTAAGGCAGCCAGTTTAAAAGAAAGGTTAAGGTCAAGTATTATGTAAGTAGTCAAGATGAGAGCAATAGCTCAGGAAGTAATTTCTTCCCTAAAGCACAGGAACGTGGGTGGGTAGGTGAGTGAAAGGACAGCAAATTTGCTCCAAACTCAGAGCCTCTTTCCATAGGACAGTGTGTGATGTTTTTCACCGGTTTCCTTCACCCACAAGACTTTTATAGTAGAGTCTGGTCCTGCTGAGGTGCTGGAAAGTACTAAGGCCATTACAGAGGACCTAAATCTCTGCTTAAGTAAGCAGAGAAGTTTACTGAAAATGCTGAAGGAGAGATACTGTGGTCAGAGCTTGTCTTTGGCACTGGTGAAAGCACAACATCCAATACTGAGGTGTCATTGAGGGCTATTGAAGATGTGCTTACAGCATTTGCTCCTCTGTGTGCCTGTGATCATGTAGAATATTACGCAAGAGGAGAAAGAGCCCATGAAATTGATGTGATGGCGTATTTTATCCACGTAAACCAAAATACTCTTCTTCCTTGTTTATCAGGCACTGCCATGCTAGAAAGTCACAAAGCTCCCTTGAGTATCAGCAAAAATGAAAAGAACACAGGTTAAACAGACCTATGAAATGTTTATAAACTAAATTTATTATTAGTTTTAAAAGGCATGGCTGCTTTGTTGTAATGCAGCTTGTCTCAGGCTTGAAGGGTTTGCTAAGTAGTAAGAGACTGGGAAGGCAGAATGGGTTATATTTTGTTTGCACTGTCAAGACAATATTCATCACAACCTCTGTGAGAGAAGTTTTGATCTCAATTTGCAGAGCTCTGATCAAGAAGTAAAAACCATCATATACAGAGGGTGGGAGCTGCAGTGGATTAAAAAAAGCTTCAGTCCAAAGTAATAATGATTTAGAGTGCAGATTCTCTGCCAAGGATTGAATTTTTACAGTTCAGAGAATACACACTCATGTTGACATGGCTGGTTTGACCTCAGGGAACCTGCAGTCCATGACCTTCCTTCTCTTAGGTGCAGCTCTTTAGTGGAGTTCTGGCTGCCACTAGCCACAGCACCAAGATCTACACAGTTTTGGGGGAACCAGGATGCTGAGCAATGTATTCCAGAAAACTTCTTGCTTTGCTGAGGGAAGATACCCAAACCTTCACCATCTCCAGTTGCCATGGCAAGGAAACCTGGTCATACATGTTAAGACAGATGCTCTCCACACCCACCCCAAAAGTGGGAACCAAGGCATTTTTGAAATTAAGCATAGGCTGAAGTTCTGCTAATCTTTAACATGCTCAGCTGTTTGCATGACAGCTTTGTGTGGAGTCTATCCCCAGTGCAAACTGAGTTAAGTGTGTAATACCAAAAATTCAGTATCACTGTAATAGCTGTTAAATACTCTAGCCTTCATACCACCACCTCAGTAGGTGTTAACAAAGTGTGCTACCATCAGATGGAAAACAGTCAAGGGAAATAACCCAAAACCTAGAAAGACTGCTATATAAAACTGAAGAGGGTAGGAAGAAGGATTGTTACTGTTTCTTGAGCATAGAAAAAGGCCAGAAATAAGGCCAAGAAATAAGGATACCTATTATCCATGCTTGATAAAAACAGAATATGGCTAAGCAATACCAGTGCTGGCTCAGAGTAGCCAGTGTCTAGGAAATAAGAACAGGCAAATGAATGAATTCATTTGCTTGCCTTCCAGGAAGCTGTCTGGTGGTTTTGGGACCACAACTCTACTGTCCATCAGCAGGAGGGACTGCAAGCAATGGGGACATTCAGTCAGAGCCCCAAATTATGTTCAGTAGTTTCTGAATGTTAGTAATAAGTTAGAGTGTTAGTAATTATTTTTTTTGAGAGTACTTCACTCACATAGGCAGAAAAACTGTGTCTGTCACATCCACGTGCAGAATTTGGGTGGTGTTTTTAGGAACTGCTTTCTAATTACAAACCTAATAAGAAGGAGTTTTCAACAAAACAGAGGAGCAATGGTGACTGTGTGACAGTGTGAATAGCAGACACCTTTCTTTTCCTCTAGTCTCTCAGCAGGGGGAAAGCCAGAGACGCTTGTACAGAGAACTGCTGAGGAACTACAATCGTCTGGAACGACCTGTGGTGAATGACTCCCAACCGCTCGTAGTAGAACTCCAGCTTTCCTTGCTGCAGATAATTGACGTGGTAAGTTACTTGCTATTCTCTTCTCTGTGTAGGCTCCCATTCAGCATAACAAATCTCATCTCTCATCTAGGAGACATACTTTTTCTCTTTATCACGCCATCAGAGATGAAAGGTGTCTGTGTTTTGCTAAACATCTGCCCTAAATGCTGGAGAACACGCTTTGACACTTTAGAGGAGTGAATGTCATCCTAAAAGCCCAGCCATTTCTGATACAACATGAGCTGCAAGGTGATAAATTATGTATTTTTTTCCATTTTCTTAAACAGAAAAAAGAATTCAATCAATTAGAAACCATGTGTTACTACAAATTATTAATGATACATTCTTCTCAGAGCTATGTGGGATGAAATAACTCAAGACTATGTGCAGCATTCAAAGCTACCATCACTGCACTTACACTTTTCCATTAGATATTATAATGGCATTGGCCTCTTCTCCCATCGTGTTTTTACCATGCACTGCAGCTGAATGAGTCTGCCCTGAGATGAGCTTAGAAATACATAAAAGTAAAACCTGGAGGCACAGCCCTCTAATTGTTTTGACTACAACATGCTTTTACAGAATTGGAGATTTGACCCATGGAAAATTTTAACATGATAATCCAAATCCTTTTTTTCATCATGAAGAGGATTCTGTGTGATAAACCATGATATATATAGACAGGATTTCTTTCATCTAATGAGAAAAACAAGTCAGGAGAACAATTTTGACCATCTTCACCCTGTCATCAGAGCAAACAGGTGAACACACTAGTGCTCTTTTCCATAAACAGTATTTGGATCTGGTTTCTGATACTGTTATTGTCATGGAGGGAATGAGGAATAGAGAGAGGTATGTGGAAACATTTGTGCAGTTGCAAAGCAATTTAACAGGACCCTCAAATATTTAAACTTTTTAAAGCTCTCCCAATCTTTCAGAATATGTGTAGTACACCTGGTGCTCTCCCTGGAGAGGTAAGCAGGACCCTGAAGGTGTAGCCCCCCAGCGACACAACATGGAAGTGGCAGCTCCAGTCAGCTGTGGTATTCCTGGAGGCAGGCAGGAGCCACTCAGATAGGGTATGCATCTTTCTGTTTTGAAATGTTACCAACTGCATTGAACTGGAAGAGAGAGGAAATCAGTACTGTCAACCAAAGGCCTCTACATGAATGAAAGAGCAAAGATTTCCTGCAGCTAATTTCAAATAAATTTCAGAAAGCTATTCTAGGTTTAGCAGAAGTGTCTCAGCTCCAAAGATCTTCCTTCAGTCCTTCTTTATCTGTGGTATTTTCGTTCAATCTAATTTGAAGGTTGGGGGTACTAAAGGAGACTCTTCAGCCATAGGAACTCTACATTTTCAAAGTCAGGAGGAGTTATATTAAACAATTTTTCAACTGTGTTTCACATTCACATATGAAACCCAACCTTTCAGGAAACTGCTATTTTTTTAAAGTACTTTATCTACATTAGGTCAATGTCTATTATAAGAAGTGTTGTTCCAGTGTCCCCTTTTGGTTGTCCACAATAGGAAATAGGCATGCTAGACATTCATACTTTTCAGAAATGAATTTTTTTTTCCCTACATCTTTGCACCCAGTACAGATGCTAGATGTTTATCGTTATAGTATTCAGGATGGCTGGAATAACGATATGTAGACTCCAATTTTCTTGGAGGGCAAAAAAGGCAAAGTTTATTAAAAGGCATATCCTTTTTATACAGTGTTTCAGTACAGTTGGACATGATTGGTCAGACAGATGCCTCTTTGTAAACATCTTTGCAAGTAAACAAGTTGGTAAAAACAACAGGTGCAAGATTAGAAATTGTTTAGAATATCTTCTTCCAGCACGATGCCTGGGAAAGTCTATCTGACTTGGATTCCCATGGCTCTGCAGCTGCCTGATGCTTAAAAATTTTCTCCCTAACCAGGCTCTCAGCACCCACAGATGTTAATGTGTTTTAATCAGAATTAATGACCTGTCCCAGGCTTGTGGTCTTGCAAACTGCAAAGTGTTTAAAAAACATCCAGAGTTGCCTAAAATGTTTACCTTGGATGATGTGAAAAGGTGCCTGTATCCTCCTCTGTGAAGGACAGACATTCACTTGTGAGTTGAATCCCTATAGTAAAAATGTCATTGTGGCATCAAGTGGCCAAACCAACCAGCCTGAAAATGTACAAAACACTGATCCCCTGGGTCCTTAAATCAGGAATCAATGCAGAAATATGCATGCTGCAGAAAATGCCAGCAACAACCACTGTACTTCTGAGCCCCTCATCCATTGCTGGCTGGACAGACAGCAGCATCTGTCTGCTCCAGCTGCTGAAGTAAATGTCTGTTTTAAAGGAGGTTCATTACAGCGGTAATAGTGTAAAAAGAAGCAGTCAAGCTACAAGGAAGAGGTAACCTCTATCCACTGAGACACCATGAGGCAAACCAAGTGGTCATCTCTGTTCAATCAGATGGGAGTCTGGGGGTGAGTAGACTCTGCCTCCTCAGCTGCCCTGCCTGGAGGAAGACAAAGCAGCTGGTGCACAGCTCTTTACTTCAGGAAGAGGATAGACAGCATCACAGTCTTGGCAATGGTGTATGCTCTGACAAAGTGAAAAGCTGCTCTTTCTGAGGACTTGTGTGTCCAGCATGGTCAATTACCATAAAAGAGGAGGGTGCTAAGCAGAGTCCCAGCATGGGGGCATTTTTTACACCATACTCCCTGGGGAGGAAACAAGTACTCTATGCTCGGAGAAGTGTCATGTGCAGTCACACTACAGCATTGCTGGAGTCACTGAGACACTATACAAGCAGTCACTGCAATGGGCATGAGACAGTGGACCCTGTTCTGGTTTCCCTCCAGGAGAAAACAATGTGGAAAAGAGGAAAACAAATTTCCTCTTTTATTTTTAGATGGAAATGAGAAGGGGTCTACCACTGATACTCAAAAAATCTTGTGCCTTACCCCTGCCAAGACCTGATGTCACATCTAAAGCACTTCTATCTGGAATAGGTTCCATCACATACCTCCATAAGTCTGTTTCCTATGCATACTATATTAAAATATAATGAATCCTAAATTAATTTCCTGCAGACTGGCTGCTGAGAACAGCATTGGTGACAGTCTAGTTGCATTCTGCTACATAGAGAGAAAAGACTGCTCTGAGATTGTTGTGGTTTTCCAAGCTGTAGTAGAAGTAACTACTTAAAATCTCACCTTCTCTTCTTAAAACCATTCAAAGAAAATTTCAAAGCATGACTGCTTTGGATTATATTTTCTGTTTCTACGTGCATGTATTGCCTACACAGGGTATGTATGGTTTTTAGGATTCAAAGCCAGCCATCATACTTAAAGCTTAGAAGAACATGTTCTCTACTTGTCACAGTTGTGGTAGACAAATGCAAATGAAGGACTTTAGGGTTCAGACTTTTTCCCAAAATTATATTAATTCATAACTACAACCATGACAGGCCCATTACACTCAGGAAACAAATGAGTAGAAAGAGGGACAGTTACAGCCCCTGTTTAACAACAGGGTTCAGTTCAGTTTGCCTTGTCCTCTGTGTGTAAGGACAACTTCATGCTGAGCTGTCTCATGTATATGTCATTTCTGAGGGTTACTTTTGCTTGGAGCCTGACCCCCAGGTACTCCCTGCATCACAAGGGCATTGGCTGGTGATCTCTCCCACAGAGCACTATCAAGCACTGTTAAGCCCTGCCAACCTAGGCAAGGGTAGACATCCAAAAGTACTTGGAACAAAAATTCTCTACTTATTTTGTACAAGGGCCCAGTCAGCTGGTGAGAGTAGAGTAATTAAGAAATGAGGCATGGCATTTTCTGCAGCAGAGGAACTGCAAGATTTGTCATCGTGAATGATTGTTTTTATTTCTTATGTTGGCATTTGCAGGAGACCTAATCTGGAGGGGTGTATATGTGGTTGCACTGTAATATTATTTAAAAAAAATACAGCTGTTGAGGTCCCTGCATATGGTGGAGTCCTGTAGTATTTTTCTCCTCCATGTTCAGCCTTCCTGTTGCCACTGTTAGAAGTCATAATGACAAAAAAGGGATTGCAGGTGACCAGTGGGAAGCCACAAAAGTGCTGAAAAAAATAGCCAACAACCCATGAGTCATTATGCACTTCCAGAAGCTAAAAAATACATAATCTTCCGGTATTTTGGGCTACAGACCCTAAACAAATGCTCTGTCTGGCAAAATTTATTATGGACTGTTTTGATTCAGTTGCACAGTGTGTAAAATGATTGTACATCCTAGGGACTGCAGTATTATCCCAAACCTCATGGTAGGGATATCACAAGGTTGTAAATAATCTCACTTTTAAACTATGGATGTTGTTGCCACAGTGTGTCAAAGCTCTCCACTTTTTTGGAAAGCAGCAAGATGAGGTAGTATAAGAGTTTAGCAGGACAATAAAACAAAAATTCACTTTGTGGTTGTTTTTTTTTTCCCCTGAAAATTTTCTGAGCCTCGCTGTTCAGGGAAAACAAGAGAAAAGATCCTGACATACTTTAACCAAGCACTCAGGTGCAGTCACTATCACTATAAGCAGCATACTAGCTTAGCAGCATAGATATTTTTTTGCCTTCTGTACCCAACTTTATCAAAATGTTGGATTCAAACTTAAGCTTCCATTAGTTTCCCCGAAATCAAAGAACACAACCCTGAAGGAGTTGGGGGGTTTTGTTATTTTGGGTTGGATTGTGGTGTAATTTTAGGAAGTGTTTGGTAAAACAACAGCTGTTAAATGTTGACATTGAAGCTGCCTTCACCAGCCTGCTCATTTCTCAGGTGATCTACCCATTGCATAATAGGACTGTTGAACTCAGTCCTCAGGAGCTCAGACATTTTTTGCTGGGGAGTTCTCTAGTTGAGTGAGAGTTGCCAAAGCTAGAGGCTACCTGTCAGTATACTGTGCCAGAAGTTTAAGATGAGAAGACAGGAGAGGAGGCTATGCCTGGCTCTGGGGTGCATCCTGTCTGACACAGCCCTCCTGCTGTTGGGTTTTTCACAAAATCCCTGTCAGATCTGAATGCCTTTAGCAGTTGATATCCTTGTTTCTATATGATTTCATTTCATAAGCTTTCTACGGCTGGTTCTGCAGGTGTATTGAAAGGCCAGAAAGTTCAAGGTTTATTTTCTAGCTCCAATTCACCTCTTCCTTCTTAAACTGACCTTACAGCATCTAGGTCATTCCCTCCCACCTTTTATTCCAGCATTCTCACACATACAAATATCTATGCTCGGTGTTACGTAAACCCAGATCAACAGACAAGTGATTCAAGGAAACAAATAAAAATATGCAGTGCACATAAGCACCTATTCATTTGTTATTCCCAATATAGTATCAGTATTTACTAGATTAAACCATAATCCTTATAGTACATCCCGTACAAATCTTTTACAGATAGATATCTTCAACTATGTAAGCATGACCATTCAACTGACTCTTTCAGCCCTTTTAGATTAAAGTATCTTTTTATTTTCTTTCCTAGTAATGCCTTTGCATTTATTTGTGGGCTTCTTGCATAGCTTTTGTGAGCAATGTTTACTCTCTTTCTCCTTGAAAGACCTACTCTACCAAACCACATATCTTTCTGGAAAGTTTTTTTTCACTCTCATCTTGCAAGAGCCAATTCAATAAGACCAAAGCAGCAAGGCTGATGCAAAATAGTGCAGCTGAGAAGAAAAACGGACTGGACACCATTATAAAAGCTGAAAATCAATTTGTGTTCATGATCATTAAAATTCCAGACAGAACAATTGCAGAAAGGTTTCTAAACTAACAGATTCATTAGAGTTAAATCCCCAAATTTCTCTCGTGGTCACAGAACTCACTCGGTGTGATCAATTTTCAACTCCAGGAAGAAAAAATAAAATTCCTCTCCATTAGCATGGGAGGATATTGAAAATTGCGAAATTCAAGGCTAATTGAGCCATGAATTGTTATTTTGGTTTTCTCCTATGTGCCAGACATTATCAAAATGTCGGTGCCACTAAACCAATTAAACATACAATAGCTGAATTTTCTAGCACAGTGAAGTTAAGAGGCATAGGTAGTATGGTTTACTGACTAATACTTCTTGCACATGAAGTATTTCTTGCTTGCATGAAACATTATGATGGAGTTTTAATTACCTGAACTTTAACAACATGTTTTTATTTTGTGTGACTTCTGCCCTGTTCAGCTCAGAGTTGAGGCAGCTCACATAGTGAGAAGCAATTCCATGGTTTGTTTTCTTTCAGCATGGCCCTCCAAGCTGTACTTACTGGCAGTGGCTCTAACAAAAGAAAGGCTGATTTCCTTCTGAGATTTTTAGTTGTGGTCATCCCTCTTGGGCATTTCATGATAATGAAACAATTTTCTGTCTGACTCTGTTGTTTGTAGATGTGGGAATTTAGATCTTGAGCTCATGTATATTCCCTTAATTTTGGGTAACTAATCTAAGGCATCAAAGATTTGCAGCGAAACAGTTAATCCAAACCTGTTGGGGTGGCCTTGAACCTAGAATTTCCTTTGTTTCTCTGAGTTCTCTGAGGGTAAGTCCTGAGAGACAGTGAGTTCAGCTCCTGAGAAAAACCTTTCCTCCCATTTTCTATCCCTGATCACAGGTTTCAAGAGCTCACTTGAGTTTTGGAACATACCTACATCCCCTTATTTTTGCTGTGCTATCACAGCAGCATGCAAATATAGGAAGAAAAAGTAGGGCAGCCTTGCAGATAGACTGAATGTGAGTCTTGGATAAGTACTCAGGGTTGTCATTCTCACCCATCTTTGTGCTGTTTTCCTTGTGATTTCAAGTTCCTTTAAGAAAAATACACTTAATAATTAATATCTTAGAATAAAGATTTGTGTCTAGTCCTGTTTGTTTGAAGCACCTGCCAACTGTGCACAAAATACATGGAGGTTTATTTCAGGAGGAGGTATGCACCCTGGAGAATATAAAAACCACCTACATGTTATGTGTGGATGTTTTGTGATTTTAATGGAAGACTGACAACTTTTGTATGGTGACATAACACCTTTTCCCCCAGGAACTAAGCATGTATGTCAGTTTATCCAAGCAGTCAGAGAGCAGCACTGTGCTGGAAGGCCATGTGAGGCCCTCTGACCCAGCTTCTGGGGTTTCCATTAGAAGTATCTGAAATAACGGGACAAAGCTGGTGGCTTCCCTCATTCCAGGATCCCAGAAAACTGTGGGGGCAGGGAGTTCTGCAATTTGCAGGTCTTTGTGGAGGAGCTTGAAGTCAAACAGTTTCAAGACCAATGAGCCTACATTGTGTCACAGTTCACAGGAATCCTGATCTTCAGGGACTAATGCAAAGCTACAATCTAGAAAAATAAAATTAGTTTCCCAAATCAAGTACCCACAGCCCCAGGCAGTAGATGGATATCATGTTGCATGTGCAGGGCAAGAACAGGACTGCCTTTTCTCACCACAATGGTAACTGGAAAATACTGGGGGGTAAGGCAAGTAAGACACAAATCAAGTAGGCTTGGGACACTCTCAGTCAGCAGTTGTGCCAGTCAGTGGGAGGGCTGCCTATTCTGAAACCCTGACAGGGAACAGAAACTGGCATTTCTTCTCTTATTTCTCACTCCCACTCTCACCTTTGGGGAATGAATGGGTTCAGTACTTGCTGCAATGGCTTTTGTATCCAGGCCTTTGCATTTAACATCCATATCTGGATGGTCTCTGGCATACAGGGAGCCAAGGCTTTCACAAGGAATACCTCTTGAGGACTTTGATAACCATGCATTACATAGCCTAATGAATATAGCTGGCATCCCTGGTGGCTTCTCTGGGACAGTCTCTCTTTCAATGCTGTGCTTCTCCCAGTGTAAGATTCTCCTAAAGTCTCCACTCTCTCCACAAGCGATTGCTCCTGGCTCAGGGGCTTGCATGGGGAAGACTATGACCTGCCAGGGGCCAAACACTCCAATGTATAAAGTTCCTGTCTCAAAAGCAAGTGAATAGACTCTGCTGAAGGTGGCAGATACAGATGCAATGGTACTTCCCCAAACTGCCTTTATGGGGAGAGAAAAATGTGGGTGGTTAAAGACAGCGGGACCACACAGCCTACACAGGGTACTACACTGCCTTTGTAGTAGCTGCTGCACAGTGGAAAGACCAAAGGCAGATTGCACTTGCCCACAGTGGGAGAACACAAACCTCTACAAGACAGGAGAGGACCAAGAAAGGCATGACCTCAAGGAGAAGACAGTGGCATCGGATGGAGGTGTGATTCAAACCCAGATGAAAAACACAAGACGTCATCTCCAAATACTCATAGGAGGAAATCCTGAGCAACAAAAGTGTTCAGCTATGAGCACTTGCCTAGATGTATCTTCATCCTAGGTGGGCAACAAAATATTCAGCAGGTGTTTATTCTTTTGTTATTCCTTTGTATTTTTGTATTTCTCCCCAGTCTTTCACCTAAACTCTGGGCTCTACTGTCTGATTTCCATCTTCCTCCTGAAGGTGCTTTGTTAAAGGGATTGAGATGAAAAACTTAAGCTAGCCTTACGTAGTTGATGTTACCATGGCAAGGTTTATTCCAGCTTTTTAATGAGACCCCTGAAACACAAAATCTGTCCAGCGATACTTACTTGAATGTTTCCAGGGCAACCTGGGCACTCCTCAAAATTGCTGGTTCTGTGAGCCTTCAATCATTCAATGCATTTGAGCTGAGTTTTAGATAATCAGCTGAAGATTGTGGGCAGATTGGTGGTTCAGCAATGGAAAGGAGTGCCTATGCAGTCATAGACTGAGCATACAAGCATTTGAAAGCTTGATCAATTCCTTTGGATATTTTGAATAAGATCCCACTCAAAGATCAGTGTCTCTGCCAATAGAACCTTTCAAGTTTCCATGTCAATGTCTTCATGTCCCTTGATTGTTTCCTTCCTCATCTTCTGACCTTCAGGTACAAAAACAGTGGGAAAAAAATTAAAAATTACCTGAAGTAGTACCAAAGTAGTTGCACATGACCACTGAAAGTTACCTGTTCAATTTACCTGTTCAGTTAGGGACTTTTCTGATCATTGTCTTGAAATAATTCAGTGGCTGATTCAAGTCCCATTTCTGTGGCCCTGTGAGAGGGCAAGAATTAATGACTCCTGCTGGTCACCTGTAACAAATGCCTTGCTACAGAGATGACAGGTAACATATGATGTGACTACTGAACCCGGAAGGGTTTTGGGTTTTTTTTGTCCAGGTGATATGACCCAGATAATTATGTGGCTAAGGGCAGTTGTATTTTATTTAGATGCTGACCTGGCAAGGGAGAATCTATTGACAGGCAGTGGTGCACAAGGCAGGCAGATATACGTACATTGTAAGCTTTGAATTTAGGGCAGGGAAAATAAAACCAAACTAAAACATTCACATGCCACAGCATGTGCACCAGAACAAATCAAACTGTCACTTTCCATGGGTCAAAGGTGGCTGTAGGAATAAGCAGATATGCAGGGCAGAGGATTAACTGGAGTCAGGCTAGAGATAGAAAGGGGAGAAAATGACCCAGATAAATACAGGAAGGATTTAGAGAACAAGTGTTACCCTAACTAGTGACCACAGCTTTTCCAGCATTTTTAAATACCAGGAGCAAAATGATTTGTCTGAGCTGAACATTTGCAAACCAGGAGAACTGCCAGGGGAGTGATGGAAAAGCACCTCTGGGAACTGATCATTTTCAGCCTCACCCAGAGTCTTTGCAGGGCTGCCTTCAGTGCTTTGCTGCACAGAAAGATGGGAGCTGAGAGCCAGCCCAATGCAGAGGGAAGGTCACCCCCAAAGCTGACAGTGTCTAGCCAGGAATCTTGACCAGAAACAGCAGTGTGATAGGTTATTCAAGTTTTCTCCTGGGAGAAAAGGAATCCTCTCAACTAACCTTTAAACCCCTCTGCATAAACCAGTGATACAGAATGAGGGAATTACCTCCAGCACTTCCCATGCTCAATAATTAGCTTTTACTTAGGCAAAGCTAAGTGACCAGTGACCTCCTGAGACAGAGCAAAGCACATGTTCTCCAGGTTGGTTGTGAGTGTCCATGTAACAGAGAAATACAGTCCCTTCTGTGCCAAAGTATTTTAGAGGTGCATACAGCACACGGGTCATGATGAAGATAGCAGGAGATGTAATTCTTCTGCAGCTCTGGAAAGGCAAGGCAACCAGCCCACTGGAAAGGCCAAAGCATTTCCTTACAGAATGCAAAGCTATGTGGCTCTGTAGACCACCACAAAGATGGAAATCCATAGACACCTCAGCTCTGAAATGCCTCTCACTCTAACAGAGGCTGGATTCAGACTCAAGGTTCCAATGGCCTGCATCTCCTTGGCAGGCACTTTTTCCTTGGTTCCTCAGGGTCCTTCTCTAGAAAGCACTTAGCAGGAGAGCTAGACAAATGCCTGCCCAGTGTAAAGTCAGCCTTGCTGCTTCTGCAAACCAGGCACTTCTGGAAAACTCAGATCCCTGTTTGAAAAATATTTTGTTCTGCTGTGCAATAAGAAGAACCCATCAGACTGCATCTGTTGACCAGCACTGCATATGGAAACATTTTCTTTTTGCCAAAATGTCATATGCCATTTAAGAGCTCAACAGCCTGAAGGCAAGGATGGGAATAGTCTCTGAATGGCCAAGAAAACATCCTGAAGTGACTTTTTTTTTCATCCAAGAAAAACATAAGCAAAGCCCTAGTTAGACCTTGTGGTTTTGCTGCTATCTAAACATAAGATAAAGAAGACCATTGTTAGTCTCTAGGTAAGCATTTGAGAACTCAAAAAGATAAAGTTTTCCTATGACTACAAAGCATACCTAAGCACAGTAGCCCTGTGAAAAGGAGGCAAAACAGACCCAAGACAATAATTTTAATGCTACATGAAATAGCTGGCTGAAGAATTGTTTGGAGTCAAAACTGATTATCCATTAGTATCTGACACACAGATAAACAGATAAGGACAACAAACTGCTTTGTGAAATACAAAAGTCAGCCCAAGATATCTTCCTTTGCAAGCTGTCAAAGTACAAACTTACTGTGTCAGAAAAAAATTAGTTTCCTTGTAAATCAGAGCCATATATGAAAGGCTCCTGGTGGAAAGCATATGTACGTGCTGGAAAACCCCAGCCTCACAGATGTACATTGGCCTTTAATGCATTTTGATGTGGTTTACATAGGTAGATGACAAAATGAGGAATGTCCCCTCTTCCCCTTCTCTGTAGGTTTCAATGTAGATGGGGAAAATCCTTGATTTTGTACACCAAAGGCATTTGGCTGACTGTTGCTGACCATGTTTTTAATCATAGTGTTCAAGCTCTTTTAACAATACACATAAAGTCTTTCTTAGGAGGACATGTGCAGCTTGCAAGTATTATTTGGCTAGCAACACAACATATTGTTAGTATTTGATGTGCAATTCAGATGACCATCATGTTTGCCAGCCCTACAGGACCCCTCAGGAGTCACTAGTGGCCAGGAAAGCATCAATCAGATGGGCTTGTGCCTGGCCTCTGAGGATCCCTGGGACAAAACCTCTGTGTTTCTGGGTTGCTTTCATTTCCCAGGTCACTGGACGCAGATAGTTCTGATGACTCTATCAGTTACCAACTCTGGGGTTATTTTTCACTTTATGATTTTATTTTTCAAGATGGTGTTTGAATCCTTCAGCATCTAAAAAAACTTGCCTCAACAAGCCCAGTCCTTCTCTTATTTTTCTGCAGATTTTCTTACAATTGCTTCAACCACAGCAACCAAGGAAACAAAAGGGGGTGCAGAAGGAGCAGGCCTCTGGAGGTGGGTTGTAGTTTGCATAGAGAGAGGTGTACATTTGCTGGAGCAGCAGAGAGGAGCAAGAGGAATTAACAGTATTGCAATATTACTGTTATATTAACAGTATAACAATATCATATTCACATCTGATTTTTTTGTGGCATCTCACAGCAGCAGAGGCAGTGCAGTCAGGTCTCAAGGGGACTCAAGAGGAGGTAGTATTGTCTTGGTTCTGAAGACAGGTATCTGCTAGGGAGAGCTGGAGTTTCCTTGGAATGGAGAATGTAAACCCCCCTCCCTCCAAATTATTATAATTTTGCAATTAAGGGCTTTCAGACAAAGATTTGGGAATAGGAATAACAGTTATTTTACTATGAAAATTAAAAATACAAATGTAATAGTACAANATATCCCCCTGGAGGGAGGATGGGTGGTGAAAGAGATAAGAAACAATACCCCACCTGGTTTTAATAGCTGAACCATTATCAGAAAGGCATCCACCCACCCCACCCCCACAGTAACAGATAAAGAAGAGGAAAAACAAACAACAACAACAAAAAATACATTTCCCCAACTACTTTGAGCAGATGAAAATAGAATACACATTTTTGGTTCCATAACCCAAGACAAGTGTGATAGACAGTTTTGTGTGGATCACTATTGCAAGAACCTTTTTCATGTCCGAAATTTACCTTTTCTGGGGACAGGTGCCTGGCTGCAGAGCCTAACTCTGTGCCAAAACCAATAGGAATCCTCCTGAGCAATGATGTCTCTCTTTCTAGGTTGTGGTATTTCTGAAGATCCAACAACCCAAATATAAAAAGAGGAGATCATGCTCCAGATAAGGTTCATGTTAAGAGTTTAGCAGTACCACTGGTCTAATGTCTGGTGTGTTACTCTAACAAGAATAAGAGACACAGACACATGCTGCATCAAGGAAGAGGAAAGAAGCAAGGTTTATTATTATTTTATACTTTTATAGGGTTCAGAAAGGTGAACCATCATTGGAAGGTTGAGGGTCAACCATCATTTCCATAGATCCGAGAAAATGCCAATCATTTGTCCCTCCTACCAGGAGAGAATGTAAAAACAAGAACAGTTAGTTATGAAAACATCTAGTTGTTTATAGAAAATGTGTGAGAATCTAACTCCAAAAATGTAAACATCAGAAGGCTTAGTAAGAAAGTGAAAAAACAGGGTGGCACTGGTGTGCTGGGGAATCAGTAATTAGGAGACTTCTCTGGGCAGTTTTCCTGTGTGCCTTAGCCTTCAGTTCCTGCATGGGACACAGAAGTAACTCCAGAGGACTCACAGTTGACCACACACACCTAGGGTTGCAATTGGGTTTTGAGCAGCTCTTCTCTGACACTTCTGGCATAGTTTCTTTGCATATGTACTGTGAGGGTAGCTCAGGAGGGGAGGAGGGGAGGAAAGGCAGAATGAAAGTAGCTTGAGGTAAGCAGACTGGTATTTTTCCAAGGTGAATAAGGCAGTTTATGTTTTTTTACCTTGTAAACTAAGTACTGCAATAAGAGAGGGCATGCATGTCCAGGGTACTCTCTGTATGGTTTAAATGCCTGCCAAGCAGCTTGCAATTGCACTGTGTCCTACGCCAAACACTGCAGACAACCAAGCTTCCTAGGGCATGGACACACACAGGGACAGCTGGGCATACAGTGAGCCAGTCCCCCTGAGCAGCACAGCCTCAGCTCCTGGGAAATGTAGGGCATGGCTGTTGGTGTTGTTTGGATACCTGTGTATTGCACCACAGTGACTCTGTAGCCCTGCTTCTCCATCCCCACGGTGCAGGGTCCTGCAGCTGCTGGGTAACTGCAGAAAACTGGGGACCTTGTGACTCCCCAGAGATCTTGGGGATCACCAGCTGGGTGGTGAGAGCATCGTTGTTTCTGTTATAAGAAATTCTTCTCCATGGCCTCTGCATGCGGGAATGACCCTGCAGACTCCTGCTCTGTACAGGTGTCCTGTGAGCTCCCTCTCACACATCATTTTGTGTCCTTTTTGCCAAGGGATATCTTCTGCCCAAGGCCAGCCTTTTCTTTTCTTTAGCCAAAGTTACATAGCACTGACACTCAAAAAGAACAGCACTTCTGGCTTTATTTCACCATTGCTTTGCAGTGCCAGCAAATGCAACATAAAATCTCCCCAATTATGACACACAGTGTGGTACTGGAAAACATCTTGTTTTGAGCAAGTAGCTAGAAGGTAAAACCCAGTAAGGAATTTCTCCTCAGAAAAATAAGAGAAATCATCTATCACTTTCCTTTCTATTGTTGATCAGTTATGACAAACACAGCGAGTCTATAGGTTTAAAGGATAAGAAAAAGAGTCGGTATTGTCTGGGCCAAATAGTGGTGTTCCAGTGAGCTCATAATCTACTCCATGGAGTTTGGCTTATGTACCCCAAGAGTCTGGATTCTCTCAAAGACACAAGAACTCTTCCATCTCTAATCAAACTGTTTCATCCCTTTTTCTCCTGTCTTTTCTTTTCTTCCCCATTTTGTCCAAAGGATGAGAAGAATCAGGTGTTGATCACCAATGCTTGGCTGCAGATGGTGAGTAACCTCTGTCAGTAAAGTCAAGAAACTGTTTAATTGAAAATTACTGAATGTGATTTCTTAGCTGAAAAGCAAGACTGGTCTCTTATAGCTTGTGTAAAATGCAATACAAGCAGGCATTTTGAGTCCTTTAAAATTTTCCTAGTGGTCCTTTTAGAATTGAAAATTAAATTCAGGAGACTACACTACACTGTCTTTGGACAGACCTGTTGACCTTTGGAGCATGAAAACAACCGCATTGTTCTGCCAGTGGATGTAGGGATCTAGTAACAAAGAGCTCAGAGTTAGGGTCCCATCTTAGCTAAGAATAGAATCTTAGGGGCTTCAGGCCCTCTTCATAACCAGGATGGGGACTTATGAGCCAGACACCCCGTAAGACCTAGGCAACCTGCACTTGCCACTTCTGGGAAAATTCCACCTCTGCCTGAAATTGGGAGCCAGGGCACCTGTCCCTGAACACAGAAGGGGTCACTGGACCACGTGCAGACTACTCATAGGGGGTGGTGGGTAGTCCAGAGACCACAGAAGGCCTGATGTTGCATTGCTGCTGGTAGCACCCAGGCACCTCTCTGAGATATTGCCTTCTCTCATGCTTTATCAACCTCTTCCATAAACATTCCTCCTCTCTCTTCTGCAACCTGCTCCAGCTGAGGATTCACCTGCACTGCTCACACAGAGTAAGCAAAACTGACCTTCATTAAGGGAAGGAACCTCCTTTTCCAGAGAGAGTTTCCCATCAGGTCTGCCTGGCTGCCTATAGTGAGGGATACAGTGTTTTCTTATGCTGCATAAACAGATGTCCTTAAGGGCTTGTGCTCAGAAAAGAAGCATTTCTTGAAGGAAAAACAGTGGTAGACTTGAATAATTAAACTAATTCTGCTTTGGTTTTCACAGCCAAACACTATCTCATATTAATATGTTCAGCTGAGCAGGCTGTTTTTTCCTCAGGTACCTGCTGGGATTTGCAGCAGAAATGAACATTTTTTTATTGCAAAACTAACCCAGACAAACCTTTATGACTATAGGATTGCTAGGTCAGAGCCTGTGGGTGTCCTGTCCTTTGCAGAGATGTTCTACAGGTATAGCAGTAATAAAGGTTTCCCTTGCAAGCCTCCCACTGCACTTCATTGTAAGTCAGACGGTTCTTCCCCAAAACTGTTCCTGCACCTTTCTTGAATTAACTGTATTGAGGTGGAGGAGATGGGATCAGAAACAACCCCTTGGCATATAAGGTCCACGCGCCTACCTCTCATTGCAAAATGTTTACTGAAAGAGTCAGGCAACCTTTGTAACAGATTAAATGATTCCCACCCAATGGGGACTTCTCAAACCATGCTCCACCTACCACTAACTACCTCCCTTCACCTCCGAGCCAGCAGACTTCATGGAGATGCCTACTGCCAGTGATTCTGCCAGCCTACCAGGAAAGGCTGGGATGCCTAATTTCAGGCTACAAGATGAGGAGCTAGACACTGTTTTCACTGTTATTTCCTCTATATATGCCAGCCTTTCTTAATAATTAAAGCCGAGCATTAAACTATTACCATACTGCTGCTGTTGCTATTGGCAAAATCTATTCTGTTCCCATAATATTCCAGAGAACTTAGAACACTTTTACAAGCTGATATAATCTGATGTATGTGTTTGCCAACAGTCCTGGGTTGATGTTTACCTGTCTTGGGATCAGTATGAATACCCAGGAGTGCAGAACTTGCGATTTCCTGCCGACCAGATTTGGGTACCAGACATTCTTCTGTATAACAGGTAAGCAAGATGTGAAATGGCTGGTAGGAGACTAGAACTAAGTGCTGAAAATCAGCCATGCTTCACAGATACTATGGGCCTTTTGCCCTCTATGGATTTGGCTCTTACCCTTAAAAAATAACAAAAACAAGCAAGCATCACCTAACAGATTTTTCTAATAGCCAGTCTAACTCTTCCTCGCTGCAGTTCTGTAGATGTCTTCTTTAACTTTTTCTCAGTGGACACAGAGGGAAAACCATCTACAGTCTCTACAAAATTACCATATCTGAGGAGAGCTATTGTCCTGTATCTGTCATAGTGGTTCTGATTGAAGTAAACAAATGGATTATCATCTCACTTTCATTATCACATATTTTATAAACCTCTCCATCATTCTTCTTCTACTCTGAACATTCTCGAATCTATTTTCCCTTCTCCAGAGATGAATCTAGCTCTCTAGACAGCATTTCTGGACTGTTGAATGAAGTGGAAACTCTCTAGACAGCTGTTTCCTTAATGCATTCCAAGAGGAGGGGATTTGGGGTAATCTCTAATATTATCTTAATTCTGGACTTATTTTTTGATCTATTGTAAACCCGAGATGTTGTTATTCAGCTCTGCTGTCTTACTAGATTTTCCCTGTTATGTCTTTCTCTGACAGTTTTCAGGGTAATACTTTCTAATTACCCAGATTAAATTTCATTTTCTCAGTTTCCAGAGTTCACCATGATCCATCTTCCATTCCAAACCCTCATTACAAGATGTCCAAAGGAGGCCTGGAGAGACCTAGATTGTTTAAGTGTTCTTCTTTACTTCATCTTTGCTTCTTACTGTCTATTCCTTTTCAGTCTCTAAAAAGGAGGCATACAGCTTGGTCCATATTACGGTAGTTTATAAGAACATGCTGAAATTCAGACAGATCGCCAGCCTCCTCTTAGTAAGAAAAATAGTTTGATTTGATGCAATTGGACCTTCACAAATCTGTGCCAGATGTTTCACCCCATTTTCTCTGAAGTCAGGCTGATGTGTCTATAATTTCACCTTTAAATTAAGTCAGAATTCTCTTTGATCTCCCCTAATTCACCATGCCTTTCCCTGTTCTCCATAAGCTCTCACAGATAATTGTTAATGCTTCAGAGGGTATTTCGGCCAGTCCTTTCAGTTCTCAAGAGTAAATTTTATCAGCTCTGCTGAGTAGACTGTCTTATCTACATTTCCTTAACCTGTTCATCCCTGTTCTGCCATGGGCTCCTGCCACTATGTGAGAATGAATTGCAAAGAGAGAGGGGCACACAGAGTGCAGAATACTGCAGCTCTCTGCACTCTATTGTTTTTTTCCCTTCCATAGCAAGTGATGGATCAATCTGATCCTTTGTCTTTTTCTTGTCCCCTTGTATTTATAAAACCCCTTTTAGTTGTCTTTTATGTCTTTGATAATTATCACTTGCTCTGGACTTAGGCTTTTCAATGTCATCCCCTTTGTTTTGTGTTGGGGACAATACTGCGGACTGGGGACTCAAGACATGGATAAAGAGCAGATCAGAAGAGTAATGGAGGTTCTGAATTTTTTAAAGCTGTTTAGACCTGCTCGTAGCCACTGCAGACAAAGCTCTACAAGCCAGGGGAGCCTTCTGTGGTTAATCTCTTCCCAAGAGACCCTCTGGAACATGCCCCCAGACCTGTTTCTTTGAAGAATCATGTCCTTGTCTGGCTCATTATTCCTTTAATTTTCTTAGAATTGTTGGAATAGTAAAGAAATTCTCTTCTCTTGGTCCCTTTTGCTCCCGGAGTTTCAATGAATCTCCTCCTAAAAGGCCCTAAAATAACTTCTCTCCAGTGGTTTCTTCCAATCTAGAAGCAAATCCTTGTCCTCTCTGCATCTCAGGAGACTGCAGAATTGTTATGTCAGGCCACCATTGCTGTTACAATAGATATCTGGGTAAGGTAACAGATAACTTGATTTATGTAGTGAGCTGCCTCATTTTGACAGGTGCCCTAGAAAAACCTCATTGTCCTGACTGTCCAGATTTTGGATACAGCTAATGTGACACTTTTGCTTCTTTTCCTTCTGCCTTTGTTCTAAGACATGCAACACTCTGCCTCTTACTTCTTTGAGGACATTGTATCATGCAAGCAGCCTGCCCAGGTGCAGGCTGACAGTAACTACGAGGAACTGAGATACTACTTGTCTTGGTTTAGAAGACAGATATCTGCTAGGGAAAGCTGGGGTTTCCTTAGAATGGAGAATGTACAACCCCCTCCCTCCAAATTATTATAATTTTGAAATTAAGGGCTTTCAGACAAAGATTTAGCTGTAATAGTTCCTTTACTAGGAATGTTAAAAATGCAAGTGTAATAGTACAAAAAAACCAAGTAAACAACAAACAAACAAAAACCCAGAAAAACCCTGACAGAGTCAGGGACACAACCTGACACCCTGTTGGTCAGGGTGTTTGGAAGCAGTCCTCCTGGACAAACAGATGTGGCTCTGTTGGAGTAGATGATCCCGTTGAAGAAGGGTCCAGTGATGGTGAGATGAGTCTGATGAGACTGATCTTCCTCTGGAGTCCAGTGGAAAACAGGATTGCCTGGTATTCTGAGCCGCAGTTTTTATCTAAGCAGGGACCCTGGAGCCCCCCACCACTGGGTGGAGCATCTCACAATGGGATGATGTAAATGTGTAATGTCATTGGTGGGCCTTAATGGTCCATTAGCAGAAAATATCCCCCTGGAGGGAGGATGGGTGGTGAAAGAGATAAGAAACAATACCCCACCCAGTTTTAATATCTGAACCATTATCAGAAAGGCATTCCCCCCCCTTTCCCCAGAGTAGCAAAAAATAAAGACAAAACATTTCCTCAACTGCTTTCAGCAGATGAAAATAGAATACAATTTTTTGCTTCCATAACCCAAGACACTACTCAAGAGCAGACACTTCACCCAGATGCAGGAACTTAATTCAGCCAAAAGATTATTTTTATGTTGACAGTTACATCTTTACTCACACATCAGCTTGCTTTTCCTTTGTTTTGTTCTGTTTCATTTATATTGTGTTACAGTGCAGATGAAAGATTTGATGCCACATTTCACACAAATGTGCTGGTGAACTACTCTGGATCCTGCCAATATATTCCTCCAGGTAGGGCACACGGAGTATTTGTTTACTTTTAATCAAATAATTTCAAGCAGGTTTCCTTCATGAATGAAACCAAGGTGTTTAAAAGCCATCTGTGGAAATTTTGCAACCTTTCTAATATTGGGACAGATCCACTAAGAAAATTTAAGTCCATTATCAGTGGTATGTACACTTTATGAATCAATAAAATGTTCTCCTGAGCGGTTTGCTCAGAACATCCGCAGGCCCACCTAAGGTGTCATCCAAAGTAAAGTGGTGTGCACTGTGTCATCGTGTTTCATGTGCATCCAGTCTCTGTTGTGGAGAGGTGTGTGAGCAGAGGAGACCTGGAGAGCAGCACTCAGCATTGAAGCCCTTCCTGCCAGGCTGAAGCTAAAAATCCTGGTGAAAAGACTAACTGGGATTGGTCTCAGCCAGTTGGGCCCAAGTCTCAGTCTCTTTTCACCTGTGTTGCTGATTCCCTGTCTGCATGGTCCAGCAGCCAGGACTCATCAGCAAACAGACAGACTCACTGCTCACAGGTGCTCACTGCGGTGGACAAAAAAAGTCCTAAGCTTTGTGTCATAGCACAGCATTGTCCCCAGGCAGGTCCACAGGGTCCAGTGGGGATCAGCAATGACTTCCCTGATGACTGCTCCACTGTTGTTCCCTACCCATTAGACCCCTTAAAACATCCCAGAACACAAACTAGACATATCCAGTTAAATTCAAGGCTTGGTTACCACACAGATGATAAAGACCAGCACTGAGCAAGGTTAGCACAACAATATCTTTTCAAAGGACTGTGGGTCTGAGGCGGGGCCTGACCAGGAACTCCTTTCAAAGAGCTGGTCACAGTACAGTGAGTGCCTGGGGTGTACTCTGCTCCTGTAAGACCAAGCAACATTGCCTGTAATCAGCTAGAGCCAGCTGGCACCCAGACAGGCTGGACTGCTCCTGGGTGGCCACAGTGTCCCAAGCAACCTACCATCAAGGATGCAGTGAGAGAGATCTTTGCTGATGGAGGAATGGAGGTTATTCCAGTCATGGCAGCATCTTCCACCTGCAGTACTTATTTGGTTACCCCATGACTGTATCACACAGAATTTTTGAAGAGGAAACTTGCTCACAATCAGACAGATAAGGGTAAGATGAAATGCACTCTGCATATGCTTGATTGTGACTGATTTCTGTCTACAGGCATTTTGAAGAGCACATGTTACATTGATGTCCGCTGGTTCCCCTTTGATGTGCAGAAGTGTGATTTGAAGTTTGGCTCCTGGACTCACAGTGGCTGGTTGATTGACCTGCAGATGCTCGAGGCTGATATTTCCAACTACATCTCAAATGGAGAATGGGATTTAGTGGGTAAATTGGCCAACCTACAAATTTTCAATAGTCTAATTTTCAAAGGCAAACCTCAAATATATAGAAATAATCAATTGGACATGGAATACAGATACTAAAAATATAAAAGGAAAAAAAAATCACGTATCAGAGACAGCCTTTCAGCAACATTCATTGAACTGTGTCTGAAAACACTGTGTTCTGAAGCAATTGCCTGCCACTGGGTACATAAATGAAAGCTACTAGTCCTGACATATCTGAGCAGTTTTTCAGTATTATACTTGGATGTGTCTCATGTAGGTGCATGGAACACTACTGTCACATTTATTCTATTACATCAGCAAAATTGATTGGTGCAAAAAGTATTTCAGCAAAACTTTTACATAAATGGATCTTTCTCACCTAGAAAAGCATCAAAATGTGTATCAGTTCATAGAATCCACAGATTAGTATGTCTCTCTTCTGTGCTTTGGAAGATACCTGTATTTTCAAAAGAACTTATGCCCAGAAGTAGTTATTCAGAGTGATCTTCTAGTGAGTTACTTTGAACTCATTTATGTAGCTGTAAGTTACAAGCAATGCTATGGAAATTGATAGAACTTAGACAACTGCAAGAAGTTACAAAAAAGATACTTTATCTTCCAGTCTGGATATGCAGACAAGGAACTAAGTGCCCTGACCTACTGGTCTCAGTATTTTACCATTCAGGGAATCTGAGAAATTATATTCAGTTTTATGAGAAGCCAGAAGACTCCATAGTGAAGTCCTCCTAAAGTCCAGCTATTTCAGAGCAATCCTCCCTGTCCAGTGCTCCTTTATAGTGGGTATTTTTGTCCAATAACTTTGCATATCTGATTAAGAGTTTGTGGTTTATCTGCCAGCAGCTCTGGCCAGGGGAGAACAAAACTGGGACATATTTAGCTCACACAGCAAAAGCATTAAGTAACATCTTAGGCAAGCCATGACTATATCCTTTAACAAAAGTTTGCTAAGCCTCTGCCAAAATGCGCACATTGTCACATCATCTGTCATGTCCACAGAAACAAAAGAGAAGTAAGCAATTTTGGCATGAAAGATACAAGATGCTGAGTTCTTCCAGCTCTCCTGACATTTCCAGTGCTCTAGCAGTCCCCATTACACAGCATGTCAGGCAATCTGCTGCAGCAGGATCACCATGGGCAACCCTGCAGTACATCCATACTGGACAGCTATGTCTCTTCAGATCTGACAGACTTTGAGCTTGACCTGGCAACCTTTTTGAAAAGGATAGCCATACCCTGTCTGTTTTTCCTGACAAAAAAAAGAGCAAATATGTATAGAGAATCACAGAAAAGGAAGAAGCAGTGGCACTTGTCACACAGAAAATCTGCTGCATGTGCTAGTGAATATCACATCAACAGTATGTGACCATTCACAGAATGTAGGAAGGCAGAATGCCCATTTTTGTTGTTGAGATTGTGATGCCCAAGACTGTTTTGTTCTGGCCCAGATGAGCTTTATTAGCTAAGCTAGGTTCAAGTGACTCAAAAGGCATGAAAGTAAACCCTAGAAAACACAGAAGGTGAACTAAGAACAGCAAAGATGACACACATTGGCTCATAAACCATCACTCCTTGGTCCAGTCCAGGGAGGTAAATGGGAGTCCTGCACCTCTCCCCATGCCTCTGATCACCTTCTCTGTAGGTGTCCCAGGGAAGAGGAATGAGATGTACTATGAATGCTGCAAAGAACCATACCCAGATGTGACGTACACCATCACCATGCGTCGACGCACCCTCTACTATGGCTTGAACTTACTCATTCCCTGTGTTCTCATATCTGGCTTAGCACTGCTTGTATTTCTTTTGCCAGCTGATTCAGGGGAGAAGATTTCGTTAGGTAAGTGCTAAAATATTCATTTGTTTTGTAAGCATCCTATAAAATAGGAAAATGAATACCTCATGGTGCTATGGTGCTCAATGAATAAAGATTTCACTAGAAGAGCAATAGAAGTACTTTTTTGGTTGCAGGAAAAAGGATAATAGCTTTCTGTATGGCATTCACACATCCTGTGCTACACATATACCATCTTTTGGACTGGGAGGAAGCTGAACTTGTTGCTGGCACAGGCGACAGTGATAGTATTCTGTTATGCCTGTTATGTTCTTTAGTACATCTCAATGCATTTTACAGCTCATTAACTCTATTTTTCAGATAGAACATACTAGGAAGCAAGGAGTGAAGGGCTGTGAACAGCAGCAGCTGAGCACCAGACTTTCACCTTCAAAGTTCAGCTCCCAAAACACCTAGCCATGAGTCCCCTATGAACACAGGCATGGAAGAGCTAAATGAGATTTACTGCTGTGTGTGTTGATAAAAATGGGAAGGGTTCTTCCAAGAGAATATAGGGAAGAGCTGTAAATAACACCAGACTGACCCAGACAAGGTCTTAAGAGTTAATTGTGCATGATTCTGTCTCAGGACAGAGACTTCTAAATCATATGAAGTGACCTCAGTGGCGTTTTATTGGTTAAAAAATAAAAGGTATCTGAGCAGGTATCTGCCTTACAAAAATTAAAACACAGGCTATCAAGGGTTCAGTTGCCATCTATGAAATATAGGATGGGGATAAGGAAAAGAATTATTTGAGCAGAAGTACAACCTTGACACAAAAATAAGAGCTAATGTTCATGCGCTGACCTTTTGATTTCTCAGTATCAGGATGGCTAGGTTTAGCAACAGCCTCTCAGATAGAACAAAGAGCTTCTTTTCAAACAGACTGCATGTCTTTGAGGGATGTTATATAATAAGTGATAGCAACACCTAGGCTGCTGTCTGTGCAAGTCTCTCCTAGCCCTTAACATACATTTGTGCTTGGTGCAATGTTTTGGGAAAGCACTGTAGTTCACCAGTCTTGCAAGCTTCATTTCACTTAGCGAAAAAGATATCTCCATTACTTTGAGAGAAACAAGGGTTTGTGTGTATTAGATAAAAATGAAAAAAGAGCAGAGAGACTTGCACTACAAACACTTGCGCTTCACAGAAGTTCTAATCTTCATTGACAGACATGAAGTCATGGGTTTGGCTTAGCTGTATATCAGGACAAAGCTATATTTAACAGCAAAGACATTAGAGGAGCAGCTGCAGAGTCCATTTTCCTCATTCTTCCTAAATATGTTCACTCCCTCCAGGTATCACTGTCCTTCTTTCCCTGACTGTATTCATGCTGCTTGTGGCTGAGATCATGCCTGCAACTTCTGACTCTGTCCCACTAATAGGTAAGTCGATTTTCAGTGCTTTGTGCACCATGGATGATGCCTCTCAAGAGCTGTTCAAAGCCAATTTGAGGACTGACTCTTTTTGTTACTCCAGTTTTGCATTCAGCAATGTCAGGAATGTCAGCCTGGACTTCACCATGTGCATGTACAACAAGGACATACATGAGGCTACAAAAATTCACTGAAAATATTAGATAAGCAGATAATTGCAAGAGTTGTGAATCAACACTGCAGAAAATTCATCTTCCTTCTTCTGCATCACCCTGCCTCACTGCTATTACAGAAATCCTTCCTGCCTGCTCTCTTCTGTCTGTTTGAAGAGCAATTCAGGATACAACAGTCAAAATCCAAGTATATCACTGGAGCATTTTTAATATGTACTGAAAACTATGGGGCAGATCATCATCTTGGGATTGTGGGCCAGACAGACATTGTTACAGCCTCTGTTTTTATAGGATTACCTCTTTACCTTGGTCACATAGGGTCTTATTGCAGGGTAGAGAGAATAAACCTGTATTATTTTACAAAAAAAAAAGAATGAACCATATCTGAAAGACCTGTGAGTACAAATCATGACTAAAGTATGTTTTCTAGACATTAGAAATTAACTAAATAGTTCAACAATAGATCTAGGTGCTGATGGAAGACGCACCTCACAATTGTATAATGAAAGCTTCAAAAAAGTTATATAATGATTAGGACCAAAAAAGCATTTGCTCAGACAGCTTCATAATCTCTCTTCAAGGCTTTAAAATTAGACCTGACTTTGGGGAAGGAGGATAAGCGCGCAAGAGTAAGGACAATGGCACCAATAGGCAAGAGTTTCTGGAAGCCTCCATAAAACATACACACCTTAGTGAAAGTCAGCAGGGCTCTTGGCTTTGAGTCATACAAGAGCCTCCAGAAAAAAAAAAATAAACCTCTTTCTGAATACATATCTAGGACACAATGTAGACAGACAATTCTAAGAGAAACTTGTGTGTATGGAAGAGACACAAGCTATCCTGGACCACTGTTGACATGACTTTGCCGCGTATAATACATAAAAAGTCCCATTTCGAGATTGTAAAGGGATAAACTTGCCTATGGCCAGTCCATAAGCTTCAACCTGAACAGTTTCTACTAATACAGTCTTCTATCATAAAGGTAGGATTTGTACCAAGAAAAGCTATGAATAATTATGTATTTTTACAGACTTTGATGCTGCAATAACAGGCAATTTCTGCTTATCAGACAATTCCTAAAGTTGCTGTAAATGATATCCACTACTCTCTTATTCTCTTCAAATATTTTAATTTGTAATTGAAGACAATCATGTTGGTCAGACATGATTTATTCTTATTAAATGTTGGATGGCTGTTCCCAGTCCCCACCCTCTTCCTGAACTGTCCAGAAATGTTCCCTGAGGACTTGCTGCCTGTTTTACTCAGGGACAGAGTCAGAATGACAAAGCTGTTGTCCTCTGGATTGTCCTTCTGAGCTTTTTAGAAGTGGATGCTACATTTGTCTTTCTCCATTTCCTTGGCCTTGCAATGAACCCTTTAGGATTCTTGATGATTCCATGGATTTGGGCAGGTTCAGATCTCACCATCAATCCGTGAGTTCTTCCTTACCTATTGCTGGTCATGTTCCCCATCCTTGAACCATTTGTAAACACAGAGATGTCAGAGATCTTGATGGTACAAACACTGCCTTGACCTCATCACTGTTCACTGTCACTAAATCATCCCCTCTTTTCAGTAGCAAGCCAATGTTTGCCTTGTTCAGCTATTTGTATGGTGTTGGTGTAGTGATAAAAGCTCTTCCTGTTGCCCTTCATTCCCTTGCCAATCTCAATTAATGAGTTTTAACATTTTTGACTGTAATGACCATAACCAACCATAATGACCAGACAATGCTTCCGAATTTTAATTTTGTAGCCTGTCTCTCCTTCCCACAAGCCCCTCTCTTCTGCACTGAAGTCTTAACATGAGTTCACAGTTTAGCCACACTCATATAGTGGTGTGCTTACCTATTTCTTGCATTTTGAGGCACTGTGCTTTAAATCCTTGCAGTTTTCCTGTGCTGCTTTATCTTCCAGAGCATTCCCTGTTGGCATCCCAGCTACTAGTTCCCCCCAAATATAACAGGTCTCTTCACCTGAAGTCCAAGGTCTATACTCTGCTGTTCTTAGTCCTCACTCAATTCATGGTCCTGAGCTTCACTATTTCACAACAAATCCAGCCTAGGTTGCCACTGATTATCACATTCCCAAAAGTTCTTTATTGTTAGTGAAGCACACTGTGCACCCCCCTGGTTATACTTTATATATATGTGCTGCCTTTTCAGGAGTCATCAGGGTAGATCGGGCCCCTGGTGGCAATGAGGGTTTGTGATACAGAGGTTTCCCTGAGTTGTTTTAAGAAGTCCCCTTGTCCCCTGTCTTTGGATGGTCTGTTATGCACTCTCACCACCAAATCACTCCTGTTGGCCTCTTCATTGAAGATAATCCACTAACTCTCCAGCAGCTCCTATCCATCCAGTCAACATGCCCCTCACATCCAAGTGGCTCCTTCACATAACTTCTGAAGAGCTTCTGGTAGTGAGAAATGTCCCTCAACATCTCAGTTTTCCAGCAACATTATTTTATCATGACTATGTGCAGAGTTTCAGTTGGTCCTGCATATTTTCCAGACTTAATGCATTTGCTCACTCTGGAGGTGAACTCCTCCACCTTGTTTCACTCTTCTTGAGGACTTTCTTGGTCTGACTACCCAATACCATTTTTTTCCACCCTTGTCTGCTACTTCTGCATTTACATTTGGGTTGTTATTTCCCTTCACCAGTATTTCTAGTTTAAAACCCTGCCCCTAACTCCTTGCTCCACTCCAAATTTGCAGGGAGACTGCTTATCCATTTGGCTTCTGTACCCAAACAGCCCTTGTTCAGCAAGTGCGCAAAGCTGGGATATGTGCTTTTACATGTTCTCGAGTTCTAAAAACCTTTTCCTTACTCTAACAAAGTAACATAGTTTCTTTTCTTCACAGTGGTCTTATGGGTGATTTCAAATGGGGTATTTTAGCTGCTGAACTAAGTATGACAGGTCATGATCACAGTTTTTCAATGTGATCTCTGGTTCAGTTAAAACCCTCAGAATTAAAATGAGGAAAAGAAGTACATTTGGAACGCTCATTCGAGTTTTGAAGAATCAGTATGGTTAGCAGCAGGTTGCAGGAATAAACAAATATTCAAAAACATGTGGTTTGTGAAGGACGCAGATAATTTGATCTTGAAGTATAAAGATCTCTTGCTGATCTGCTGAAGAGTCACTGTTACTGATCTTCATGCGTAAGGGTGCAGAGATACTTTGAAAACATGGCTCCATATGTTTTAAAAATCTGCATTATATTTTTAGGGCCTGAGTTTTTAAAAACAAACATGCATCCACACCTCTCTGGATTTGCATGCACCCTCATAGCCCTTGCTGTTTCAAAGCCACTAATCACAGAATCACACAGAATCACAGAATCACAAGGTTGGAAGAGACCTCCAAGATCATTGAGTACAACCCAGCCCTAACACCTCAACAAAACCATGGCACCAAGTGCCACATCCAGTCTTTCTTTAAACCCATCCAGGGATGGTGACTCCACCACCTCTCTGGGCAGACCATTCCAGTACTTTATTACCCTTTCAGTGAAAATTTTTTTCCTAATATGCAACCTGTATTTCCCTTGGTGCAGCTTAATACTGTGTCCTCTCGTTCTGTCCGTTGCTGCCTGGAGAAAGAGACCAACCCCCACCTGGCTACAATCACATTTTAGGGCGCTGTAGAGAGTGATAAGGTCACCTCTGAGACTCCTTTTCTCCAGGATAAACAACCCCAGCTCCCTCAGTTGCTCCTCATTGGGCTTGTGTTCCAAGCCCTTCACCAGTCTTGTTTCCATCCTCTGGATGCGCTCAAGCATCTCAACGTCCTTCCTGAGCTGAGGGGCCAGAACTGGACAGCACTTGAGGTGTGGCCTCACTAGTGCAGGGGCAGAATAACCTCCCTGCTCTTGCTGGCCACACTATTGCTGATAATGCCTAACATGCTGTGCTTTCTTCTTCTGACCTCAGCTTTAACTACTGAATTCCAATAATATGGGAAAATGTCACAACTGCTGTTGGAGTGTCTTTATTGAGGTAGCAAAGGAGAACTGGTCTAATAGGACACCAAGAAAAGTACTAGTTTTTGTGATTTGGAACATATTTGCAGAGTACAAAAAAGCAACTGTATTGTCCCATTTGCATCTTTCTGGATATTTAATCTGAGAAGTGCTTTGTTTGTTATTAATATAATTTGAGGCTTCCATTAACTAAGAGGAACTAAGGTATGATTTCCACATTACTCTGTTCTCTATCTGTTTATAAAGCTGCCTAAAGCAGACTCTCTTACTCCACACATCAAACCTACCCAGACAAGAGATTCCCATTTCTCAGTAGCCTACCAACTATCATGTTAATATATGTTAAAAACAGGTCAACTTCTTTTTCTGTAAAGAGCAAGTGACAAGACTTGGCCTAGGAATCAGCAGCAGGCTGCTCAGCACCTTTGAGCACCAGGACCCTGCTGCTTCTGCTGCAGGGTTATGGGTAGAGCTTTCCTTTCTACAGTGAACAATCCACTTTCTGTGCCAAGAAATATTGCAGTTGGACAGGCTGGCCCCTGCTCTCACTCAGCTTTCTTGGGGTTTGCATTCACGCCAGTAGCTAGCTGCTCCTTGCCCAGCAGCATGTTGGCTTCCATCCTTCTCTAGCACACTCTCCATTTTGGGGAAAATATTTATTTTCAAAGCCCAGTTTTCAGCAGCACATATCTATGCAAAGAAAGGCACCACAATGCTTCAAAAGTTGAATGCTGCCCTTCCACAGAGATACCAGTAAAAGGAGACAGTTGAACCAGGGAACAAGGCTGCTGTTTCTGTTTAAAACATTAATCACCCTTAGCACAGCAATAAGCTCAACCATTTAAATCAAGAGTTGAAGTCCCATGACATCAACTACAAACACAACAGTTTGGCTAGAATCCAGCACAAGTCAATTTTATGAACAAGAATTCTTTCTCTAGAGGGTACTGGGAGTCCCTCCTGGCACTTAAAACCTCTAGAGTGTAGTTTCTAAATGATTTTCAGACCATGGCTTTACAGCAGCAACTGTGTCCTAAACTTACCCTTCCTACTGTAGCTTAATCATGCCTTGCAGGAAGTGTCTCTTGCTGCAGTCATGATTTTACTTTTAATTTTTCTCTTTAAAGTTACTTTTACTAAGAGTCCATGTAAGTACGAAACTGGAGTTCATTACTTGCAGAAAGTCTGTACAGAAATGCAGAGAACTCCAGATGTGCTACGTAACTAAATTAATGGTCTGACTGTGCTAATCACTGGGTAAAATCATAAAGCCTGCATGATACAGCTCAGGTATAAGAATTGTTTTTCTCTCTTTCTAAAAACCTATGTAATTCTGCAGATTTGTTTTGCACTATAAATGCCAGTAATTTCATGTACCTTCCAGTCCCTATTATTGCACTCATCCAGTGCATTGCATAGGAAGATGTAACCTTGTCCCACTGTGTAGATTTCCTGGTTCAGCAATTAAATCAAAATTAAATAAATACTGTTATTAAAAAGTACTGTTATTTTAATTAGAGCCTTTGTACAAGCTCAGGCTCTGCCTTTTGAAATTAGAGGACTAGGTAATTAATCTGAAAGCTACATTTGAGGTATCTTGCTGTACAGTGTAAGGACTATTTTATTTTTTAAAAACATTGTGATCTATGTTAGCCAAATGGTTGAACCCAAATACATTAGAGGTATTTTCAAACTTAAATGATTCTATTATTCTAGGTAAATAATAGTGCACAAGGATCTAGTTTTGGTAATAGTTATATAGCCATTTCTCAGGAAAGGGTGAGTTCCTTCCTTAGGCAGTAGACATCCGCCTGAATTCCTTTGAAGTGTTCATATCCCTGATCTGTTTCATTAAACTCTGTTTTCTAGCCATAAGCAACCTTATCATTAAGACTAGGAAATCATGCATTAAGAAGTCAGTAAGGAACAAATTCCTCAAAGCCAATACATATTCCTAACTACAACTCTTGCCTTTCATTAATATCCTTTGGCTGGAGCCTCCTTAAGATTACACAGTCAGTAGTCATGTGATCTCACTTCCAGTGGTACCAAATAAAGCAGTGACCAGAATCAAATATATTATGCACTGCTGTCGGAAAGTCTTCAATAGTGCCTCAGGATAACTTGCTAGTTTGGGCTCACAGACTTAAAAAACTTCACCTCCTAATGTAATATATTGTTCCTACCAAAATCAGACAATTTTTCAGAAAGACTGATCAGTCCACAGCCCATGTTAAGTCAGACATGGCCAAAAGCCATTGCTCTGGAAAATTTAGGCCAAGCCAGTGGGGAGCCTAACCAGCACATCACCCTGACTCTTCTCTTCCCCTGCCTGCAAGATCACTTCCAGAGGGACAAAACTTTTGGGGTCACATGTCACTGTCTGCACTTCTCCCGTCCTGCTGTGATCTTGTCTGCTTCCAGCAGCAGATGCTTTGTTTTTAAGAAAACACTAGTCCCCAGCCCTAGTTTTACCTCTTGTTCCATTCTGCAGTGAGAAACAGGCTGTGCAGAACTTACTTCACCCACCCATCTTACATTCACCTCTGTTTTCCTATGCTGCAGTCCCATTGCTGTGAGGACAGGGTGACACTTTGCAGAGACAGACCCTAAAATGCCTGCTTTGAAAACTTCACACAGGTCTTTGCTCTTGTATTGACCTGAAGCTCTGCAGGCTTTGAGGTCAGGCCCCAGGCAGCACAGAAGGTACAGTCACACGGAACAGCCAGCAGCACTCACGGCTGGACTCTTTCAGCTTTAGACCAAAGCTGCAATAAGCTCTGACTTAGCAGCTTTCTGTCCATCCTAGCCCATGCTCTGAAGAAGGATCACTTTCAAAGTACTTTGTCAAACCAGATAAAGCCTGCTTCCACCCAAAAGCCAGGTCTTGAAAGGAGATATTCAGATGTCTCAGGCCAGTCAGATGGTTTGTTTCTTCTGTAAACACATTTTATACCTTGCAATTCGAGGTTTCCCTTTGTACTGGAGAAGTGGTCAATAATTTCAGATTGTTTTCCATGCCAAAATAATTCCAAAGTGCTGCAAATCCTTATTTTAAATCTCTCAAATAACACAATTGATTTTGGATCAAGAATCTGTATTTTGCTTTAAAGGGAGTTTATAGCAGAAAGTGAGGAACACCAGCAAGCTGGTATGTAGACAGTACTTGAAAGGGGAACATGAGGTTCATAAATATGAGGAACTGGCTCTTCCTATGATTAACATCCATGTGGTGCTTGACATCTTGGCTGGATGTACCAAATAAAGCACAATAAAATAAAGTTATCTCCAGTTAGCAAAAATGCATTTATCCTCTGCCTTCTTAAAAATCACAACTTACTTGTTGCTTGTGGCTCCACTATGATATTTTCCAGCTGTTTCTGCTTCTTGCTGTTCCTTACCATGCCAGCGCCATTTCAGTAAGCACAAACGCTTTGCACTTTAGTTCAGTATTTTTGCAGCAGATGTTTGGGGTGATTTCCTGAATTTAGTCATACAGCAAATGAGACTGGAAATTACTGGGACAGGGAAGCAATGTGGTGCTTGGTTGCCTTCAGGAGTTACAGATTGTTTTAAGTTATGAACATAAGGCATTAGTTGTTCTAAGAGAGAAAATTAGATTAATCCTTATTACATTTTTTGTCATGTTCCAGTATGTTCCCACCTGATGCCATCTCACTTTACTCTGTCCCTTTTTTAGTTTTTGGAGTGCTTTTCCTCCCTATCCTTTCATGGTCCTGCATAGTAACTTGTCAGAATCAGAATCCTGCTCAATCTCTTTCATGAAACAGAAATTCTCATTCACAGCAGCTCTCACAGTTTCATTCCCCATAATCAGTGATGCTTTTCCCAAAGCTAAGAGTCTTGAATGCTTTTTCTTTGCAGAAAAATACAGTCAAACAAAATAAGAGAACAGATTTACTTTTCAAACTCTCAATTCACTTCTTCAAAAGCATGGAGAAGAGTTTCAAAACACAAGTACCATAATTGTATGTCGACTTCTGTATTTCTTTGCTGTCTGTGTACAACAGTAAGTCATAAAGAGACTTTCTCCTCTGTATTTTGATTTTCTTCATTTCTGAGTAACTCCACCACTGCCCTTTGTAGAGTGTCACAGCATCTGCACAGCACCAGGCCTGGTCCCTACCATAGGAGGAAAGAAGAACGGTGATTGGAAGCTCCTCTGCTGGTATCTGAGGTTTTCATCAAACTCCACAGGCTTTAGTTCTGTCATCTGGACTATTTCCAGAAGAAAGAGAAGTGGATATCTCGTTCTGAGCTCAAAAGAAGCACAAAGCATTCAGCCCTGAATGACTGAAATTACCAGACTTAGAGTGGCTTTAACACAGTTATTCATTTCAAAAGCAAAACCTGATGTCTTCTGAAAAGATAGAATAGAAACGGGAACACCAGTGGAAGGCATCCAACATCCAACCTGATGATGTGAGGACATCACTTTCCTCCTTCTCCTAGTATTTCACAGGAACAACAAGACTGTAGCAGGTCACAGTGCAGATGCTCTTTCTTGTAACTGACTGTGTTAACAAATCTGGGTCATATGATAACTGCTGGCATGATATGGTATGATATGATATGATATGATATGATATATATCACTGTTCAGTGACAAAATTGAGGCAAAACATCTATCTTAGAGATTCATTTTCCTCCTGCAGTTTAAATAAAAGGGGCTGACCTTCTTTTTAAAATCACATTTGTCTTTACCTCTGCCAACAGACACATGGTGTAGGACTTGGTGGGAGCAACAGCTTCAAAGCACTAAATGAATAAATAGGATTTAGGATGGTTCCTAAAATATTGCCAGAAAAGGTCTTGTGGATAGCCAAGGCTGTTTCTTGGGAAACCAATGCTTATTACTTGTCTGCTCTGTGCCCCATCTCACAGGAGAGCATCCTATTTCTGTGCTCCGCAACATCAGTGGAGACTCAGAAATAGCGTTTGCTAATTCAGGGCAGTGTGGGGTTAGGGTAGAATGAGTGGAGATTGAAGTCCTGTGGCTCCAAGGAAGTATTATCCATGAGCATTGTAGCTTGATCCTTTCAGCAGCAAGGCATCTCTGCTCACAGGGTTGCTGGAGAAGGCCGAGTCATAGTCAAAACCAGAGTGGATGCTAGCAGTGATGTCGTGTTCTACTGTGGGGAACTGAGGAGTTATTTTAATTATGTATGGTCGGGAACAAAATTAAGCCAAATGAGGCAAACANAGCAGGCAGGGCGCTGGTCAGGGACGCAGAGAGGGAGGCAGGACAGACACGAGGGCGAGTAAGAGCCAGCGAGGGCGGGAGAGCCAAAAGACAGGCTGGGGCCAAGGCGAAAGCTTAAGGCTCAAGAAGCCCCCATAAAGACAAATGCAAGAGACAGAACAGCCCCAAAGAGCCCCCTAGAGGTTTCTGANCCAGGGGGGGCTGTGCCCGCTGCCTGCCCGGGCACAGCTTCTGTGCCACGGGTGGCCGGACGTGAGGTGAGGGAATTGGGCAGGAACTCCAGGAGTCAGGCAGAGCTGGACACATGTGGCTCAGGCAGGGACACAGAGGTGAAGCAGGCAGGGCGCTGGTCAGGGACGCAGAGAGGGAGGCAGGACAGACACGAGGGCGAGTAAGAGCCAGCGAGGGCGGGAGAGCCAAAAGACAGGCTGGGGCCAAGGCGAAAGCTTAAGGCTCAAGAAGCCCCCATAAAGACAAATGCAAGAGACAGAACAGCCCCAAAGAGCCCCCTAGAGGTTTCTGATGCAGCTACATTTTATGCCCCCAGCTCCTCCCCAAGTCCATCTCCTGACAGGAGACATTTGGCCCAGTCCAAAGGCCCACTGCAGTGCATTGCTGGAGACCTTTTGCTGACTGGAGATTGTCTCTGGGGTACAGTGTCTTCAGTGTTCCCCTGCTGCCTGCCTGTTCCGTGTCAGACATGGACTGGAGGCCAGACAAAGTCTCCCCACAGACAAGGCTTTCCTGCATCTTCTCCTGGCTGCCTCCTGGACATGGCATACATGGCAACCCCTCCCCCATGTCCCTCTGACAAACACTGTTGACGCATAACAAAACTGAATTGGCACCTCATGGTGAACAGGGACAGCAGCCCTTTTAGCTGTCACTAAGTGATGGGTTTGACCTTGCTGGTGTGAGGACAAAAGATTGTCAGGGGCAGAAATGAGCAGACTGAGAGATTAGGCCATGCATTTAAGGCGGTGCATGGAGAACAGAAGTTTCCCTCATCAGTTCTCCTGCTGCAGTAAGAGTATGTTTCTCTGCTGTCAGAAAAGAGAGGCTATAGGACTAAACCCTGTAAGAAAAGCTTGGGAAATGCTGAGTAAGTGAGGATATAATTTCAGACCCAGGAATGTTTTGCCTTGTGGACATACCCACTGCGTTCTGAGGCTTTTCCTTCTCATACAGGGGAATGGTCACTGAGTCTAGACCAAGGATCTTGGCCATTTCTGGTTCTAGATTGTAAGGACAGTCAGGTTTTCAATCAAGGAGATGCATGGGCATGTAACCTAGCAATTCCTTTATGATCAATGGCTATTAGTTTTACCTTCTCCTGTCACACAAAAGGAGGCAATAGCTTTCATCATATCTCCAGCTAGGGACGTGAAACAACAGAAGCTGTGCCAGTCATTGCTATCTTTTTCATCCACTTTCACTGTTTTCTCTTCAGGACTGGCAAAATCTAGCCTTAGAGCAGTCCTGAGCATTTCCAGGACTTCGCAGCTTTCTCTCTGAATACAGCACCCACCCCTACCTAGTGGGCATAGATCTACCTGCCAGATTTCACAGATACCTTGTAAACATTTGACTGCCTCATACTAACACATAGGGCTAAAGAACCATGCACTATGTCCTCCATCCTTGCTTTCCAACTGAAGACTTAAGTGTACCTCGAACAGGAGCACCTCACCTGTCCCCTCAAAATGCAGATGACACATCTCCAGCCTCTTCCTTGCCTACCACCAGGCAAAACTATAAAGTATCTTTCTTTATGGGTCCCTGGCTCCCCTCTGGTTCCCAGTCTGTTCTGGAGAAAACTGTTTTCTATTTACTAGCAAGTTTACAGAGCAGTTTCCTGACATCTGTTCCTGGGTTTACAGAATAAAAAAACTCGGGAGCGTCAATTCCTCTACTAATCATTGGCTAGGATCTTGAGTCAGATATTATCAAGTTGTTTCCAAGTTTAACCAGGTGACTAATTTTCCAAAGATATGTGAAAAATTTTAGCTAAAGCCATTTTAAATGGATCATTTCAGGCCTTTGATGTCTGGTGGCATCAAAATGCGTAGAGTTGAAGGAAGTTATTTACTGACTCATGGCAGTAATTAAACCATCAATATCAACACTGCTGTGTTTCTGTTACATGGAGCATGTAAAGGCTTCCCTGAAACTTGTTTCGCTCTGCTTCAGCTTGCCTGTTGACTCTCCTCTCTATGAATAAGTGCAATAGAGACCTTTAAATTCATCTCACCCTTGAGACTATTCTTCTAATCTAGATACTAACTCTAGATCTTCTAATCTAGATAATTCATTTTGTCATGAAAGGCCATACCTCTTGAAGCAATTGCAGCCTTGTTTTCAGGAAGGCCTTAGAACCTCATTATTGTTAGACAAGCTTTTTGCTCCTGAAGCAGTGGGATTTGGTATTAAGAAATACAGGCAGAACAAAACTTGCTTTGGAGCTTTGATTGAATTTTTTACTTTTCCTTCAAGCTACTGGAGGGAGGGCAGCTGGGGGTTGAAAGAGGCTGCAGTCTGGAGCAGTGTGATGTGCTCTCCCACACTGCACCATTATGTCAGCCAACAGTAATGCTTCCTGGTATTTTGCCACTGAAACCTTCAAATGTCATTACCCCTGTGGGTAATTCTGCTTTACACTCCAGTGCATCAACCTCACTCCTGGCACGAGGGAGCTGTACTGCTGCTTCGGAGATATGGCTTCAAGCCTCAGTTCTGGCTTGCAAGGTCTTGGTTTCTTTCCTGCACAGCAGATTTAAATTTAGCATTCAAGAAGGCTGTTGTGTACTTTCATAGGAACTAGAAGAAGTGGTCTTGAGGGCTAAGAAGAGTAATGAGAAATATGCCTAATCATCTGGGAGCAGAAGTGGGGCAAAGGTGGGGAACTGGTGACACTTTTTGAAGCAATCCAGAGGCACCATGTGGATAGCACCTCACTCCAGCACTTCCATTGGTACCACGAAAGGCCTAGGACTGGGAATGCTGGCGTTCAGTGGGTGTTGTCAGCTCAACTTCTCACTGTCCTGGCAGCAGGTACAAAGGTCTTCTTACTGTGAGGCCCTACACTTCTCTTCAGAGACAAAACCCAATGTGTTCTAGGCCTTCCCTCACAGAAGAGGTGAAAGCTGAGGGGATACACACCTCAAATGCTCCAGTGCAGCAGACCAGAGAAAAGGGTGTTCAGATGTGATGCAGCGCTTCTCAAATGTAGATCTCAAAGCATGACCAAGGAATATTATGTGCTCTTTGTATTCCCTACACTCTTAACCAGATCCTCCTTTTGCTTGCAGCTCAGTATTTCGCTAGCATCATGGTCATCGTTGGTCTGTCTGTGGTGGTGACAGTGCTGGTTCTTCAGTTTCACCATCATGACCCCCAAGCAGGAAAGATGCCCAAATGGGTAAGTAGCTTTGGTGATAAATATTCACTACTGAAAGAAAAGAAAATTGTCTAAAAGCTACAGTGAACTTGTTACAGGTGAGGGGCAGAAGTTCTCCATTAATCTGAAGAGTCAATTACAAACAGCATAGTTGACACTTATGTTTGCAATTGAAGGGAAAGAACAAGCATAGTAAATGCTCTTTTCCACTTGAAACAGTTTTTCTTATTCTCCATTAAAAATAATTTCTCCTATTTGGCCTTTTTTTTCAACCTTATGATGGAGTGGTTGAGTCATGACAAAGTTATCTCATTCAGCACACATTTTGCAAGTGCTAACCTTTAACTTCTTATCCAGCAGATGCCAGTACTGACAGAATGTGCTAAACAAACACTAGTCTCTACTGGGCAGTTTTTCTGCTGCCATATGATCTATTCTATATGCATTAGCATGGGGACCCTCTTTTCTCTACAGCAGCAAACTTTGTCAGCCCAGTGAGATCTGGCACCAATGCCAGATGGCTTTCAAATGGAATGTTTCCTTTAGATTTTCAAGTTAAAAGAAAATTATGGTTTTTTCCCCTTTCTCCTTTTCCTAATAGATTTTAGAATAGGCAAGGTATGCTTGTGTTTACAGAATGAAAAAGAACAAAACAGAAGCAGATACAGATAGTCACAACCAAATATCTACCAGCCTGTTTGTAGGAGCCCAATTGTACAACATCCTTTGATATCTTGTTCACCACATTTGTCATGCTGCACAATTATCCTGACGTGCTGGATAATTGAGTATCACATGGTTACCAATGTCAGCCCAAGTTCAGGACTGCTTTCTAATTCCTCTCTTAAAATAAACTGCTGCTTCAATGCAATTTTCTTTTAAATGAACAATTAAGCCTGTTTACAATTATTTCCCAAAGTGCTGTATGATTTAAAATCCTCTTACTTTCAAGGCAGCAGAGAATGTGAATTCTGGATAAACCTGTCCGTAGGCAAAACCTGAGGGCACAAATCTTGGAAACATGCTTCAAGTGTCTACACAGAGTCTGCAGCAGTGTAACAGAACCCATTTGATTGCTTTTTGGGGAGCCCAGATACAATGGTTCATGTTAGACCTGCTCACAGGCCCTGCAAGTCAGCTCTTGTTCTCTACCAGTCTCTTGTTTTCTTGGCTGAAAACACAATGTGCATCAAATTCTCATTCAGGAGGAACTTTGTTCAGTGGCCTGACAACTGAACTGAACATTACAAAACATGTCATCAAGAAGCAAAAACTGTGGAAAGCATTACTGGGAAGTGCAGATGATAGACTGTAAAAGCTGTAGACCAGACAAGCTGACAGGGCTGAGGGATCTCAAGAGGAAAAGACTGAATTCCAAGTGTGTAGGGAAGAGGCTGACCTCACAAAAGTAGCCACTATTACTCTACAAGACATGGCCAACGCTCAATTATTAGAATTCAAGTCTGTCTCTATTCTTTTTGCTGTTGTTTTGGTTTTGTTTTTTTTTTTCACTTTTGCCTATCCACATATATCAGGTGTTTCTTACAGAGATACCTTGAATGACTTTCATTCAGTAAAAAAAAAAAAAGAAAAGAACTGAAGTGAAGTAACTTAAGAAAGGAGAAAATTTTTGTATTACATTTTTCTTCATTTCCAGTACCAGCTGCTGCCCTTACCATTTACTTACTTCCCACAATGACCTCTTCCTGTCAGAGACAAGCATCAGTTAATTGCAAACTCTAACCTTGATTAATTGGATATTGTTACAGGATTGTTATCACCTCCTGCTTAAATGGATTTGTCTGCTGGAGTCAATTGCAGGGGGAGGCATTGGACAATTGGCCATGTGTGGGAGCTTCTGCAGACCCAGAAGATTTCAATGGATGCATTTCCTAAACACACCTGCTTTCTAAACCATTTACAGTTGAGCAGTTTATTTTCCCTGACTGTCTCTCAAGGGGTCTGTGATTGCACTTTGCAAGAGAAGAGGGAGGAGAGTGCCTGTTAGTGTTTATCTTCTCTGTAGGTGTTTGCTTCCCTTATTCCACTGCTTAGAATTGTGCCTTCCTTTCTATTAATCTTTGATGACTTACAAAGCTTTTTCTAAGAGAGGAATTTAAATCCAAGGGGTTCAGTCAGGGCATTTGTTGGCTACTCAGTTGAGAAATGAGAGCTGCTGGCTGATGGACACTTTTGATAATGTCTGCTGAGCTGGCATGGAAAAGAACATTAAAGAAAGCCCAGCTAAGGAGCTGTTTGGGAGTGGATAACTTCAGGTATGGACTACAGCTCAACTGACCTTTCTCTACTGACAGCCAAGACTGTTGGATGGGAGACAGATATGGAGAGACCAATCACTGAGGGAAGAAGGGGTTTTGTGGGAAAAGGCAAGAGAACTCTGGCTCTTTGTTGTGCCTAAAGCAGGTTTGTTATGTTTCAGGCTTCTCTTTTAATATGCCTCAAACCTGGACATGCATAGTTCTGCTCAGGTGCAGATGTCCCTGATCAAGAAAGCTTTAATTGGAGACTATCTGCTCTGGACTAGGCCAGGCAGGTGGCTGTGGTGGAAGCCAGCAATACAGCTGCATTACAACTAGGAGAGGCTCACAGGAGGGTTGTTGGCCTCTGAAGACAGCTGTACCTGTATACTTCCTTCACAGAAATCCATATATGACAATGCATGTTAGAGTATAGATTCATATTATCATAGTCAGCTGTTTTCCAAAAACCTGTATGCTGCAGCTGTCTCTTGAATTAATTGGTATGACAAGAACAGATTGATGCCCGAGTGTCTGTGTTTTCAAGGAAATAGGGCATTTAAAATCCAAGCTAATTAAAAGCTGTGTTACTGTCTTCTGGGTGTTTATTTTTCTATGGGAAATGGGTTTGACTGTAGGTATAAATGTAATTTCCCTAAGGAATAAAAACTCTGCCTTGAAAGAAAAAGCAGCATTCCTATATGAATGTGCTTTTTCACTTCACATCTCCTTTCAGAGTTAAGGCAGACATATTAACATTTTCTAATAAGAAAGTTTGTCTGACTTAGTTTTTGGAATTTCACGCATCTAGAGAGTTAACTTCTCTCCCCTTTGCAACCTACACTGTTGACACATTGCTAGCAATTAAGACCTTTATTTTGTTCCCTGTTGTCTCATTTTGTGTCCATTAACAGTCTGAGCTCCTTATAATTAAGTAAGTTCAATTAAAAGCAGAATCAGTTTTTTAGGCTGCAACACTATAGGTTACTATTTGTTTGTGGTGACTATGGAGGAAATAATGAAAACTTTAAAGCAAAATAATTTGAATATTGGAAAACAGTCTTTCAGGACTGTCATAGTTTAAACCCGCCCGGCACCTAAGTACCATACAGCCATTTGCTCACATCCCAGCTCCCTTCCCTCGTGAGGATGAGAATCAGAAAAAAAAATCCAACACTTTGTGGGTTGAGAGAAGAACAGTTTAATAATTGAAACAGAGTACAATATAATAATAGGAATAATATTAATTAAAGTAATGAATAACAATAATAAAAATAATAATAACAGCAAGGAGGGAGAGAGAGAGAGAGAGAGTAATAAAATGCAAGAGAAGAAAATAAAATTGCTCACCACCTACTGGCTGATGCACAGCCTGTTTTTGAGCAGCAAATGACAGCCTCCAACCAACTCCCCATACTTTATATCCTTTTGGAATATCCCTCTGGCTAGTTCAGGTCAGCTGTCCTGCCCATGCTTCTCCATGGCATTGTGTGCACCTGCTCACTGGCAGAGCACAGAAAACAGAAAAGTCCTTGATTCTGGGTAAGCAGTACTTTCCAACAACCAAAACATCAGTGTTTTAGCAACATTATTCTCACACTGAATCTAAAACTCCACACTGTACCAGCTACTAGGAAAAAATTAACTCTATTCCAGCCAAAATGATGACAATGATGAAGAACAAAAAAATTCATAGTGGGAGAGACGCAAAACGGCTCACAGGAAATGGTATGGGGCTGTGACCTAAGAGAGCTGACATTGCAGAATTCAAAAATTGTGTAACTGCCTTTCACTTGGACAGGCAGGGTTGTTGGCTTTGGCTATTATTTTTATTATTATTATTCCTATCTGTGGTTATTAATGCTTCCTCCTTTCTGAAATTATGCTTTATGTCATTACAGCAGTAACTCAAAATGCTACCTGTAATTTCCTCATTCCTGTATCTGTACGTGCAAACACAGGAGTCAACTTTTCCTGCATCTAAAACAGCTTTGGAGGCAAAGTGTGGTCCCAAGTCAAACACGACCAAAGTAACAGGAGCAGGATTACACAGGGAGTCCTTGTGAGTCAAGGCTCAAAAGGGAAACCAGAGGCCACATCTTTTCTCTCCTTGATGTCAGATTATTTGGCTTGTCTGCATGGAGGGTCCCTCTCAGGCACATTGTAAATGCCCACTTTGTATGCATAACACCTGGAGTATCTTAAAATTATAAGATTTTGCTAATTTAGTTTGCTGCTCTTCACTCAAGACATTACTGAATCCACAGCCTTTTTCCTGCCCTTCACAGTTAACAATGTTACCCATAGGAATTCTAACCGGCTCAGATTTCAGACCAAGCATCGGAAGATCAGTTCGCTGGAAAAAAATTTTGGATGCACTCTCCAGAGTTAGCTCACTTAGTGACCTTGACAAGAAACATATGAGACACAATCTGCCATGTTCACATTAGAGCATCTTGCAATGCACCAGCACACAGGGAAATGACAGCAGTTAATAGTGGCACTCAGATTTTGAACTGCTAAATGTAATTGATTTACTCTTCTGAAAAAAAGCCTGCTGTATTATGTGGTTGAACTCCTCAAAGGAGTATAAAATAGCTTTCAAAAAAAACCCCACAAAAGCCCAACCAAGGTCTTTTATTTAGATGTAAACAATAGCAATGGGGATGGGAAATGTTATAGAATCTGTCATACAGGGATTTTTTCCAGCAAAATCTAAACATTGGGCCCGGAAAGAATTTAACTGTATCCCTTTCCTTACAATCTGAGAAATATTTAAAAACCGTGCAGCCAATTTTGTGCTGTCTGCTCAAATGCAGAGATCTGGGAATGTTTGAAAAAATGGGTCTCCAAGGACCCTTTTGTAAAGTAAGATTTTACATCTCTTTTGCCTCATAAGTGGGCATTGAATGGGTGTTCAAGATGTTCAAGACAGATCCAAAAAAAGGCTATCCTTAGGTAAAAAGCTCAACCCTCAAAGAAACATTTTGGAAGCAGATAGCTGAAGAACACAGAAATCCATCAGTATTTCTAAGAGACTGTGCAGACTAACTATAATAGTCACAAAATGTTTCAAAAACTTTTAAAATGCCAAAGAGTCTCCTGTATTTCTGCCATCGTAACTCTCTTTCAGGTCCGTATCTTCCTGCTGAATTGGTGTGCTTGGTTTTTACGAATGAAAAAACCTGGGGAAAACATAAAGCCCCTCTCTTGCAAATACAGCTATTCCAAGCACCAGCTGAGTGTAAACAGCATGGAAGTGAACGTCCTTCCCGGGCACCAGTCCAGCAATGGCAACACCATCTACAGCTACCATGCCGTGGAGAGCCCCTGCTGCCCACAGAAGAACGACCTGGGCAGCACGGGCGGAAAGATGACTTGCTCCTTAGCAGAAGATATTGAGCTTGTGCAAAAGAAAGCTTTAATGGATACTTTTCCAGTGATTGTGAAGATCTTGGAGGAAGTGCAGTTCATAGCAATGCGGTTCAGGAAGCAAGATGAGGGTGAAGAGATCTGCAGTGAGTGGAAGTTTGCAGCTGCTGTCATAGACAGATTATGTCTGGTTGCATTTACCCTTTTTGCCATCATTTGCACATTTACAATACTCATGTCTGCTCCAAACTTTATAGAAGCTGTTTCAAAGGATTTTGCATAAGAGTTTCAAAGATAAGCATGATAATCAAAAAGTGAATATTGCCAGTAATTTTACTAGATAATTTAACTCAAATAGAAAAGTGTACTTATATGTGCTAACATACACAGAAGGGGATTAAAATAATTTCAGGACATAATTATTCCTGATGTTAGTGATTGTAGTTACTGCATAGTAAATATATTGAACTCTGTTACCTATTTCATAGACTAGTGCCACATGTAACTATGTCATAATCTGTGATAAACGATAGACAAGAATTCAATACATTACAATACTACAATATATTTATTACAAGTTGACACTAGTACCAATGTGTTACTTTGAATTTGTGAACTTTTGGATATTGTTAATTTAAATTATCATTGAAGATTATAAGTTTTCCATCATTTTGTTGCTTTCAGTATGTTTGTGTTTTATAATTATTGTTTGGTGTGGCTGTGACATGCACTTCTAAGATCTGAAAGACATATCTCCACAGTCTCATGATGCTATATATTGTACTTATGAAAATAAACCATCATCATATTAGCTCAAGCTAGCATAATGACTGGAATGTTTTCTTGGTAAATTTAAGAATATATCTTTCCCAGAAAATCACTTTGGTTTGCCTT
>VYXD01009018.1:0-14779 GCA_013397195.1 Hylia prasina | reverse complement strand
TTTTTCTGCAGTTCCCATTTATTTTGCTGTATCGCTGCGAGTGTTCACCCTCGTCCTCTGGAGAGTGGGTTTGGGATTGTTTTTCTTCATTCCACAGCTTTATATATATATTTTTTTTTTTTTTTTTTTCTTTTCTTGATGACAAAGACACTAAGGGGAAAAGGGACACAAAACATATGAAACTCCAAGTTTCAATATAGGTAAGAAAGCATGTGCTCAGAATGCTGCCTCCTTTTCTTGTTGAATGAGCTGGAGAATACGAAGGGCTCTGCACTGGTAAGAATAGACGTGCATCTTGGGTTTATGTTAGAGCTCAACTCCATCACAACTGCTTTCTGACACCATTTCAGATGGTCTTCAGATCTCTAACTCTGAATCCTTTTCAAGTCTGTTGAATCATACAAATAGTTTACACCACTTTTCTCCTGTCCCAGTATGGGAGGAAGAGTGACTGTGTCTCAAGTGCTTTCAAAAGGTGATTAATCTTCACTTCCAATTACAGAGAATTCAGTGTTCCCAACTGGCATATTTATTACGGCCTGTTAATATCTAGCATAAAATGAATCTAGTAGTCTCAATCACTTGAAAAACTCACCTTTCATATGACAGAGCAAAATGTCAGGATTGTTAGCTGATTAAGTATGAGTTAAAAAAAAAAAAATCTTCATAGTGATAATCATGATCATAATTAGCAATCAAAGTCCTAATCATGGCACAGTTATTTTAATATTGGGAATACCTTGTTCATGTCACAGACACAATTTTGGAAAAGAAAGTTTACTAGCTCTTCAGCACATAGAATTTATTTTGTGAACAGAAGCCTCTGAGTTGTTACACAGGCTGTCAGCACACTGCCCATGTAGATTTTCATTTACTGGAAGAAAGAGATTAATACCTTCCCAAATAAAACATAGTTTTGAAACAGTCCAGACAGACTTGTCTGAGTGATGTAAAAAATGTGTTGAACTAAAGAAAAAAAAAACCAAACCAAATACAAAACAAATACAATTAGAATGCAAGAAAACAATTACCTGAATGCTACTAAAAAACCTATGTGTTCATTCTGATGACAAGATCTAAAAAGAGATATTATAGACAAAAAGAGAAAATACAATGTGTTTGATTTTCAGAACACAAGCTTAACTCATACAGACATTATATCGTCTTGGATTTTTAAATCCATTTATGAGAGAAAACAGGATCTAAATTCCAGACCAAGGACAGGAATATGGTACTGTGCCTTTAGGAGTATCTATTTCCTTATATAGAAAATTATTTTTGTTGGAATAATTTGCATGGTTATACAACATATACAACATCCAGAATTGGGAAGTATATATGACACAGTACAGTGAGTTCTAATCAAAATAAATTTAAAGATCCTCTTGGCTTTCAAGCATATGACATTGTATTCCAAAATTTTCCAGCCACATTCATTATTAACATTCAATGATAGAACACAGAAATGGGAAGGCATCCTTAGAAATCTCAATAAGCTTTTAACTGTCTGCATCCCTCAAGATTAAAGCTATACATTCATCTATTTTTTCAACAAATAGCACTGGGGTTTTTTTCCGCATAATTTTCATGTCAAAAAAAGGAATGAAAAGACCTTTTTCATTGAGAAGAAAGTATAAAAAGCAAAAGAAAAAGGCAAAAAAAGTTTCCTTATAATGTTTTGTGAAATCGTGGGGGAGAAAAAATAATCTTGATGGTGTTTCAGGTAGAGGTTTCTGAAATGTATGAAGTACAGAATTATAGTAGGGCAGATTGTTGTAGAAAAAGGGGGAAGGGTTTTAAGCTACAAGAGGAGAGTAAAATTAGATGTTGGAAAGAAATTATTTACTGTGAGGCTGGTGAGACACTGGAATAGGTTTCCCAGAGAAGTTGTGGGTGCCATATCCCTGAAAGTGTTCAGGGCCAGTTGGATGGTGCTCTGAGCAACCTGGCCTAGTACAGGTGGGTTGGAACTAGATGATCTTTAAGGCCCCTTCCAACCCAAACCATTCTATAATCCTACGATTCCATGGCTCAATGATCCTATGTCAGTATATACTGATGTAACCTTTCACTCAACATCCTATCAAAGGTTTAGATGTCATCTTTTGTGCATTCAAATGTTCACTTTCCAGCTCAAACAAATGAAGGTTCTGAACAGAAAAATGGAATTTCAAAGAAATCCTTATGTGTCATTGGCAGGTACCTGCTCTGGTTATGGAGTATAGTATGCTACTCTTGCAGATCAGCTTCACAGTTCCTCTGCAGTTCCAAATAAGTCTCTGGGACCAAGAGATTCATTTGCATAGATGAGGAATCTCCTGTAACTGTGTGTTGTGTTTTAACCCCAGCCTGCAACCAAGCACTGCACACAGCCATTCTCACTTGATGCTCCACCAGCGAGATGGACTGGGCAGAGAAATGGAGGCGTAAAAGCTGGAAAAATCACAGGTGGAGAACAATTCAGTTGCATAGGGAATGCAAAAGCCACACACATAAGCAAAAAACCCCAAAGAACTCATTCCCCATTTCCCATGGGCAGGCAGGTGTTTCCCATCTGCATCACAGCAGGACCCCCTTGTGTCTCACAGTGACTTGGGAAGATGGATGTCACATGGTCTGGAATAGTCCTTTGGTCAGCTTGAGTCTCTCCCCAGCCCCATGTAGTCCCAACTTCCTCACCAGCTTGGCAGTAGGACAAAGCAGAAAAGCTGTTGGCTCTGTGTGTCAGCCCTGCTCAACAATAACAAAGATAGCTCCATGTTATCAACCCTGTGTTCAGCACAAATCCAAAACACAGCACCATACCTGACACCGTGAAAAAAACTAACCCTACCTCATCCAAAACCAGCATGCAGTGCTGTCATTATCCCAAGGACTTGTAGTTAAAAATATCCCATGAACCAATAGAATATCCTCAGGACACAGACACTGAAAAGAACATCAAAAAGTGAAAACAATCATTAAAATCATTAAAATGTCGCAGACAAGAAAAACCAACTAGAAGCCCAGAATCCATTCAGCATAAAATGTTGAAGTTCATGAAGGAAGAGATAAGGTCAAAGCCACAGAAGATTCTAAAAATAGATGTACCAATAGTATTCTGAATTTCATTTTAGTTAGATACAATTCTGATGAAAAACTTTCATTAGTTTTTATGATCTTTTGAGAAGGCAAATTATTATTAGTTAATTCATTTTTATTTGGGTAGCACTGTCAGTTTGATTGTATAAAGAAAAATTACTCCTAAGTAGAAGCCAAGATTTTTCACTTTATAATCAATAGAAGAGTGATTCATAATTAACCTTTACATCTCCATAGAGTCTGTGAGGCCACAAGGACTATCCAAAATTACAGGTGATGGCTCCCTTTTTTCTTTTATCTAGGGGAAAGGAAAAGGGGACATCCTGAAATATGAACAACCAGCATCCATGTTCTGGAACTCTGTAGCAAAAAAATGTATTTCCATTTAGGGCATTGGTTTTTGTTTGGTTGATTTGGGGGTTTTGTTATTGTTGTTTTGTGGTTGTTGTTGTGGGGTTTTGCATTGGTTTTAATTGTTGTTTGGGTTTGGTTTTAGTTTTGGGGTTTTGATGGGGTTTTTGTAACCTGTCAAAAATCCTTGTGGTTTTCCTCAAGAAAAAACAGGAACAGAAAGACTATTGGTGACTTTTTTGACCATGACACTACAAACTCTGAGGTTTTTTACTAAATATAATTTCCCAGTTTTAACACTGCATACTTAAACTGTGCTTGGAGGTTCATAGCTGAGTTCAGCCCATTTGAAATTATCCATAGTGTGGTGATGACAGGTCCTTCCAGTCCAGTGGGCAACGAAGAGGGCCAACAATTTCTATGACCTGATTATGCCTTCCTAAAGAGAAAATAGTTTCTACAGCTTTGCAGCTAACAGTACTTGAGGAATTAACAGGCCATATATTGGTTAGTGTTGAGAAAACATGTTTATGGTTAATGTGAGCATCTCCACATATGAACTGAATATTTAAATAATGCATTTTCTCAACACTCTGAATGCCAAAATACCTTGACTTCACAAGGAAGTCAGAGTTGAAACAGTTTTTTGCTTCAACACTGTAGTTTTTGCCAGTTCAGAAAGTTTCCAATTTTATAATTCTGTGGAACCAAATGTTAAAATCCCATTGCAAAACTATGTGATTCTTACATTGCACCAGTATACAATAATGAGCAGAAGGAAATGGAAGTGACAAAAGAGAATCTTCTACATTAGTTATTGGGTGCATAAGATTCTGAACTGGAGAAATTGAAGGTTAGTACTGTGCTAAATACACAATCTCAAGCACTAGCTCAACTCCAAACATAACATTTGACATGCCCTGTTTGTTAAAGTCCCTTGGGTGTTCTGTGGAGATGTGTCCACTGAATACTACCACTCTAGCAAACGTCTCCACTCAATTCCTTCTGTTACTGAATTTAAAATGAACATGCTCTGGGAATAAGTGTCCCAGCATACTCCCCACAAACAGATCTAAGGACAGCAGAAAAGACTGACAGAGATTCAGGTTCTCAGCAGGAGTTTTCTTAAAGGCAAGTAGTGCTTGTGGTAATGAGGAGGACGCCTAGAGACTTAGCTCTCTCTAATTATGTTGATGTCCTCATCCTTAATTGGAATGCTGCTGCCAGAAACATTCTAGACCACACACCTGGGAAAATGGCATTCAAGCATATGATAGTCGAAGTGGAATGGGAAACACTAGCTCTAGAGAGCTCCGACAGAGGAAGGGAATGACCCTCTCTCAGAGACTGATGCAGTGCAATGACCTGGAAGGCTCAAGCTGTGGAGCTGCTGACTACCACATGTTCCAAAAGGACTGTGCTTCAGCATATTTTCCCCACAGCTCAGAAGTCTTTGTCTTGGAGAACAGCAGCAGACTGCAGCCAGGTGTCCAGGAAAAGACTTTACTAAGACTTTTCAGCCACCTGTGTGGATTTAAGATTTTAATTCCAAATTATCTTCGGAGAAAGGGATACACGGAAAATTTGGGCCAGTCTTTTCTTTAATATCTCTGAACAGATCTCCTACTTAAAGCTGTGAAAGATCAGGTTCAGCATGTGCCATCTAGGCTATCCTGAGGTGAATCTTGTACAAAGCTTCCTAAAGCCTTCAGAGGATATGCTGCATTTGCCAACACAGCAGAAACACGATTGTTTAGCAAACTACTACACATGTTCTCCATCTCTTCTGACACACTCAAAAAAATAGCATTAGCTTTTCTGAGAGTTTCCCTAGAGTTCTGAAAATAAGACACAAGCATAGTCACAAAATCAGAATTGGATCACTTGTCCCTTATTCATAGCTGGTTTTTTGTAATGGTTGCTCCCACAGGATAATGCCATGCTTTATATGAAACAATATAACAATCTCAGCTTTTGCTACTTTGCTGTTTGAGGGAGTTTTTCAGTCCCAAAAAGCAGTCAGATTTTTAGCATGAGCAAGATGGCCAAGAAAAAATTTGGGCTTTTGGAACGCTAAGGGTCAATGACAAGCATCTGCAAAACACTAAAGATTCCTATGAAATTGTCAGAATCCAGTGGTGAAAGAGAGAGAGAGGTGTTTGTAAGGAGAAATGTCTTTTTCACAGTTCCCGGGGATGCATAAAGACCAACTGACATAAAGACCAACTGATCTTCCAAATTTGGATAACGCAAAAAATAAACTATACATGTGTTCATGCTCTTCTTCCATGGCTGCTAAAAGATGGAAACAGAGTCACTCTTTATGGCTAGACAGCAATAAGTGTGTCATTTTAGACAGATTTTGATGTAAAAATACTGTTTAGTAGGTTTTGTCATTCCCATGGACGCAACAAAACAGCTTGACTTTTATCTCATTGACCAACCATCAAAAAATTGTTCCAGCTTTTTGTAGCTCAGGGATCACATTTTCTACCATATTCTAGAAGTGTCTTATTAACAAGATGACAATCAGCTTTGCTCTCAGAAAGGCTGTGGAGTTCTTCTCCACTGAGATAGGGTTTTCCAGGTGACACAACTGAAGTCTGTGTCATGGAGTTCCTTAACAGAAAAAAAGTGACATTTGTCCAGTGGCAGAAACAGCCATTCAGGGTTTCGTCTTCAACACAGGCAGAATTTTGCCATAGTGTTCACCACTTTTAGCAGACAGAAAGCAAATATTTTATTGTTCCTTCACAGACGTAAAACATATTAAAATCCTTACAGTAAGAATCCCTGGTGTGCTCCTAATGTTTTCTTCTGCATCAGAAGGAAATCCAGCCAGAGCCCTGTAGTATCTTGAGTCTGGATATAAAATTATGTCAGATACCTGACATGGGGGTACTTACCCATTGCACAGTGAACATTTTAGGTACAGGTCACATCCTGAAAATTTAGCAGTGGTCACTGTGCTTATAAAACACCACACCCATCAAAGGAGGGACAAGCACCCTTGTCTAACATCAGAGTTTATTCATAACCAAGCTCAACACCAATATCACCAAGTATCTGTAAAACTTCTAAGGAGTCAAGATGAAAGTGTCCTGATATGAAAATACAATAAGAAATTATAGATGTTTAAAAAGTGATGATCTGAAATTAAATATGTTTTGCCATTCAGCCATCATTAAAAGATGTTCTCTGAGTTTATGAAATTGCCTCAGAAGTAAGGCTAGTGAATACTAGCTAGTGGTAGATGTCAGGGAATTATTCTCTCCACAACCTTGAGAGAAGTAGAACACATATTCTTTTTTGACTGCAGTGCAGGGCTTGTGCCCTGCTCTGTTTGTATTTAGCACGGAGAAGGTAACTCAGAAAGAGTCTGCCATAGTGACCCATTGTGAAGCTCTAATGGGGATGGATCTCTCCTGATGGATGGATTCAGACCTGCTTAATACAGAATACTTGACCAAAAAAAACCCCCACAAAACTGTGCTGCCTATACTCAAAGCAGAAGTAGTTAGATTTTACTTTAGTACAAAGGCTACAACTGTCAAGTTACTTTTGTTTACTCACTGAAGGAATGTTTAAGTTCTCAATACCAGTTAAATTTATTCCTGATCTGCTCTATTCTAAGAAGCACTAGCAGCACATTTTCTCTACACTTATTACCAAGAGTATGGATGTAATGAAATACTGATGGCTTTGTTGCTTACAAACAGATTTGCTAAAGTAGCTTTGAGACTGAGGAGGTCTAGATACCAAAGCACAATCATATTTTGAGTGAAATGTGGATTCCTGCTTTCCTTTATCAAGGGCATCTGGAGGGTGATAGAGAGCTTTGAGTCAGGTGTATACATTAACACCTCAGCATCTAAATGCATATTGTCATTGTTTTGAGTCACCTTCAGAACCTTTGTTTTTCCACAGACATAAACCAATGAAATGTTTCTGTTTTGCACAGACATAAAATGAAACCTTCCATAAAATATGTTAGGACTCATTTATAGTTCTGTAGAAAAACATTCATCTTGCATTTTCAGCAACAACTTATGAACCCCATGCAAGCTCACCTTTCTAAAATTAACTTGGAACATTTGGTGATTCACTGCTAAGTACAAGTTAAAAGATTTGTGTAATATGAAAGCAGTAGACTGAATTCTTCCTGCACTTGTCATAAGGACTGTGTGAAAGAAGTCTTGGTATATGATGGACACATAAGTTGCTAAGACAATTATTTCAAATTATACGCAGCAGAAAGATTTGTGTAATAGCAGAGTAATAAAAAAGTAACTTCCACTTTCTGTTTTGCTTTCCAGCTATTTCAGAGCCATCATAAGAGATGTCCTAAATATTCTCTAAATATTCAGAGTCATCTCTTAAAGAAAATAAACATAATATACTTCAGGGCAATTAAGATTTTCACTACAATGTAGTAAACATTTCTAACATAAGGATTTAATGAAAATTATTAACTGTGTGAATAAGGGTAACGGAATAATGCAATCTAATGATTATTATTCACAATGTTTTTCATCATATTCTAAGCAGAAAACAATGAACTGTTTCGATTATATGCTTTCAAACATACTACAAAACAGAAACAAAATAAATGCCCTCAGAATTATGGTCAAACCAATAATAGTATTCCTATAGGCAAACAGGGGCAAGCATTTTTGAGAAAAACATGACACAAAAGTGAGTGTATTGGTCTTGCTTATGTATCAAGTGTACAATATTAACTGCAATGCCTCTTTGGAAACATAAAGCAGTATTTCTAAAAGGATTTGGAAGTCTTAAGTGATTAGAAAAATCATCTCTACTTCTCAAATCAATTTTCCTAATGAGGTATCATAGCAGCACTAGGGAAAATATCAGGTTTCTGGTGAACAGCTTATATTTCCTTACATCTTATCATATTTTATCTTCTGAGAGAAAAATTTAACATTCACATCACCTAAAATGCATACATCTCACAGCTGGTTATATGATCACCCATAGTAGGGGCTAGTGAAAAGATTTGGTTGCCTTTCTTTACGCTGATGTTTGAAAGAGGGTTGGTGTTTGTTGTCATCCAGTCTCAGTGAACGTGGTGAGAATAGTTCCACTAGCTTGTCTGAATCCAGCTCTGAGATTTTCAGTATTTATCACAAAATGTCCAGTGCTTGCTCTGACCCTGGGATCCTGGTCCACCTTCCTTGTTCCCGTACAGTTGGTGGGCCCATCAAACAGTAGCTTCTGGAAAACAGAAGAAATAAGAAGAGCTCAGCTAGAGGATATGAGCCCAGGCTGAATTCAACCTTCATGCACTTCATTTTTCCAAGAAACATTTCCTCAAGTGCAAGGGCTTTTTTGTTTCTGATTAGGGAAACAGAGGAAATCCTGGAAGTAGGTGCTTAACCAGCAGAATTTAGCACAACCTGGGATTCTGTCCTGCTGCTTTTCTGAGTTGTGATCTCTTGGTGACAAAGTGTTCCCCGCTGTGCCTGCCAGGGCAGCAAGGCAGCAGGAGCCAACACAATGGTTTAAATGGTTTATATGGCTTATCCCACCCGTGGTTTAAATGGTTTAAATGGCTTATCCCACCCATCAGCTCTGACATTTCTCCAGATACATGGTTGGCAGCATGGGCAGCCTGGGGCACCTGCCAAGAGGCTGCTAACATGCAATTTGTCCCAGCAGAATGTTTTTTAGCATCAGTCTTAACAATGATTAAGATGTTTGGGGGTCTTATTTCTTTAAAAACTTGAGTTATAACTCCCAAATATCTATGCTGTGTAGCACTTGTCTATACTTAGCAAAATAACATTTTACCTTAAAAGAAAAAAAAAAGTGTTTTGCTTAATAATACAATCTTTATATTCACTAGTCAAAATGTCTTTGTGAAGGTGTTCAAAGCACAGATGAGAATTCATTGTTCAATAATGCTTTACACAACAACTTCCATTGACTAACCATTATTTGTGATCAGGATTTTTTTCTCTTTTTAACATTCAAAGCTGAAAAATTCTTGAGCATTAGAAGCTTTGACTTTTTATGCTATAAGTATAGGTACTATTTCCTTAAGTAAGTTCAGGATCACCACAAGTTAACTTTTGTTAGGAGTAAGTTTATTGAAGAGAAAGCCCATTTTCATTCTTTTTAATCAATAATCTTCACAATCTAGAACAGCAGCTCCAAGAAAGATGAAAATGAACCTGTCATACCAGGAGGTTTGGACAAGATGATTCTAACAAGTGCTTTGAACAATTTAATCTGTTTTTTCCTGATCCCTGTACTTTTGTTCATGGCCGCAACTCTAGGATTATTATACTTAGGGTATTTATCTCTTTATGTTGTAAAGAGAAGAGAAAAAACAAAAAATAGGCATCCTTCAGAGAACCTTTCAGACCCTTCATCCTGTCTTTTCTTCTTTTTCCTTTGTTCATAGGAAACATTTCCACGGAACATTTGGGATTATAATCTTATTTACATGGCTCATTCCAGAATTTAGTTCTGGTACTCTGCACCAACTTTCTAGTTATGCACCAACTTTCTCAGCTATTTAGTAAGAATAGCTACTCAGGAAAAATGCATTTCCTAAATTTCATTCCCAGAAATACACTGTATATTTTTTAAATTCTGCACCATTCTAGTCCATTGAATTGCAGACTATGAATGCTATTTAAATTCAAAATAGATGCTTACAATCAGATTAAAGTGTTTATTAATACTTCAAGCTGATCGTTCTAAAGACAATTTTCACTGATTTCTACATAAAGAAGCTTATTCTTCTCAGTATGTTTCTAATGTGACCATTAAACTCCTTATATATATTACCAAATGAGACCTTAAACATGAGGAAATGAGTTAAAATTTTAATGATATTACTTCACTCTCTTAGTTCTAGATGTTATTAAATCCTTGTTGCAAGCCCAGAGGAACCAAGTTTATTAAATATTGTGTTATTTGTCTTCCTTATTTTCTTTGGGAAGGGTTCTCCTTTATTTTGCTAGTACTTCACCTTGTTGCTATAGAAGCCTAGTTTGTACAACATTTCAATTTTTGGATAAACACTGGAGCTTTTTTCCCTAAACAGAGAACTATGAGACCCATACATTGATTTGGCTCAAAAACTGCTTCTAAAAGCTGAAGCTGATACCATATTCCCAAAAGGACAGGTATGTGTTTTGTTGCCTAATGGATTTAGAATAGGAATTTAAATAATTAGAAATCCAGTAGAAAGTGTTAAATGATAGAATTATGATTTACAGGTCAGGTTACTCAGAATGATACAAGGTGAATGTAACAGTGTTTCTAAAGTGAAGAGTGGTCATTGTTAAATACATCACATACAGGAAGGAAGCATATCTTATCATTTATTATGAGCAGAAACAAAGACAATGAGATGAAATTATTTACCCAGGGGGTCTGTGGTACAATCAAGAATTATACAAAATCACTGCAATGCTACCTAAAAACCTTAAGAATAAACTAACATTTTTTTCCTTCTTGTTTATGCATCCATTAGTTTGTATTTAAGGTCTGAAAATTCTTATTCTGTGTGTTTCTAAGCACATAATATTACTTTGATTCAGCTGCTATAAATGTCCTGCTTAAGAAGATTTTAGAGGATTACTAGGGTCCCTGTAGGAAAAATGAATAGGATTTAACAAATATGATATTGGGAACTTGGATATGAACAGCTTCTTAGTATTCCTTCAAAGTGCTCCTTCGTGAATCAGAAAGTGTAAACCCACTATCCCATGGAAAGTGATTGATTTGTACAAAGCCATGGATAACCTATATGTTAGTATAGAACATAAAGTGCATAGATATTAAGGAGTTATTTATTAAAACTTGAGTTAATAGGAAATGGGCTGAAGAGAACATCCAAGAATCCTCTGTTATACAAGAGAAGCCAGATCTAACAAGTAGCATAGCCATTTCTCATTATTTGTGCTTAACAAACTGTGATTGTTAAATCAAATCTGCCCTTTAATCTATAAAGTATAATTCATTTAACAAAACTGTTTTAGAAATGTGTTTAAAAAAACCCTAAAACCTGAAACATTAGGCTGGCATTTCTGTGCATTCTAAGGAATTCTGCATCTGCAATCAAAAGAAGGTTTCAATGTATTCTTTAAAGTCAGGGCAATTGCCATGTACATGAGCAAAGTACACTCCTGTTGCAGAAACACGTACATCCATATATATATGACATCCATTTTAAAATATTTTCTTGTGAATGAAACAGGTAAAATTAAATGTCAGCCTATATATATGTTATCAAAATAAACCAAGTATTTTGCTAGAAGTATGTGAAGATGCATGTAATTCACCATTAGAAAATATCTGTGGGAAGACATGGATGGCAAACATTTTTATAGGTGGTGACAGATCAGTACCAGCTTTTGATATTCTCAAGCTGAACCCTGAAATTGAGGGGTTTGTTCCCATTTAACAGCCCACATGTTATCCTAGAATACTCTGTCTTGACCATGGAGGACAATATGAAGTTTGACACTCCATCACACACATCCCCCAACCATTCTGCAGACAATATACAGATAACAAAAAAGATTTAGAAATCACAAGGTGTGTTTCAAGTTTGAGCATTGAAAATTAAATCCCACAGATAAAGTGAGCCAAATGAGTTACCTGAAAGGTGGTCACTGAAAGGGAGGGAGGTTATTTATTGCTCTCCTGCTATCTGACATGAAGAAGGAATTAATTAAAACCATTGGGTCAATTTATCTATTTGCAGGTAATACTTAATAAAGAAATGTTCAAATAATCTACAAGCAAGATTCATGATAGAATATTGCTAAGTAATGCCAAGCCTGGGTCAAGAATGCCTCCCTGCAACTCTGCCTGCTGATCAGAAAGCTTTGCATGTTGAAAAGGAGGGAGCAATAATTCACCATAGGAAGTAAAAGTTTTCTATATAAACACCTGTAAAGACTAGAATTGAATTTTTGCATATTGCTTAAATGCATTGACTGAGCTTGATCCTAGATGAAGATTATTGCTTCTCTGTATTGAATAAAACAGGTATGAAAATATACAACTATTCACATTCACAATAGTACAAATATAATACCTGAGAGTGAATAAATTATTCTACTCAGATTGTAAGATAACTGAAATATTTTCATCCTTTCCTTGATATGTATGTACCTAGTTCTGTGTATTTGTCATGTTTCAACGTGCCAGGAAAAAAGTGTCTTTAAGACATTACAAAGGCTGAGGCAGTTTCAGATGCAGTATTGACAGGTTCTACTGAATATAAAAATGCACAAAGAAATATTTCCTATTTCTAAATATTCTGAGTATTCTGATTGATCCAGGAGGTTTTCTTTTTATTGTCATGTATAAAATGGAGGTGCCTTCATATCAGAATCAGTTCTTTTCAGTTGTCAAAGTATCAAGCAATACTGGTAGTACTATAAAATACCTATGTCAAGAAGTAAAAGTGATGTAAACATCGAATATTGGACAGCATACTTAAGCAATTGCATACCTGATTTGGACATGGTCATGGGTGCAGCTGAATATTTATGCTTCATAGCCTTTATTTGCCTCATCACCCATGTGAACAAAAAAACTAATTTGGGTCATCTACTTGTATATGGGCCCAATTTTCTATGCAAACAGAATTGATGCATGTGCAAAACAAACATTTGTTTTCACTTTCTTCACTTGCAACTTTAATCAGGATCATAAATATACATGAACTATTTTTGTCTTAATTTCAGGTAATGATTGAAAGGGTTTCAAATTCTATATGGAAATACTAGTTTCTTAATAAGAAATAAAAGAAATTTCCTAGACATGCAAACCTTAACTTGTATCAGCACTGTTTAATTACACATGTGCACACAAAGAGACTAAAAGATACAAAATGCATTTTCATTTGGCTTGTCAAATGAAAAGTGGAAACGTTCTCAAGGGAACAAGAAAAATTATGTCAGGTACTATTATGTGCTCTGACTTTTATCTCAAGGGGTAAATATTTGCGATACAGTAAACAAGAAGAAAAGGTTAATAAAGTGACTATGAGAAGGCTAAAGAAATGCTGGGTCTCTTAAATTTAATAGAAGTAATTTTTGTTTCACGACAACTGCTAGAAGAATAAAAAATCTTTATATGGGTTATGCTGAAAGGCCATGGAGATGTTTTGCAGAGTTTGTCTTCAAGGGCTGATACATCTATTTCTGAGAATCTAATTCTGTGTTACCTTGTGGTTTAACTTTTCAATACACTTTTTTTTCTGTCATTGGTAGCTTTTCCATTTTTAAGGGTCTGGCAATTAATGGAAAACTAGATTATCAGAGTTGATATTCACATGGATGTCACATTTCTTTGAAATCCTTGGGTAAAATCTAGGAATGAAATCTACCTTTTTTTCTCTAGAATAGTTTAGGAGTCGGGGCTACAGAAGCAGATACCAAAGTGATACAGTTGTATTTTCATACTTCAAAAGGTAAAGGAACAAAATAAAAGGAAACAAAGAAAAAATATTTTAATGGAGATAATTAATTCTGCACAACAAATATCATTAGAATAATCAAACATTGATGCTCTCTCTAATGTAGTGATGCTCTCTAATTACTGTAATACAGTTTCTCTCTAATAACTGTAAAACAGTTTCAACAGCAATGTAATGGCTTCTTATGACAGTGTTACAAAGTTGGTGGATGAAAGAATGACTGACATTATTTGGACCTGTGCAAGGCCTTTGACACTGTCCCATACAACATCCTTGTCTCTGAACTGGAGAGACGTGGATTTGCCAGATGGAGCATTTGGTGGATGAGGAATTGGCTGAATGTCACACTCAGAGGGTCAATGGCTCCATGTCCAAGCGGAGACCAGTGACCAGTGGTATCCTCAGGGTTCAGTACTGGGACTGGCACTGTTTGACACCTTTTTTGACCCATGGACAGTGGGATCGAGGGTGAGTTTGCCACTGAAACTGAGCTGTGTGGGGCAGTCAACACAGTGGAGGGAAGGGATGTCACACAGAGCGACCTTGGCACTCTCGGCAGGTGGGTCTGTGTAAACCTCATGGAACTTAGTGAAGTGCAGGGTCCTACACCTGGGCTGGGGCAACAAAATCAGTCTGGGTAGGGAATGAATAGAATGCAATCCTGAGGAGAAGTACTTGGGAGTGTTGTTGGACAAGTAGCTTGACGTGACCTGGCAATGTGCACTTGCTGCAGAAAGCCAACAGCATCCTGGACTGCATCCAAAGAAGTGGCCAGCAGTGCAAGGATGATTAATCTGCCTCTCTGTTCAGGCAGGATCCTACCCAGAGAGCTGTGTCAGCTATCCTGAGATCCCAATGCAGGAAGGACATGGACCTGTT
>VYXD01009017.1:132589-142923 GCA_013397195.1 Hylia prasina | reverse complement strand
GAGTAGCACAGACCACAGAGCCACAGAGACATCGTTCACAGAGATCAGCCCAAATTCATCTTTCATTGCAGTATTTACCCATAAAATCCACCCATACATTTCATGGGAATATTTAGCCACAAAAACCTGATCCCCGATCCCATAATATCTGTCAGCTCAGATCCTGGCAGTGGAGTTTGCTGAGATTCCCCTGGATTATGGCCTGGATGATGGCAGACAGGAGGTTTAATGCCTGGAGAAACAGAAGGGGTGAGATTTCACTGCTCTGCAAGTTTAGAAATTGGGAAGTACCACTAAACAGAACAAACCAACCCCAATATTCCTCAATCTATCAATATTAGGACAAAAATGCAAATCAAATGCAACTGCCCTTTGTATTTTTTTTTCTTTCTTTTGTTACAAATATAGAAATTCACAATTGGTTTGCAATTTGATTATTGGGTCATTCTTCCACCTTTCTCCCATGGTTCTCAGCTATTTTTATAAGAGTGTCTCTAGAACATGAGATAGATATGTGTAATATCCTGCACTTGTATGGGGTCTTAGTTGGGAAAAAAAAAAGAAAAAAAAAGGTTTAATAAAATAATGGTAGGTCAGGAAGCAGACAGTGAAGGAGGCAAAGATATAAGGAAGTGAAAACTTCTCAAACTAAATTTTGCTGCCAAAGACTACACAAAATGTAACTGGACTGTTAAAGATTTGTGGCTTGGCCTGGATTTTCAATCAATGCTCTGAAGAGAAACACTTAGAACAGTTTGTTTATAATCTGTTTCTATTTTTTCCCCCAAAAATGTAATCAAATGGTACTTATAGCTTCCTCTAAAATCCAGAATTTTTTAGTCATATTCAATATCTCAAATTCTAGATGAGGTCTGAAATATTTCACAGTTGTATAGGTCCCCTGGATATCGTGATAAGTTTTTTGGTGATTTGAAAGTCTATGTTAAGGATGAAAATTTAAATTTAACACACCAAATCTTAAAACTGAAATACAGAGTTATACTGAGTTTCACACTGTGATCCTTTATTGGCGCTGGCTACTTAATCCCAAAGAGAGATTTCTTATAAGCATAGAATCAACTTTTAGATATCCTGTATAATTGTGTGTTTCATTCATCTACAGACACAACTTGGAAATTTCGTTTTTTAAAAAGACAGCAGAAACTAAAAAGCTGTTGCACAAATATCTTTGGGAAGACAAGAGTGCAACAAAGTGCTTTATTTTATTGTCATTTTACACAGAAACATAAATAGCTGAAAACTGAATAAACTGAGTTTCAGAAACTCATACGTAAGACCAGCATGATTTAGTTCTTCAAAGATGTTTTCATAAGCAATAAATTCAAAACATTTTATAACTCAGTTCTGATTTTTCAGGCTCTATCACTGGGTATTGAGTGGTTCAGGAAAGAACTTTATCATCTTAACATTCCACAGATTTTTATAAGACCAAATTTTGCAGAGAAAGCATTTAAGAAAATTCCAGAACACTAAACATATTCATGTAAACACCTGTTAAAATTATTGTTGAAATTATATTTCCATATTGGCCATTTGAAGACAGAAGCTATCACTGGTCAAAATATTGTATCAAATTTCAGTGGGAAGAGTCTATTTAGAGAAGAACAACATAAAAGTTTTGAAACGAATGGTATTTTTCAAACTCTCTCTGAGTTTCACTACTCACCTTATTAAATCTCACATTAAGAGTTCAATTTCAGTAAATCTATTTTTTTATTATAATTAAAAGCAGTAGCTTTAATGGAAACTAATTTGAATTTCTAAAAATAACTGTTTCCATGAAATGACTATCAATCAATCAATCCCTGGGAGATAAGAGCCCTACTTTGTCCTGATAACATTTCTGGGTTTGTGGCATCCCCAGCTGACTGACTTTGTTTCCTTAAAAAGCTGCTGGTCAGTTATGGAAAAACCTTTTAAAACCAATATTTTCAGTGTACTGGCATCTTCAAAAGGCACCGTGTTCAAAGAGTTGTTTTCACTTGCCTGATTTTAATCATAAAATTTAGTCATATATACACAAAGGCACTAAAGCCTTGACACGGTGGTCTGCTCTGAGTTATTAACATTACACCAGCATCTTCTGCTTTGAGAGATCACAAACAACCCAGTTTCTAGAACATTCTTCAAATGGAATCTTTACAGATAAAGTCTGGATGCAATGCTCAAACAAAAGCTGGACTCTATTCCTACCATAACAGATTATTTAATTTGCTTTTCCTGTTACAGATTCCTGTGGAATGGAAGGAAATTGTCCTCATTTTGTTTAGACACCGATTGTTAATTTCCACAAAAGCACCTCTAAGTCATGGCTGGCCAATGTGAGGGTTGAGGGCATGGGAAGAGTTCACTGAGTGATGCTCAGGAGGAGCTGAACCAGGCAGGAAAACCCACCAGGATGCCCTGGGAAAGTGAGATAACCACCTGCTCTTCTGCAGAGGAGTGGAAAGGGGTTTCAGCTCTCCGCTTACAGCTGCAGGTTTGTTTGTGATATCTGCTGCTGTAAATACAGTTCATCTCACTGATACTAGTATCTGAACATTTAATGGAAGCTTAAAAAAAAAAAAGAAAAAAGAGGAAACCTTCCTTTCAGACTTTTTTTGGGCATGGGCATTAATTACCTGCTGGAGGTAAGAGGAATTCACATTACTGTCTTCATCTCACTGTTTAAATTTCAGGAGAGGGAAGAGTTTGACCCTGTCTGGGGCAAAAGGGGTTGACCTCAGTGAGTAATTTGATATTTTACAGCACGATTTACACAGAGAGATGTCTGAGGCAAATCAAAATGGTGATTTCATACCCAAATGGACCGAGAAAAGCTGAGCAGAGAGTCACAGACTGAGCTGTAAAAGGAGGAATTCACTTTATAGGTGGCTCCTGAGTTAGGTGAAGGTCTGACTGATCCACCCCTGTGTCACCAAGGTCACCACAGGCAAAACCAGGCTTCAGCTTGTTTCCAAAACAGAGTTGCACAGTGATAATAAAGATTTCCTGCAGCTGCCTAAAACCCTTTTGTGTTAAAAATCTTCTCAAGGTCTCATTAAGGGCCTTCAAAATCACATCAAGGGTCCTCACAACATAAGATTCTCCCATCAGGTGACATTAGATGTGATTAATTGCATGTCCCAAATATGTCTGTATCAGAGGCAGCCCTGCAAGAAAATAACTAAAAATCAAAAAGATCTGTACAGTGGGGATGAGACAGGGTAGTTTTGCTTCTGAAATTCAACTTATGGACACAGTCCTTGGTGAATCTAAATAAATTGTTGTGGAATTTCTCAGAAATAAGAAAAGAAAGGAGAATAATCAGACACAGCTAGAGATGGAATGCTGTACATTTAATGCTGTAATGCCAACAGTTATTAAAGTTTCTTAGCACTGCAGTCTGCTCCATCCTTTTATAAGTGTCTAGTAAGTATGTCTTGCTACAGACAAGACTATTATGTTTCAAATGCACAATATTTATTCTAATCAACATCAGCAGCCACACATTATTAAAGGGTTCCAGATTTAAACTGAATTAATTTGCTTAAAGCATCTTTTCCAAACAAAATATGGTTAAAAATGAGTATTTGGCTTTGGGCTCTGTGTTTGGAAGGCTGCCAGAGACAGTAAAAAGGATTGCAGAATTTTCCATTTCATTTCCTTACCTCTAAACAGTATTTAAGGCCAGCTTCAAAATAAGGCATGAGATTTTGAGGGAAACTAATTTACTTTTATTTTTTAATTATGTTAAATCAAGGGCATACCTATTATTTCGGGCTTTCAAATAGTCTTGAGGGTCATTAAATAGCTTAATTACAGGACCGGGTTGCTGAGGACACTCTTGACTAAGAACAGACGTGTTTGGAGTGAGGAGAAGGTTGTGGCTTTATGACCTGAGTGCTCAGATGGGATAAAGCTCAGCAAAGCTCAGCTCAGAGCAGCTCTGGAGCCTAACCACACCTCAGCAGGTGCTACAGAAGCACAAACCCACAGAGACCATCCCTAAAATCTCAATCCCACCATCAATCCCTGGGAAGCCTGACTGGATCAGGTCTCTGACGCACAAAGCTTATTTTATTCTATTTTTTTTTTTTTCTGCGCAGAAAGAAAATCTCTGTTTGCTGAGGAATTTCCACCAGATTTGGGCCAAATTGGCTCTTGTTGATCAGAGGTAGAAATGCTTTGTTATATTCCTTGTTTTCCCCCTGATCCTGGAAGAGTTCAGCTCGTTCCTCCCCGCAGGAGCGCAGCTGCTCCACAGAACTTTTACATTCCTCTCTCCTCTCGAGGAGCGAAGTGGATGCTCCAGAGATATCAGTCCAGACAATTCCCACAATCTACACACATTAAAAGCCAAATGAGGCCATAAATAATGCATGGAACGCTAACTACCCCATGCTCAGATGTGTGTATCTTGTAAGATCTGCTGCTGCATTTCACATACAAATGTATATTAGCCGTTTTTACAGGACAAATTGGGATGTATTCCTGATGGCATCTCCAAGAGCATTATCAAACTCCAGCTTATTATAATGATATTCAGCTCGAGAAAAAGGAAAAGAGTAAAAGAAAAAAATCGTGTTCCTGGCAGTTCCATTTATTAGAATCATTTCTGCTCCTGTCTCTGGTGACTAAACACCTCATGCAGTTACTTTGCATAGTGCCAGCAGGAGTCTAATAATAATATTAATTTATTCACGTTAAGTAACACACTTCTGGTTCTATAATAATCAGGTAGTATCAGATAGGAGGTGTTAAATCTGGGTAAATTTTCATGTAACAGCAATGTTAGCTGCTACTGTCATGTATAGAATAAGCTTTGGTTCATTATGGCTCTGCTGCAAGTAAAAAGATGTCAGAGTCTGGTTTTAAAGAAAAAAAATGTTCAGAATAAATTTGTTACCTGATGCAGCAGTCAACAGCCGTGAAAGGACAGAGAATCCCAAAGTTTCACTTACAAAGCAACCAAGTTGACTCAAAGAGTAGAACAAAAAATTGCATCTTGGTGGTGCTCTCCTAAATTCTTCTCTGTCAGGAGAACTGTCCTCTCGATTTCTCTCCCTGTCTTTTCCTAAAGACACAAGGAATGAAAAATGGCAGAGAAACTGAAGGGAAATCTGTCTTCATTTTCTGTGCACTGTGGTGGCTTGGTGAGATCCTGAAAGGATCCAGAGCCAAATCCCAACAGCCTTCACTTACTGCATTCTGCTTGTTCAGCTCTCGTGAGTGTGTAAAAGACCTGTGCAGGGCAGCTCTGCTGAGGATTTTGCTCTAAACTGAGGCAGTAAAACAAAGGAAATACTAATTTTAATAATAATATTGATGCTGAAGGTGTGAGACAAAGTCTGGCAAGTAAAGTAAACCCCTTTGTGTTTACATGGTATTTGATGGGTTTCTGTGGGACAGGATCAAGGAAAGGTTTGGCTTCTGAGAGTAGTTTGGTTGATTTATGTGGGGTTTCAGAGGGGAGCAGAGGAATGGCAGATTTTCTGATTTTAACACATAAGGTTAGGTAAGGTAAAGAGTGGGAGGAAGGTAAGAGTGAATGGGTTCCATGAGTACACATTTCTCTTAGATTTTCAATCCTATTTGTGTTTGGGGTTATTTGGTAAGTTTTCAGGACCCAGTAATCAATGCAATACACACAGGGAAATGGTCATACTAAAAATCAGACAAAAGATTTCCCTCCTGATTTACAGGACACTACAAAAAGTCATTTCTTCTTCTGTAATAATACATTATTCACCTGCAGGGAAAATGTCCTCGCACAATCAAAGTATTTGACCGATGAACAGCAGTAAATATGCATTTCCTAGGGACAAGATCTCCCTTGTCTTTTCCCTGGCCTCTCCTGGTAATAGTAAGAACTCCATGTACTTGAACAAAGCCGAAATGAGACTATTTCAAGGAGATAATTAGTTGCCCTGTATTACTTTTAGGAGATCATTAGAGACCTTTAATATCCTCCAGAACTAAAATGCAGTGAGTCCTCTCTAAGGAAAACCCACATTGTTCCCAAGTACTGTTTGCGGTGGTAGAATATCCAATCCACTCTTTTTTCAGCAATTAAAAGGTGGATGGAGTTTTTCAAATTACAAACTGAGTTTCCATGGTCTGACACACTGCTGTGATAACTTCCAGTCCATTTAGGCACTTCAGATTTAAATAAAATACGAGTTACAACCCAACACCTGAGCACACACTGAACTTACTATTATTAGATATCAGTGAACAGTTGTTAATATATAGTTACAAAATATTATTTATATACACAATATTATACACCATATAGTATTACACAATATTATTTTATAGTGCAGAGAACCTTTCAGAGAATTTTTTGCTATAAGGTAAAAGACGATATAAGAAAAACAGATAGGTGGAAGATTTAGTTAACTCATTGGACTTTCATTTTTCAGAGTCTGAAATTTCTTGCTAAAAACACATTCTTCTTGCACTCAGGAGAAAAAAAAAATCCTTGCTTGCTTCTTAAATAAAATCATCAGGAAAAAAGATGAGGAATGGGAGAGGGAAAAAAAAAAAAAAGCTATTAAATGGGTACATTCTACCCTCTATAAAAGTTTGAAGGAATAAATTAAATAACCCAGAAGACTATCCAAGGAGTGAAAACCAAAGGGAAAGTTGTCCTGTAGGGATGGATGTCACAGAGTGGAAAGAGCAGACTTACACAGAGAAAGATCTGTTCACACACACACACGAGATCACAGCTGTGCTTCCCTTGTCACCTGCTGCTCCAAGAGATTATTCCATTTACAAGACATTTCAGCTGAGGAACACCAGGCTGGTAAATTTATTATGCCAGAGGTTTTATTTAATGCATAAGCCTACTTGTATTCACCAAGGAAAGGAATGTGTTCCTGTCCTTCTAAACAAAGCAGTAAAAACCCTAAAGAAGAAGTCACTACAATAAAAATATCGTGCAAATCCTCTCTAGCATGAACCTTTCTCACCTGCCCTGTGGCTATTTCAGTGTCTATTAATTCCCATTTATTTTTGAAAGACAATTACTTCAACCTTCTGTCTGTTCAAGCACAGGGTTGGGAAACTTGTGAGAAAGAAACAGGAATTATCAAGAGAAATGTAGCAGAAGAAAATCCTAAATCTGCTGCCGTGTTTTAGTTCCTCCTGTTTCAATAATGCTGGTGGTGACAGGGAACTGAAACAACGAGGGAAGTGTGGAGGGAAACCTTGGAAGGACCCCAAATGAAACAGGTCTGACAGCCTTTTGGCATGGGACGGTGCTGAGGAATGAAGAGGTTCACAGAAATATGATATTTAGGAAATAAAAGACAAATACTGAGTGAAGCAGTGCCAGAAATCAAAAGTGGAGTCATTATTTTGGTAAGGGCTATGCAATGTAAAAGGGAAAAAATAAGATGCAAGTTGAAACGCCAAATAATTTTGTGATTCTACTATCTAGTTCTCCCTCTGCAGTTCATTCTTCTACTTTTGGAACAAACAGGCATTTTTTTACATTTATCATTCTCCTTAGAATTACTGAGTCACATGAATCAAAGCAACAAAAATTTATAAAGCGACAGGAATCTGTCAACTTGTAACACAAAGTTACCTGGTAAGTAACAAAGAGGAAAACTTTTCCAAAAAAGCCACAAAACTTCTATTTAACTGTCTCTTAATGAAAATACCACAGGCTCTCCTTTTGATTCTTCACCACAGTAACATGAGTTGTAAAAGTCAAAGATTTCATACGTGAAACCCCTTCCAGACACTGCAGAAGCTCCCTGACCCTAAAGATGGACCTGACCCCACACACCCATGGCAGGAAAGGCCCCACTCATGCAGCCCCAGCCAGCACATCACACCACACCACACCAGGAGTGCTTACTTTGTATTACCTGTCCATAAATCTGATGTAACACACCAGGGCTAGCCCAGAACTGGCTCAGTGTGAGAATCCCAAGGTCACTTCCCAGCTCTCCCAGCTGCAATAAGAAAGTTCAAGAGGACCTGCTCACCCTCTACTTTTCAGAAATAGCGTAAACTAACCTACATTTCATCACTAGTAATTTACTAGCTGTCACTTCCCTGGACATAATTCTCACAAAAAGTCAAATTTAAGATGCTCTGCAAATGAATCCTTTCTGACTAGACTGTCTTATTATTTTAAAATTTAAATGGCATATTCAGAGACATTCAGTGCTGTGCACCTTGGATCCGAGGCAATGGAAGTCAAATGCAGTGATTAAAAAAAGCTCCAACAGAAAATCAAGTCCAGCTGTCAATACTTTTCAATAGAGATTTACATCAAGCCACTTCAAACTCATAATTCCTCAAGCACTTTGCTATAAATCAGATCAAAATGTATTCCTAGTCAAGCCCCCTTTTCCTGTAACATATGATCTGTCTGTTGGATGAATCTCAGAAATTATTTACATAAATACTCCAGAAAGTGTGAGACTAGAGGTAAAAGAACACAGAGTACACTGCTACTGCCAAATACCCTCCAGGTGGGTCACCTCTTTAGCCATGATGTTTTCTCTTGGTAGAATAGGAAGCATTTTGTTAGAAAATATTAGATGAGAATGAACTCTGTAGGTTGTCAGATCACTTCTCTCAGCTTTTACCAGACTATAAATGGGTTTGTATAAACTGATTTAGATTCCGGGGTGGTGAAGAGAAAAAGATTTCCAATGCCAGGCCACACTGTGGGGTTCGTCTGATTTCCCAGGCTGATACAGAGGGAAGCTCTAGTGAGAGCTTGTGAGCACTAGGAGAATGTTTTATGGTTCTGACTTAGCTCCTGCAGCCAGAATCCCCAGAATGGACTGGGTTTGCATTATGATTTTTTAATGAAACCAGTGAAAATCTGCAGAAAACAAGTGAGAACTGCTCTGTTGTCCAGTAAAACTGCAATTTAGGGGAGAAAAAAACTAAACCTGACCCAAGTCACATTTGTTTCCTCCAAGAAACAGAGCTGGGTGGGGAATGATGTTCCTGGCACCACTTCCAGGTGCACATCCACAGCAGATTTGCATCTGTCATATGCCAGTGAAACAGCAAATGGGGATTGTGTATATTTATCTGAGATATCTCTATGGTACCATAAAGGCACAGCTTGAGAAGGAGCATCTTTTTAAATCATGAGGGAGTTTGTTTATTCTTGTGTAAAGAAGAGCCTCTCATTCTATCCCTACCTCAGCAGTCATTGCAGTAAAAGCATATCCTAAAATATTCCTTGCATCTCTGTAGGTTTCTTGAAATAAGAGGATTCTTTAGCACAAGGCAATATATTCTTTGGAAATGAAGTCAGCTTTAGATATGAGATAGTGGGGCCTGATGGGACGAGTTTCATCAGTTCAGAATCCCATTTATTTCTCCTGAAATATGATGCCACCAGGTACTGCACCTGCTCCTTGCATGTTGATAAACTGTTTAGCATTGCATGTGTAGGCAGGAATATTTACTATTTCTGGTGGTAGGAAAATAGGAGGAGGCAAGCAGCACATTCAACTAACAGCAGCTCCTTTCTGAAATCTCAGTATCTTCCAAATGCAGGGCCTTTGTTGTATCAAAAACATGTTGAGCAGGTGATCTTTCTGGGCTTCAGCTCAAAAAACATCTTCAAATAAATTAGTAGGTATTTCTGTTAATATAATTAAGATAAAGGAGATGCAAAGTTATCCCTACTGCAAGCCTTGAAATTGTTTTTCCATTCCATTTTGGCAAAGCCCCCACTTCCTTCTGGTAGGGGAGCAAGTTTGGAGAGCAAAGATAGCTTATTTTGCATGCACATCTGTGGAGGGAAGCAAAGAGTTCTTCAGTTCAGGTGGATAAATTGTCAACTTTCATGTCTGACAGATCATTTAATGCACAGTGAAACAACCACTGTGGCTATTCCTTGCTGCTAAATATATCAGCAAATGCTGTCTGTGGCAGAGGAGAAGTGAAGAAACACACACAGTGTGGGCAGATGTCCACAGTGCATTAAAAAGAAATCTGTGTCCTCTTAGATTTAAGGAAACAACTGTATCTACATGATTTACTGTAATTTACCTGATCTTTAACAAGTTCCATCTTAATAAAGCTCATAGAATAACAGATGCATATCTATTCTTTTTCATGCTTTAAGAGTCCATTTAGCTGTTGAATGAAGGGAAGAGCACTTAGAGGAGCAGTCACTGATGACAGACTATTGTTAAAAAGCCATCATATATTCAGATCCATCTGGTGCTATCCTGGGAGCAGCGTGTTACAAACTAATAAAAGAACTGCAGAGGTAGGAAAATCAGCTCAGGCAATATATATATAAAAATAAATAGCTATTTGTTTTATATACAGAAAAATTA
>VYXD01009017.1:103506-117832 GCA_013397195.1 Hylia prasina | reverse complement strand
GTTTTGTCTCCCTGCTCTGTGAAGGGAACTGACTAGCACTTAACATGAGGCTCAGAGCTGCACCCCTGGGCAGCACAGAGTCTGAAATACATGAAAGCTAAAACTTAAGGCGTCAGTGTCACACAGGCAGAAATGCTGGGTGATGGACACTTCATAACTAACATGCTCCAAACCATAACAACCACTGGACAAAGGTGGATTTTTTAAGTCTTTCCACTTAGTAAAGTATTGACTACATCATGCTTGAGGACACTTGCACTTACCTAACAACAACATTTAAACAGAGTTTGACAGATGGTGTTTACCAAGCTTTTTTTTATTTTATTTTCAAAAAACCCTAAACCAACAGAAAACAACTTACCAGCATGAGTATCTGCGTCTAGGAGAAGCACAGATATAATCCCACCTTTGACTGAGACACTGGGGTTGTGAATGAGCCCTTGATTCAGTGCCAACTGTAAACATTGGTGTTCAGGAAAGCAAAATATTTATCAGTTAAGATCCAGGATGGCAAATTTTTCACAAACTCAAGAATAACTCAATTTTGTTTTCTAAGTGGCTGAAACGAAAACAAATACCTTACAAAAAAAGAGGACAGAGAAAGGAGAGTAATGCTCACAATCCAGTATGGAAACATGCAAGAAGGAGACTCCAGCAGAAATAATACCAGTTATCAAAACTTTGGATTTTACCCATATCAAAATATTGGAAAGAAATCCTCAAAATTACACAGGGTATCCAAAAGATCCTGCTCAGACCTCCTGGCTGGTTCAGCCTGGCTCTGCCCAAACACTCAGGATGCCCACTGGCATTCCTGAGGGACAAGAAGCACATGCTGCTGGGGGTGGACAGGTTTGAAATGTAAGTACAGCATTAAAAGTTTGTTGTTCTCTCTTAATTGTTGGAAGCTTCAAGCCAGTGGTGCTGGGGGAAGCCAGGAGAACAAGGCAAATTTACTTCTGCTTTGTCAGATTTTGATACCCCTGTACCCCAGATAACTTTAAAATTATTATTATCTGTCCTCCTCAGCTGATGTTAGCAGGCTGATCAGAAAGACTGCACTTGAGTAGAACCATACTCTTTCAAAAATGATCTAATACTCATGATTTCTCTTGATTTTCTGTAATATGATTTTTTTTAAGTATCTGCTGCTATTATGCTGGGATGAAGAATAGTTTTGATGAGGAGCAACAGAAAAATTAAATTAGCACATCTAAAAGCCTTTGAAAAGAAGTCTCAGAGGAAGACAAAAAATGCCAAATGAGTGAAAAGTCTCATATTAACATAGAGATTTTGATAGCTTTTGAAAGAAAACATATCTATGTACTATCAAATATCTTTTATTGTCCGTCTTCCCATTCATATTTCACAGTTCCTTTCCCCCCTTACCTAAACATGTTCTTTGAGATTGTATAAAGTTGTCAGATATTTTTTTACCAATACACCTTCAGAAATTTTCTTGGGTTTATGAAAGAAAAAAACAGCAAATAGGGGGGAAAAAAAATAATTCCTTAAATAGTCAAGGACAAAGAAGAGAAGCTATGTTTAACCAAAGCTGTCTCAAAATCAAGGCAGGGCACTAAAAATGCCAGCCAGTTACATATGCTCCACAGTTCCCTACTTTATAAATCCTCAGCAGTGCTGTGCTCCTTTCCTGGTGAATGTAGAAGTATTAGCTGCAATTTGTCACTGCGTTATGTCAGGGAGGGAAGGTTTGCTCTTAAAATGCCACTTGGAGAGTAAACAGCAGCCTGCAGAGCAGGATTTGTTTATATCACTTTGGGTACGATGAATAACACACTTAGAAAGATATATTGAATATGAAACATGGAAGTGTAAAAGTTGTGACTTGTGTTAAATATTCACTGCCATTGCTGCCAGAAGTGGGATATGGAGCTCATGTATTTCAGGCAAAGCCAATACAGGTCACTGCTATATATCCCAGCTAAAACCTCCTGTGCATTGCTGCCTCTCCTTTCCCCTCCACTCATCCAACATCTCTGTGCTCTACCAGGAGTCACCACAGCTCATCCAAGAGCTCGCTGCACTTCCCTGGAGTGGTTCCTGCTGGATGGGTGGGTGTTTATCCACAGGTACAAGCACACCTGAGGCCCCACAGGCTGCTGAAGCAGAGAATTCTGCGCAGATGATGAGTTCCATTAACACTGCCTGCTCTCCACCCACACAAAAGCAGAACCCCCCCTGAACACTGAATGCTGAGCTGCCTGTAAGGAACACCAGAATGAAAATATTCAAGAGACACAAAGCATTTCCCTTCCAAGAAAATGAGAAATCACACTATGTATCTTCCAGTGCACATCACAGGCATCCTGGGACACGACTGGAGACGTCTCTAGAACCACCCGAGTGGAAGAAGTTCCTCTAATGATGCAGTAAAACTACAGCTGTACCACACCACAGTCAATAATTACTGGCATCTAAGGCTGCAGGGGAATTCACTATAGATTCATATATATATGAGGAAAAGCTATTTAATCCATAGAAACATAATGGCTGTGTTGACCTTTCCTCGCTGCTCCCTCACCTTCACAGGCTGCTGCAGGACCTTGTGGCTGAGAGCAGAGCTGAGCAGCTGCTCCCACACCTTCCCCGCATTTAAAAAAGCACTGGTGCTCCCAGGAACCCCCTCTGACCCCAGCATCACCTGGGAGCAGCTGCAGCCCCCTCCCCTTCCCTTGGAGCTTGTGAGATTGTGCTTCATGCTAAAAAAAAAAAAGCCCAAACCTAACAGTGCATTCAAAGCCTGAAATTTGTCCCAAAGTTGGGTGTGCTCCCAAGGCAATGTTGGGATGCAGCCAAAACCTTTAGTCAGACATTGGGAAGTGTTCCTGCGTGCTCGAGTTCAGATGGCAGAGGGCCAGAGGAAGAGAAATGAGGGATACAATATAAGAATGAAGCATCTTTAACATTTTAGGATGTGTTACTCCTTAAAACCACAGCTCTGGCCTCTCCTTGCTCATTCCCTGTGCTGAGGAGACTGGAAGCAGTTGCTGTTGCATTTTGTACGTCTTTGCAACACACAGCACTCCCTCCCTGAGAGGCTGGGAGGCTGCACAGGGTGTTTAAGTGTATAAATCACATTAAAACCGCTGAAATATTATTATTGGTTGGCAAAAGACTTAAAGCAGAAAGACAGTAGGTTTAGATGTTGGGGTGAAGTAACTCCCTGTGCGGGTGGGGAGGCCCTGGCACAGGGTGCCCAGAGAAGATGTGGCTGCCCCTGGATCCCTGCCAGTGTCCAAGGCCAGGCTGGACAGGGTTTGGAGCAGCCTGGGACAGTGGGAGGTGTCCCTTCCCATGGCAGGGGTGGCACTGGATGGGCTTTGAGGTCCCTTCCAGCCAAGGCCATTCTATGATTCTATAATTCTAAATACTACTATAGAGAGGAGTTATTACTTTATCTAATGTAAATTCTGTTTTACAGGGCTTTACAGTGCATGAAGAGAGATGCAGATTCTGTTTCAAATTTTGTCACTGGTCCACCTGCAGGAATTAATTTTAGTGAGTCATTTGGCAAAGACTAATTGAGCTGATCTACATTATACAAGAGCAGAGACCTAATGGAGTCTAAGATGTGTTGTTGTGTATATTATCACATAAAACATCTTACACAGAGATAATTCTTTAATGGGATTTAAATGTTCAGATTTTAGAGCCACTGGTTGGAGCTCAGCAAAGGCACGGCAGCATGCAAATCCCAGGAATGGATGGTTTCACAACACTGTTCCACTAACGGGTTTTGCCCAAGATTGATTGTGTGCCTTGCTTCTTCCAGGCAAAAAAATACAAACCCAGCCCAAACTCAGTGGAGTTAAGCTTTAATAGAGAAAATTCCTGTTGAATGTAAATGCAGTTCACAGGTTGGATACTGAAGTCTAACTGTACCTCTGCTGTTCCCAGTCAAGGCTGTTATTTTGTTATACTGTCTATCGATTTTATCCATCACCCTATGACTGGCTGTGCTCAGGGTGTGACAGTTCTGGAGAATCAGTGGAGCCATGGGGAATCCATGGGGATCCTGGTGGGGAGCAGGAGGAGTTGCTTAATGATCCCTACAAAAACACTCCTGTTCTGTTCTCCACTTAGAAATAAATGGATCATGGGACACAAGCAGATCGAGGTGCCCTCTGCAAACTCACTTGTGCCATGTTAGAAACAGATATTTAGCAATTCATCATTTCACAAAGCAAAATAGGTGGTTAAGGAATTTATTTTGAAGTCCGTCAATGGTTCCAAAAAGCTTAGAAAGCACTGGGTGCTGTGCTCAGGGTTCTCCAAAAAATACAGCTCAGCTTGGAAACGCTCCTCTGGACAGCTTGCTCTCCTTTACCCTGCATGTCTTTCACCTCATCCAACATTGCATCATCCAGCATTGCAGGTGGGCAGTGGATGTCACAGAATAATAAATTCTCATAAATGTTGAGGTTGGAGGGAACCTGTGTAGATCATCTTCTACCACCTACTAGACCACAGGTAAGATATTTAGCACACTGCTAGATACTTGAATAATTTTTTAAAAAGCTAGGATGAGTTGGAGGGGTTTAATGCTTAAATTAAACATTATTTTTCAGGTATAAGGCCTACCATGAGACTACGTAATGTGAATAAGTATATATCACATATTAATATTCCACAATGCTGAGGCTCATTCTTATGAAAAAGATTTTAATGTGAACAGAAAAGAAATCCAATTAAATCATTGTTATAGCAGTGCTTTAATTAAGTCAGTTCCTTTTTATAATACTAAATGTCTGAGCTTTAAGATCTAATTGTTTTTAAAATATAAACCTGCAGAAATTGATCTAATTATCAATTAGTTTTACATTTCCTGGATTTATTCTACATAAATGCAATGTACCTAAGTGGTTCTGTGCCAAACATTTAGTTGCTTTGTTTTTGTTTTTTTTTTTTTTCTTTTTTCTTGTTATGATGCAATATAAACATTTAAAGAAAGAATTTCTTAACGTTTCCAAACTGAACCCATGCTACAACAAGATGCCCAGGGTACCCATTCCTAAGCCATTTATTGAAACCATGTCCAGAAGAGATGAGGCTGGAAATCTCCCCCTCCCAAATCCAGGAATCCTTCCAGAGGAACTGTCCAGGGCCTGTGTGGCTGCTCCCAACCCTCCAAGCAGATCAGGGCTTTGCTGAAGTTGTAGCTCGAGCTCACAAATCCAAACCCAGCGTGGCAGGGGCCTTGTAATGGTGTTTTAGAGCTTCAGAGGAATTTATCCAAATTAGAGACTGAACACTCCCCATGACCTGAGCACTTTGAATCTTTCTTCCATTCACTGCTCTGCCCAGGTCAGGTCTCACCTCCTGGTTTAGCAGAATGCACCCAGCAAGGGAGATGGTGCTCCATGGAGATGGGGCTGCAGTGTCAGGCAGCACGACGAGCCTGAGCAGCAGAACAGAGCCTTTCAACTCCAGTCTGGCTGCTATTAAAATCAAACCAAAAAATGAGAGGCTTTCATCGTCATTCAGCCCAGAGTACCGACTTAAAATAGAATCTAATTTTGGCTGGTATCAAATATTTTAACATTAAAGGTTCTATTAATACCATTCAATAATATATGCCTTTTTAACATAGAACACATAGGTCAATTTTTGATTAAGATTAAAACTTCTCCATGAGAAACGACTTCATTCTGCCCCCTGATTAATAGAACAGTCTATTTTTCATGTGTTTAAATAAATAAGTATGAGCGTGTATCAAAGAGGCGAGCCTAACTAGGCAGGCTATGAAAATATAATGCTCAGGGAAGTCCATCAAACTTCAGCTGCAATTCTAGCACTGTTGCTCCTGCATTTCTGCACCAATACAGGAACTGTGGCACAGATCCTTCCCTGTGGAAGGAAACATTGCTCTGTCAAGGTTTCCATTCACAGCTTTAACAGTGCAGCTGCAATTTCTCCTTAGAAGAAAATTACCACCATGCAGCTCTGCATCTATCATTTCATGGTGTTCTTCCCATTTTTGATTCAGCATTTATGAGCTTGCTTTTAGCTATGAGTTTATTATTATCCATTTATAGGAAGCCAACAAACTAGTAAATTATGTATTTGAAAGCCCTGCTGGCTGACATTTTTAAAGTTCATTGGATTTTTTTTTTTTTCTTTTGCAGAGTAGAAATTTGTAGCAAACACTCAAGATCTGATAACTGATTCCCATTTAGATGTCATTGAGACATAAGTGCAATGTATTTTCATTAATATTTCATCGTGTAAGTGTTCCTTGCTCTGACATTGCCATCTTGTAGTTATTTGTCCCCCATCTAAAGAGCAACTTGTAATCAGATCGGGATATTGGACTTCATTATCTGTCACCACACATTCTTAGCACAGAGAATGTTATTAAGTTATAATTGCCTCTGTTTTTCCCTTACGGGAAGATGAAGAACAATAGACAACAATCTATGGACTCATTAAGGAACAAAAAAACCCCAGGTTGACAACAGGCATAAAACTGTCAAATACATCAAGGTTCTGGAGTCAAAACTTTTATTTCCACTTGTGGTGGTTTTTTATGGCCTGATGGGCCCAGGATGTTTAAGGAACTCATGGAAAATGGGCTCCTGACTGAGCAGCTGCACAGTGCTGGCTGAGCTGAAACCACAACACCACTAAACACAGCCCACATTTAACTAAGAAATGAAGACAGGCTGCATTTTGGAGACAGGACAATTTTGTGTCACAATTTTAGTTATTAATTTGTGATTTTTTATCAAAATTTTTTATCAAAATTCAACCATGACACCACTAAACACAGCACACTTTTAACTAGGAAATGAAGATGCATTTCGAAGGTAGCACAGTTTTGTGTCACAAATTTTGTTATTAATTTGTGATTTTTTTAATCAAAATTCTGTGGTTTTTATAACCAAATGTGACAACAGAAGATGCACATTAATTGAATAGCCACAAGTAAATGCCTTCTAAAAAAAAATCAAAAAATTCTTGGTTTTGCATTTGGAATTTACATCAGTCTAAGAAATAGAAAATAAATGGCAGTACCAGATACTTTGAGTGTGATTACTTCAATATGTTATATAAGAAATTGTTTAAACAAGTCCCTGAAGTGTTGCAATAATTAGAAGTATAATTTGTAGGTGCAGGTGTACATTTTTTCCCATCCTCCATAAGATGAAGTTCTGTTCTGTGTTACATCAAGGTAGATTACATAACCCATAGTTAAATGAGAAAGAAGAATCCCACTTTAAATAACTGAAATGGAAAGTAGCACTTAAGAAGGTTTCTCAGTAAAATGTTCCTGATTCTTTACCATTAAGAATTTTATAGGCCAAAACAGAGAACTTGTCACACTTCATCATAGCTGGGGCTGACTCTGTCCATTAAAGTTCCCATTCCCAGCCAAGCAGCAATTTGGCAGCAATTAAAGGAAATTTTGAAGCTCCGTAATAGACACTGCACATCTTCCATGTTTTCCATGTTAATATTCAGGGTGATCTCAAGATGTTGCTGCTGCTGGAGCTGAGGAGGAGACCAGGTGAGCATCCAGCAGAATCCTCCCATCAGGAGCAGTGCAGAGCCCAGTGGGTCTCCAGGGGCAAACTGGGGGTCCATATTCTGCCTCTCATTTTCCTTCCCCCACCAACTCAGGTTGCTCCCTTTGTGGAGAAGAAGAAGAAGATGTCATAAAACAAGTTACTTTGATGCTTTGCCATCAGGAAATTTTAAATTTGCCATACAAATCCTGCACAGTTCCTGCATGGCTTCCTTAAGTCTTCAGAGAGGTACCCAGCCCCTAAATATATTGTATTGTATTTCCACTTTATAGTGTGCTATAGATTTTTTGTATTAGCAATAACTAACTGCATTGTGAAAGTTATTGAGGGAACAGCTGCAGAATTTGAATCCTGTGTGGGAATGAATTGGTGCTTCTGGCACAGGGGAAGGAATAAAAACTGTTTGGGGCCTCAGGGAAGTTTCTGTGAAAGAACAACACTAAAATAATTTCAGTTGTTACCTTTAGGTTTCAGTCCCAAGCCCAAGCTTTGCTGCTCTGAAGTAATGCTCCACATTGTCTGCAGGCTCCAACTGCTCCTTCTCCCAGGCTATATTTGCTCTGTTCTGATTTTCCCACCCCCCAAGGATCTGTACTAGATACTGCACAAATAGCTGGTGAGGTTTGGGCTGGATGGCCCCTGGTAGAACACACTTAATCAGACATGGACAGGAAACTTCACGTCAAGTATCTCCTTCACTTTTATTCTTATCACCACAGCAGGATCAACCATGCTGAAGCTCATCTGACAAAGGCCCACAAATACCTGTAAGGTAAAAAACAGTCTGTGATAAGCAGAGACACAAAACCAGTGGTGCAGCCATGTTGGGGGTGCCAGAAGCAAATGTAATAGAAAAATTCACTGTGTTTCATAGAAAACAAATGGTGTTCAGCTGAAATTGTCATAAAGGCTGATGTTACATTTACCAGTTTAAATCACAGCCCACCCTGCTAAAATGCACGGCACGATCAATAGTGAAACAGAGTCAGCAAGAGGGAAATAATGATTACATCCACACAGGCTGAAACTGAGATTTGCCTCTGTGCACAGAGCTACAGCGCCTTCATTCTGCTACCACATATTGAAAAAAGAAATATCCACCAGCAGTCAGAGTGTTTTGTTCTGCCACCAATAACCTACGTGCACAATTACAGTCCAGCCTGTGCCCACAGAGTCAGGTAATTACTGGCGTGTAAAATCACTTGCAGGTGTAAGATATATAAGGATGAAAAGTCGTCTTTCTTCAGAGATCTTACACAACTACATAAATAATATTATAAATATAAATATAACTAAAAAATATTTTAAGCAATTCTTAAAATGAAAACTTTGAAGGCTATTTCTGCGTACACTTTACTGAGTTTATTATAGCCCAGTTCTTCCTTTTCCTTTTCAAAAGATCCTTATTTTGCCAGGAACATCAGAAAGGCCCTGGGAGACTCTCAGCTTTTATCAGGTCATTCTCTGCATGCATCAGAAATGCCCATCCAGTGTTTCTCAAAAGGTGAAGAGTCCTTTAGATGCTGATTGTGCAGCAGCTGGTTAATGGTGTTATGCTCCTTACTGGTACCATTCACTCTTTCCTCAAGTTCTGTTCAGAAAAGAAGAAAGCAGATCCAAGTTACCACTTTGAACCATTTCTAATATCAGTGTTCAAACATTTTAGATAACCTTTTTTTTTCTCTTTCAGAAGGGACGTAACAATCATTGGTTCAGCTGGAGCTGAGCCACCTTCATAATTATAAGACAAAACATCACAAACCAATTGGCATTTCAGTGCAGCAAAATCCCAATTCTGGCATTCTGGAATGTTTCCTCGGAAATTGGATACAACACTTCTGGGATCAGTTTATTAAATTTGTCCCACATAGACTCTGACCTTTCAAAACACAGAAAAGATCATGTGGCAAATCACTCTCAGGAGTGACTTTTCTTTTGGCTCTGACCTCTCCCTCTGACCTTGGGAGAAATGTTTTATGTAGAGACAGCAGAACAGCTCTATTACTTTTATTCTTTGAAATGGGAGAAACAATAATTTTTGAATATTCATACAGCTGTCTTTAAATATATATGCAGAGCAGACTATTGCATGACACTTCTATAATCCTTGATCATTTACCATACAGGTCAGTGGAAAACATCCATAATTTAGATCCAATTTCCATCTTTGCAAGCCCAGAGAACACAACTTTTGACACTGACTTGTATTAAAAAAGGTAGAATATGAGATGCTATTGTTCATTTATAGGGCAGCCATTATGCATGGAACTATTTCACTGGAATTCTACATTTATTACTTCTGCTTTCCTTCTCTTTAACTGTATTGATTTTATCAAGTTTTACAAATGGTCTCGACAGCCTGCTGTGGTTAGGCCTGTACAGTTATTTGTGTAGCTTCTTTTTTGATTCCTTGTAATGGTTAAATTTTAATTATTGCAGCTGGAATTACCTTCCAGAAATCTCTCCCATGATTTTTGAAAGTCTGGGCTGATCTGTTTCCAGCAAGGAAATAATAACTCTGAGCTGATTATATTAGAACAAGTGCAAGGTGTTTCCTTGGCCCTTGATTTGAAACAGAACAGGAAAGTTGATGGGATGAGTTGTGCTGCAGTGAAAGAGATTCCTGAATTTGTCCTTATGAGAAGACATTCACATTTTACATGGGTAAACCCCTAAAAATCACCAACGGTGTAATTGCTAATCTTTCCTTTGAAGTTACCTGGAAACATTTCAGACTCTGTCTACACTGAGCAGGAGCCAGAAACCATCACACTCACAGGCCCATGAGATGTGCAAGGTAGAAGATAAATGGATACACACATATACCAAGGCAATAATGTATACAAATAGATAAATAAATAAATACCTTAATTTTCTTGCAATGACATTAGAAAGCAAAGTGTATTAATGCATAATATCAGCAGGAAAAAGTAAACCCTAGGAAGAAAAGGAAGTGTACTGGTTGTTTTGATATGATGATGGAAAAGAAGTTGTAAAATCACAAGATGGAGTCAGAAAATACAATTTATTCCTGGTATCAGAATGCACCAGCAAACAAAATCACTGACAAATTAAACACAGGTGTCAAACAGAACCCCTGTATTGCTTTGTCATCCTGAGAGACAAAAGTTTTTGTAATATGAGCAAAATTTTCTGAAGATATTTTTGGAACATTGTCCACTGAACACCCAGAACAGGTTGAGAATGTATCGACACAACACATGCAGAAAAATGTATCCTTTGTTCATCTTCATAGAAACCTCTTGCCTTGACTAATGTGGACATGCACAGAATGCAACCGTGAGGAAAGAAGTGGAAAGGAGCCACTCAAGGGTGAAGATCAGTAAAATTCAGCAATTTTTATTGTGTCTGGGGCTTTGCCACCCGAATTTATGGAGAACTTTGAGTCCTACCATCCATCATAGGTAAATGCTGCAAAGACAGAAGATGGAACTGTGTGTTCCAGCACAGCACATGAATTTTTTTCCTTGCATAGAGCTATTTCTGTTTTTTCCCCTTTCATTATAATGATAATAATCTGTATCTGATTATCCCCATGTCTTTAACCTGCCTTAACATGGCATTGTTACATGGACACGCAGACTCACTCCTCTTTTAGTGCATCTGTTCCAGCCAAAACACAAATCACAGGCATGTCAGAAGCCCACAAATAATCTCATTAATACATTTGAGTGTTCTCCTGTGCATTTATGTACATCTGTGCTTCAGCCCAGATCAGACATTGCCTAGCAGTGCCGCGAGGGTCAGATTCTATTTTTCCTCACCAGGATTGTCATGCTGAGAACAGCACAGGCTGCAGACTGATCCAGGCATTCACATCTGATTCCTGAGTTGCTGGTCATGAGGAATCACAACAGACATTTGTTTGATGGATAAATCCAGATATATTGGGAAAATGCACACTGTGAGCACGTTTCATTTGACTGTTTCCATCAGAGTCAGTGCCTTTTAATTAGGGGATGCCTGAACAAACACAGCAATGTTTGCTGGAGCTGATGGAAAAGACAGCTCCACCTAAAGTATAACACTGCATCGAGTAATATTAGTGAACAGCAAACATCCCAGTCTCTCTCTGTCCCTGCACTCAGCTGGAAGATGGAATTATGACTGCCACAATCTCTGCTTCAAGGAGAGAAGGAGAGTTAGAGTGGGGCCTCCTGAGCCCACACTGCTCAGCTGCTGCTGCTGCTGCTGCCTTTGCTGATGTGGACTCCCCAGTTTACCTGCGTGCAAGGCTGCACTTCTGAGATTGGAAACATGTCCTACTAAATGCTGTGCTGATTGACATTCCTTACTGGTCCTACGTGGAAGTTACAGCTCAGTACATCCTCCAAAACCGAACCTGAAGCAGACACAGCACGGTGAGAAAAGATGTGAGAGTGGGGGACCACTTAGACTTTGAGAACTACAGTACGAGCTGGCTTTAAATCAAGATATCATGTCAGATGGTGCTCATTTTTCTAAGCCTTCCACTCTCTAGGCTGTTGGATTTACACTTTACTTTCTATTATTACTTTTTTATTAGGAAAACTCAAATCCTGTTGAGAAGAGCTTATTTAGGTTGAGCTGTCGCCTTTAGCTTCAGAACATTAAGTCCTGACAAATGCTTCTTTTGAAGTCTGACACCTGTTTGTTTGGCATTTCCCACTTTCAGGAACTCACTAGACTATAATAATACTCAGCACAGCAGAAGTAAAGAGAATGAATTAAAGCAGAAATGCTTTCAGACGTGAAGGAGCAGTACAATAGAACTTGCTCAGTAGTTTTGAGAGGACCTCGGATGAGCTCAGCTCCAAGCTGTATGTTTTTTATTTTTCTGTAATGGGATTCTAATACCAGCGAAACAACCCAGAGCAGCTGCCCTAGAGACCAGAAAATTCTGTCTTAGAAGAGCTACAAAACAGCCAGAGAAACTGAGTTTCTTTGCAGACTCCTGTAGAAGTAGAGAGAAATATCCTTATTATCAGACCAAATATCAGGTATCTGCCCCTTTTGTAATTGAAGTGCTGGAGGAGAATGGTTCATAAATACTCAGAGATGGTCCTCTGTTAGATTTTCTATTATGTTTGGCTTCATGAGGATTTTGATGGTAAGTTCCTTCAAATGATGACTTATCAGTTTTGGGGGAGTCTGCATTTAGAAGAGAACCTGTAGCCCACTTAAATCAATGAAGGAAACTCTCATGAACTCTTCCTAAGCTCAGAGCTGACCCACAGGACAAGACTCAAAATTTATTTACCTCTGCCATGTACTTAAGCACCACACCTATTGTTTTTATCTTATTCACAGAGTTCCGGGTCAAAATTTGCAACAGAAATTGAGTAATGTGGTCAATAATTGAGTAATTAAAAAAATTCACCTCTTCTGGATATTTTAAAACCTGCTTTTAACCTTACAAAATTGATTCTATGCAGATTTTTTTTTTTTCCTTATGGCCAAGTACACATTCAGTCTCTTTTTGTGCAAGATTCACCATGATGGAATATATATTCAATCATGTCCTGAAAGCTGTAAGAATCTTAAACAAAATCTGTTAGATTTATTTCATTAAAGAGATGACAAAAAATCCTTTCAAAACTAGATTACAGGAAGCACTGCAATGATTCTATATTGAAAAAGTGGCTAAAATGTGTAAAATCTATTAAGAATAGTTTCATACCACAGCAAAGTTTCTAATCAAACTGACTATCCTTCAGGAGTGATTTTTTCCAGCAATTTTAAGCAGTTCTTATACCTACTGGGGATTCTGTTGGCAGAGCTCTATCCTGAGCACTCAGCAATTCTTTATAGCATTGGCTTCATCTTTTCCCAAATTTTCCAATCTGAAACGTCCCACTCAAGGCTCTGCCTTAGAATAACATTTTGGTGAAAATTCACCTCCAACACTTCAGGAGATTCCATGAACAAGATTAAAGAGCAAATGAATTTATGAAGAAAACTCACAAGCACTCAGAGGTGCAGAGCTGGGCTCCCCAGCCGGCTGTTTCAGAGAAAACACAACTCCTCGTGGCAAGACCTGCTCACACAGCCTTTGCATGGCAGATCCTTTAGTTACACATCGTTAATCAGCCAGGTTGTGCAGAAGGAAAGAAGAAATAACCCTTTTCCCCTGTGCAGCTTTATCACAACAGCCTCTGTGGCTGATGGGGAATGGGACCGTGCCCTGCCCCGTGGCCTTGCTGCACCCACAGTGGGGTCTCTGCTCTCCCTGGGTGCAGAGATGAGTGGAGCTCCTTGCTGGGTGGAAAATGGGTGTATTTTCACTCATGGGACTGATGCCTTAAGTTTCAACTTTTCTGTATTTCAGACTCTGTGCTGCCCAGGGTGCAGCTCTGAGCTCACAGTCAGTGTCACTCAGCTCTGCACAGAGCAGGGACACAAAACAAATCCTGTTCCTGCTGCACACCAAGGACCACTTTCAGCCCCAAAGCACAAACAAGTGTGGATGAAGGGAGGAACNTAATTGGGCAATTAAATGTCAAAATGCAAATGGACCAAAACTTATAAAAATGTGAGACCTTGTGACCATTTGTCCATTTTGGTCATTTTTTGACCATTTTGGGTCGAACCTTGGGTGCAGCCCTGGTCAGGCTCTTGTCTTGCCCAAGTTTTACCCTGGAGGCCTTTCAATAAATACCTACTTTATTCTCTAGCAGTGCCCAGTCTCTGTTCCAGGTCAGCCTCCCCAAGGCATCAGTTTCTGGAGAACCAGATGGGACAGTGAGGCCTCTGAGAAGACCCCCTGGACCAGAGGA
>VYXD01009017.1:64328-76183 GCA_013397195.1 Hylia prasina | reverse complement strand
TTTTCTCTGAAGATCAAGGACAAATCTCAAATTACTCTACAAGGATGTCAAAGCTCTTGCCTTAAAATTAAATCCTATCCTATCCCAATGTGAACTAGAGTATTTCCTGAAACCTCAGCAGACACAGTCTAAATTAAGTGTTCACTCAGGAAAAAGAGAGGTACCCAAGCACCTGACTTTATAATGACTTTACCTACAACAATAGCTACCAAATTTGGATACCACATGCTCTGGTTTTATTTTGCCAGTGAAGTATGTTTTGGCTTACAAAGGAATCCGAAGACTTTTTCTGTTGTGGAGAGAGAGAAAAAGAGGGAGAGAAGTAAATACTAAAGATAGAAGAATAAAAATCCTTTGAAGGGGAATTGAGTTCTTGCCTACTGCTTAAGAAAAATGCACTATAAAGCAGCTATTGATTTTTCATTCAACAGCACTGAATGTTTTATTGAAAAGGAGCAATGCTCAGTAATTTGAATTTTCAATTAAGGTAGCACGTTCCTTGGACACATTTACTACTGCACTCCAGTGACATTTATTTGACTTTTAAAATCCCTCTACTATTGTATTCGTGTTTGTATAGATCAAACTCCCAATACAGAAAGTGCTTGGATTATAACACTGCTGATTATAGACATGTCTGCAAGGCTCTGTGGACAATCTAATGACTTTATTTATAGGTAGGACAATGTGCAGTCAGACACAGCTGAAGTAAAATATGGCACCAGGAGAGAGATTAAGCAGTTCTGCATTCCAGCTGAGAAATATTTACATTTTATTTGCCTTTATGGACAGTTTATAGATGCCGTGAATTAAGTTATTTAAAAAAGTTTACATTTTAGAGGGTTGGGACATCTTTACTGATTATAAAACTCAGCAACTTAAATGTATAAAAATTTCAGCTGTAAGATAGGCTTCAGTATTTCTGGACTGTAAATAGGTAATGGTGACTCATACTGGATTCCCTTCTGGAGAAGAACTGGCTGGTAACCTGTCAGCTTTCATGGAGAGCTTGAACTCCATGTGGTCAATTAACAAACTTTAGAGTTCTGGAAATAGATTCAGTCTCTCCAAATCATAGTAATTTCTTGCTCAAAAATCTAATCATCTACTCCTCCTAAGGGAAGGACTTAGGTAATCCTTGGGTATTTTACTAACTATGGGAGGCATATCTTGGAGTCATCAGTGATTTCTTTCATCCAAATTACAGCAGAAGTTGCTCAAATTCCCTCCAGCTTATGGTGTGCCATCCTTAAAATCATGTTCCTTGCTCCTAAGATCTTAATATGAGCAAAAGGAACACACCTGAAATGCCAAACCAAGAAATTACTCTTATTTTATCCAAAGTGTAGGTCAAAAGATTTAGTCCGATTGTAGTGATGACAGCACTTATATCTCAAAATAAACTGGGCTAAAATATCAAATATTTGAAAATCAAGGCTTTCCTATGCTGTTGTGCCTACATTTTATTTCTTCTCACCCCTGGAACTGTTTGAGGCCATTCTGGAAGAGAAGTGGAGCTCCTTAATCCCTCCACAAGACCGAGCCAGCCCAATATATTGTAGTGCTTGTGGTGCTTTTTTTCTCTGTGTGACCCTTTAATCAGGCTGGACTCTACAGATGTACTCAGTGAAGTGCTCCCAGCCCTGCTACCATCTGACTGAGATTTCCTGTTACAACTAATGAGGTTCTGCTCCCACTTAATCTCTAAATATGGCACAGTTCACGCTTTTTAGTTTGCTTAATGACATGCTATTAATAAAAACATGACCTGAACAGCTACTTGCATTTATTGTCTTTTCTTCCCTCCCCCCCCCCCCACCTCCATTTTTAAAAATTATGCTGAGGTAATTTAATTTTTTGAGATCATGAGCTGTTGTTTTGTTTGACAAGTTGGATATAATCATCCAACACTGCCATGAAGGCGCTCACCAAGGTCAGTGCATAAGCCAGCAATTTATCTGAAACATTCATCATGATATCAAAATGGCTTTGCTACTTTTTTCAAGTTATTATTATTATTATTGCCTTATTGACAGAGCACGATGCTAACCCATGCTAAAGAAAGGTTGAGTCCTCTGTAATTATGTGTATTTTCAAGCAATTTCAAGTTATTGAAAGCACAGAACTATGCTCAACTCTAACTTTGTTGAACAGTATCTGTGCTGAGCAGAACTGCTCAATATCTTGTTTTTCCAATGAGAAATGGCCCTAAAATAAGTGCAGTAACTCATGCCTATATATATAAAAAAATATAATTGGCATAAGCACAAGAAACAAAAGTTTTTGTCGGAGTAAATGAAACCACAATGCAATTCTCTGATCAAAATCATTAGCTGGCAATCTTGGTGCAAATGAGATTTTTGTGGTTTTATGTGTGTGTAAGACTCAGATATTCAACAGCGAGAATTAACTCTGCATCATTATTTTAAATTGAAACCAAACAAGAAAACAAATGTCAATTACCTTTAATTTCAAGAACAAGAAACCTGGTTTGTGTGAGTGAAACCATAGCCCATTGATTTTTAATGGGATTTGAGTGTTTTCTCTTTTCAGGCTTGATTTGGTTTTATTATTTTTATGTATTTGTTATTATTTTTGCTTCTAACAGACATCAAATTGCCCAAAGTCTAGTTATAGTTACAGCTTTCCTTTCACAAATCTCTGCTCCTTATTTAGAACCAGATTTAGACAAGAGCAAAATACCTAAATTATCTGGTTTGAAGGTTCTTTTTGGCTTCTCCTCTTAAGTCTGACCAAACACAACCAGCACAGCCTGGAGAGCACCTTGCCTTTTCCTCCCTCTCCCTCTGAGGGGATATTACCCACACAGCTGCTGACAGGGGACTCTGACCCAGGATCTTCACATCAAGACCTGGCCTCTGTGTGAATTCCTAAGGGATGCTACAAGGAAGCAGCTGGCAGCTGAAGGGTGCACTCCTGGCACAGCCTTTGGCCCAGATAATTTTCTGTCTTCCTCATCCACTGGAGAGCAAAACAAATCTCAAGCACGCTTTTGGATGTTCACAACCATATTTCAACCTCCTTACAAAACAATTTTCACTTCCTACGCTCTCCACTCTATTTCTTTCCAAACAGGAAATGCAGCATTGAAACCTACCCAAACAAAACAAAGAGAAAAGTAAAAATCAGTAGAACAGAAAACTGTTAAGCTTCAGAAATCAAACTCAAGAATTAAATGCATTCCATATACTTACAAATTATCTTCATTAGCACCTAATTACAGTTTAGTTCAATTAATCAGCTGCATTGATTCTTATCAGCAGATTAACCCTAGTATAAAGTACCTATGAAAATTTACAAGATTGGAGTTGACAATTCAAGTTATTTTCAAGTGCTTTGTTCTCTGGGAAACTAACAAAAAAACAAATAAATAAATAGGACAAAATTTTGCTTTCCTGCTTAGGAAAAAAAATGTTTCCACTGAAAGAAGGAATGAAGATAGTATATAATAACATGCCCTGGCCTGCATAAATTTAAGTGTGAATTTGAGACTGCAAAGCCTCATTAAGTTTCAGAGATTTCAGAGGGGGTTCTACAAATGTACAATGAGAGCTCTTTCTAAACAGAACTCGAACCATGGCTGCATAAAGCTGGAATGACCATAAATGACAAATGACTAAAGACAAAGACAAATGAGGACATGCATGGAGCTCTGGATTCCTGTATGTTATGGTTGAATAGTTCTCATCCTGATAAATCTACTCTTCATCAATTTTAATGCTGGGAAGGTTTGAGAACAAGAGATGAACCTGGCCTGACGTTTACCTTTCTACTACTGCAACTTTTACAAATTCCTTGGTGACCTTTCCTGCTTGAAAGGCACAAGATGAATCCAGAGATATTGGCTGATAACTAAGCTAAATTTCAAATCGACATTAAAGATCAAAATGTTACCATTATAAGAAAAAAATCAGGAGCTTATTCAGTGCAGGTACGAGCTCTTTGTACATATGTGCACTGTTAATAAAGGGGTCCTGAATTTGCCTGAAAGAAACTTTTTTTTTGATGGATAATGATACAGACTCCTCACACATTTTTCTACTCTATAATATTTATATTTACATACCCTTCCCTATATCAACACACAAGCATAGAATTAGACATAACCATCCTTTGACGTTCATTGTTACTTCCCAATGGCAGTAGTGAGTTTTAAATTCCATCTGCAGGCTCTGAAATAAAGCTAAAAATTCATTGCTTCTGTGGAACCACAGAAAGGTGGATGCAAGCAGTTAACCCAAGTGAACACTATTGTTATCCTGAATGGAATATCGACCCTGATCGAATCCTGATCTCTCTACTGTATTTAGATCATTCTCTCTGGGATGAAACCATTGATATCGAACATGCAGAATGGAATAAATCAAAATATTTTAATCCTCCTTTAAATTCCACATTTGTTTACAGCTTCACTTGGGAGAAAACTCAATCAAGCCCAGGTAGTAATTTCCTTTCCCAGCTCCCTCAGCCTTTCCTCATAAAGGAAATGTTCCATCCTCTTTATCAGCCTCCTCTGGGTCCTCTCCAGGACCTCCATGTCACCCTGTCCTGAAGACCCCAGAACTGGACACAGCACTCCAGATGTGCCTCAAAGGGCTGAGCAGAGGGGCAGGATGCCTTCCCTGACCTGCTGGGAATGTTTTGCCTGTTGCACCCAACTTGATCAGGTGCTTAAAGCATCTCTCATCCAAGAGCCCCTTTCAATACATGAAAGTAAAATACAAAAAAAATCTATTTAAACACAACAAAAAAAAGCAACTTCTTTAAGACCACAGTGATCAAGCAGTGGAGGAAATTGCCCAGAGAGGTTGTGGAGGATCCTTGCAGACATCCAAAATCCAGCTGGACAAAATCCAGGGACATGCTCTGGTTGCTCCTGCTCTGAGCAGGGAGAGGAGACTGTACAGCCTGAAGAGCCCTGTGCCAGCCTCAGCCACTCTCTGGTAGAGCTTTTATTGCCAGGGTTATGGGAATGTCCTGTGTAAAGCCCAGGAAACCTTCACTTAAATCCTCTGCTGCTTTAGGGGCCAACCTTCATCTTCAAGTTTTATTTCCAATTGAGTGCTAATGAGAAAACCACTAGTGGGAAGCAGCACTCGCTGTTAGATCTATTAAACATGATTAAAAGAAAGAGATTGGAGTGCAATTAAGGTAAATATTTCATTGAGTTTTATTAATCTGCAGAGATTGTATCCCAAGCAGACCCACTGAGGTCTGAGAGTCATGTTAAATCCCATGAGAATGGGGCTGTAGGCTGTGCATGAAAGGTGGGATAATGCTTTATTTGTAATACTTTAACAGACATTACTACTTTAACGTTTTTCAGTCTTTTTGCTACTACCATTATACAAAAAACCCCCATCCAAGTTTGAAAAAAAAGCATAATTCTGCCTCATAAAGAAGATAATTAGGCAATACAGATATTGAAAGCATAAAATTTATCTTATGCTTCTCCATTTAGAAAAGGAAGCATGTATAATAATGAACAGACACTGAAGTGTTAAATTCTTTTGGAGACAGTAAACAACTTATTAATTTTTGACAGTGGCAGAAACTGAATGCTTAAAAAATGAAAGACTGTTTTCAGTAACACAAGGTGTTTTAATTTAGATCATATGTCAATAACCGCCTGTTTTTCCATTCTGATCTGCTTTTATTGCCTGCTTTCTTGGTTCTGCCTTATCTAACAGCTTGAGGAAATAACAATTTGTGTCACAGATTTACCTCTCAGTCTATCTGACCATTTTCCCTTTCAGATGCATTTTCTATTTCACCACCTTGCCTCCAATTCACTAAAATAGAATGGAAATATGCAAGAAGTGACATTCAAAAACCAAAATATGATGTACTATATGCATTTGTGATAGCACAATGGCAAAGTAAACTGCAGTAGCAAGATAAGTACACTTCTTTTCTCATCATCTCTTATTTAAAAAGTGTAAGAGGTGAGATTCTTAATTGAGTGTCTCCACAAATCAGGTGTTTGAAAGATCACACCACCTCCCACTTGAGTCATGAGAAAAAAAATTGAGCGAGNGTCTGATGTCTTCAACAATTGAGATTTTAGGAATTGATGGCCACTGGCCATTCCTGCTGTCTCTCTATAGAACTGAGAAACTTGTTAATTCCCATCTAACAGCAAAAATTAGTCAAGGAACAGGGGATTAATAGGAAGTACAAAATATGGTGTTAATTCTATTGTCAACTTGGAAGAGCAAACTTTGGAAAAAGTCCTCTAATGTTCCACTGGAGGGAAAAAAAACCCTACAGAAGACAGGATACACATAAAGATGCAGATCAAACCAATCTGCACATCTCAGCCATGCATTATTTGAAGTTGAGGCTGGTTTCAAGAAGCTGCCTTGATCTTGGGTTCTCATAATCAAATGCATTGTCTGGTGCTGGAATGAAACCAATCTGCTTTGAAAGGCCTTTGCTTCATCCCTCCAAAAGCATGAGAAAAAAGTATACAGGGAAAAAAGTCTGATCTGATCTTCATNAGCATGCAGTAACTAGTCATTATTTAAATATAATCGTAATGAACTCGTTTATTAACATTGTTATGACCTTTTTCTCCACAATTCAACAGCACACTCTCTGTTAGTCTTTCACATTGATTTTTCAGCCACCAGCATCACATTGGCACAAATAAAACACATTCTAGCCCTTCTACACTATTTTTCAGCCACACTTGATTTTCTTAACAGTTTAGATATTTTTGTATACAGTAACATGCACAAGTATTTAAAAAATACAGCAGCAAGTGACAGGAATCAGTTACATTCTCAGACTTCTCCTGTGGAATGCTCTGCTGTCCACGGAGATGAGAGACCTACACATGAAACAGCCATGGAAATACAAGCATTTGGAAGGTTTCACTTGTAATTTAAGTACAGCAAAAAGAAAAAGATAAAAAAAAACAAACAAAAACCCCACAACAAACATACAGGAAATAATACACTTAGTGATGAGTACAGGCTTNTATTGTCAACTTGGAAGAGCAAACTTTGGAAAAAGTCCTCTAATGTTCCACTGGAGGGAAAAAAAACCCTACAGAAGACAGGATACACATAAAGATGCAGATCAAACCAATCTGCACATCTCAGCCATGCATTATTTGAAGTTGAGGCTGGTTTCAAGAAGCTGCCTTGATCTTGGGTTCTCATAATCAAATGCATTGTCTGGTGCTGGAATGAAACCAATCTGCTTTGAAAGGCCTTTGCTTCATCCCTCCAAAAGCATGAGAAAAAAGTATACAGGGAAAAAAGTCTGATCTGATCTTCATCTCTAAGTTCAGAACAAAGATATTTTAAAGAAAGTCACTTGTACCTTGCTGCGTGCTGACAGAGAGCTCAGAGGCACAGAGGAAAAAATACAAAATGGATTTCAAATTAAATGTGGGAGGAATAACCTTTGTGCATCTGTAGGAAACAGGAGAATCTGAGTTCTTGAATTTCAAGATTTCCACAGTGGTTATTCAGGTGGCATTTCCACCCAGTGGCTCTGCCCACTATTGGACACGACTCTCAAATCTTTCACCTTCTTTTTTAAATACATACAAAGGGGGTCTAAAAAAAAAAATTATATATATATATATATAAATATATATATATATATATAAAATTGAGAGGACTAGCATGCAGTAACTAGTCATTATTTAAATATAATCGTAATGAACTCGTTTATTAACATTGTTATGACCTTTTTCTCCACAATTCAACAGCACACTCTCTGTTAGTCTTTCACATTGATTTTTCAGCCACCAGCATCACATTGGCACAAATAAAACACATTCTAGCCCTTCTACACTATTTTTCAGCCACACTTGATTTTCTTAACAGTTTAGATATTTTTGTATACAGTAACATGCACAAGTATTTAAAAAATACAGCAGCAAGTGACAGGAATCAGTTACATTCTCAGACTTCTCCTGTGGAATGCTCTGCTGTCCACGGAGATGAGAGACCTACACATGAAACAGCCATGGAAATACAAGCATTTGGAAGGTTTCACTTGTAATTTAAGTACAGCAAAAAGAAAAAGATAAAAAAAAACAAACAAAAACCCCACAACAAACATACAGGAAATAATACACTTAGTGATGAGTACAGGCTTTAGTTCTGTTTGCATTTAACATTCATTCCCTGAAATCAACTTTCAACTGAATGAGAAACTTTCATGCACTTCTTTGGGGATCACTCACCATTCAGTGTCTGACTGAATTTTATATTTATGTAGACTGAAATGAGATATTTTATAAATAAGACAGACCTAATCTCTAAAAAAAGAAAAAAAACCTCACATCAAAACAGTGATAGTGAGGTATAACTTAAAACTTCTCTATTAAGTATTACCTTCCTCTGCCATCCCTGCCACTCCTCCTGAAAAAGCAATTTAATTAAGACTCAGGTTTAAAAATTGAATATTAACACATCATTGCTGCCAGTACTTTAAAACAGTGATAGCAGTAATAGTAATGGATTTGCTTGAGCTGTGACATGCTCAGGTCCAAGTCCCTGTTCTGCCTTTGCCCCCTTTGATGAACCCAAACAGTGGAAGGTCTGACCAGCAGGGCCTTGCTGCATAAAATATTGTAATCTTACAACATGAACAAGATCTTTAGGATCAGAACCATGGAGTTCAATCTCTTGTACCTCAGAGCTGCTCTCCCCAGTTTATTAAAAATTCAAACTCCAGCTGTTGCTTTTATCATGCACTGTCAGGGCACCACTCAGAGGACTGAAGGACAGCAGAGATTGCAAATGACATCTTTCCCAAATAAAACACTTTAATTACCAGCCTAATCACTTCCAACCACCTTTCCTAGATCTCTCTTCCACTGATTTTTCATGTCTTTGTGAAATCTAATGGAAGAGGAACATCTTTGAAATGTCAACTTTTATTCTTTGATTTCTCAGAGAAAGAGAATTTTTTTCCTGAGTAGTCCTCACTTATTTTTTTGTACACTCTGTGCATGATATGACCAGTAAAGAAGGAAAAAATATGCACTAATTCTTGGAAAGAGAAGGTAAAAATCCTGCATTTGCAAAATGGATACCTAAGTTCCTTCCACTGTTCAACAATGGGAGAATGAATTTATTCCCTGATTCCATTTTTTGATACAAACCCACATCTACCAGCTGGCCCAAACAGATCCCAATCACATCTACCATGCGTGAAATTATTAAACCATTTGATGACAAAGATTCAAACAGAAGAGGAAATGGATGAAACAAAAAATTGAAAGGCTTGAGGCATTAAAAAAAACCACTTTTGATGCATCTCTACATTATCAATATTCCTACTAAAATTATTTTAAAAAACTCATCATCACGCCAAATAAAACACAATTTGAACTCTACTGGTGTAAGTTTAAAACGTTTTTGTTGTTTTATTTTTTAACTCCATAGAGAAACACTATTATTTAACACAAAAAATAGCAGTACACACTCCCAAAATTCTGATCCCAAAGCAAATGCTAATGGCTGTGTCAGACTACAGCTTTTTCCTCCATACCCTACTTTGATATCAATCCAAACAAAGATTCAGCAAATCAGTGGAAACATATTGACTTTGAGTCAAAACAGTTTAAAACTGCCCAACAGATTAGAAATGTTATCAAGGAGGAGACAGCAGAAATCTCATAACCTTTGTTTCCATAGGAAACAAAGCTGAAAGCCAATTGCCTCAACTCCTGAAAACTTTATCAACACCAAAAAATCAGTTTTTTTTTTTTCTGTGGATGAAGCAATTGTGATGTTTAACCCTTCTCAGTGACAGCACATGAGTCTGCCACTCACCAGAGCTCTGCTGATTAACAGTGGAGATGTGTTTCAACCAAGAGGTTTCCCTTCCCAAAGACATTTTAATGGGAAAAAAGCAACCAACAACCCCCTCAGAAGCCCAAAGTGGATACAAAGGAAACTCAAATACATCTGAACAGTGAGAGCTTGCAGCGTAGATAAACAACATATGCTCCGTAACCAACAATATTTTTTGTAAAGAGAAGAAAACAGTCTTCAGTTTACAGGTTTAATTAAAACCAGCCAGAGCATTTCACATTCTGATATAGAAAATCATGAAAATAAATTAAGGACACAAACAGTGCTAGTTTCTCATCTAAATTGCTCCATTTGTGTTTCATCATCACAGATGATTTTCTGTACATTTTACATTTTTCTTTTCCTTATGCAATTTCTAAAATGGAGTTACTGCAACCCTACCTCATCTTAAAACAAATCATCTTGTCAATAATTTCACGTTTCTCTTGATGTCTACAAAAAGCATCACACAAAAAACCCCAAAACCCTGTATAATCTAGGGCTACGCATTATTTCTGATTTCATGTTGGAGGATACAATACAACTCAGTCTAAATAGAGAAACCATTATTTGTGAGAGGTGCAAATTTAGGTGACTCCTCATATTCATACCTAAGTGTCTACACAACATTTTGCAACCTAGAGTGTTATTATAGAGATATATTAGACACTTTTATTCCACATACCTTTAAAACAACCACTTTTCTTCTCTTGGGGAATGGTGCAGAAAACTCTCTGGGTGTTTATACTGTCATTGTTCATTCCTCTACAAAAAGGAATCATTACTTACACCTTTAAATTAATTTTAAGTACACATCTATGTATAAACAAGCAGAAAAAGCTCAATGTAGAATGACAGAATCTACTTGAAATTACTGAACTTCTGTTAAAAATATTTCTAAGTGTAGCCCATTAATTTCTGACACACTTTAGTCCCTGTGGTACCTCTTTGAACCCTTGTTTTAGTCCACCTACCTTGTGTCAGCCTCTTGATGCCTGGGTTTTAAGCACTAATTTAAGCACTTAACCTATAAGTTTCCTTCTGCAATAGATAAAAACAACCTCTTGGGCTAATTCAACCTATCCAGGGTCAAAGCCTTATAAGTATTTTACCTTTTTGGAATTTAAAATACAGGACTTGCAAACCAAAGCCCTACATTGAGTGTGTATCTGTATAGCAGACAGAACATTAACTTTAAATATCTTACTTTGCCAAACTTCAATACTGGAATAAACTCACCATGTAAATATGATAATGAGTAAATTCTAACATATTCAGTCAAACATCTACGGAATTTTTCGTGTCTTGCTTAATTAGTTACAGTTACATGTGCTGCTGTCTCTCATTAACTTTGTAATTCCTGGGCATGCATAGGTGGGTGCCTCACTAAATATCCTTTGATTAACGCACAGCACTCATATAATATATGCTAATTCCTATTTGCTAGCAAGTTAATTATAAAACTTTGATAATCTGTTTTGATAAATTTAGTTCAGTGGAAAATATGTGTTCCTAGAACAGAATTGTATTAAGTTTTTTTGCTTTTGATTTTTTAAGGCAGTTACCTGCTACCTGTCAGATGAATCCTTTGCCTGCAGGACAGGCAAAGCCAAGTTCAGAGTAAGATTTGTCATGGTTTAAGCCCAGGTGGCAACTGAGCTCCACAGAGCTCCTCTCTCACCCTCCTCACTCCACCCCAGAGGGATGGGGGGATAGTCAAAAGTAAAACTTGAGGGTTGAGATAAGAACAGTTTAATAACTGAAACAAAGTAGTATATTATAATAACATATATTAATAAGGATAATAAAAAGCAAAACAAGCAGTTGCTCACCACACCCTGACTAATGTCCCCAAACCCTGAGTGGCCTGGGCAACTCCCCAGTTTATGCACTGGGCCCTGGTTTTAAGGTGTGGAAAATCCCTTTGGCCAGGTTGGGTCACCTGTCCCAGCTCTGCTCCCTCACATCCTGTTCTGGTACCTCCTCACTGGCAGCACATGAGACACAGAAAAG
>VYXD01009017.1:43384-64293 GCA_013397195.1 Hylia prasina | reverse complement strand
AGGAACTGAACCCAAACACAGCACTGTGCCAGCTGCTGTGATGAGATTGACTCCACCTCGGCCCAAACTAAAACACCATTCTTTTTCACATTCCCGTCCAGCTCTTCCCATTATGGTTTTGCTAAACCCTTCTGGCACAGGGAAAAAAGACCTTAAGAGATATGAGAACAGTGGCAACATTCTTCTGTTGGGACAGAGGTATTTTGAAATTCTTCTTGTGGAATTTAGGTCCACTCTCCTTTCTTGGTTGGTATCTCTGACTTGCCTCCCTGTCTCCAAATCTAATTATATATAAATACATCTGAAGTTTGTCTGCTGTAGCCTGCCTTTTATTTTCTTGTCTCTGGGAGCCCCAAAAAGAGTAACGCTATTCCAAATTCATCATGAGAATGTCCTTATTCCTTAAGAAATTAATTTGGATTCAACTCACAGCAACACACTGTGAATTGTAAAACTCATCTTAGATATAAAATTAATTTTACATGGGCACACAGAAAAATGATTGTCAGTAGATAGCAATGTGAAGCCATACCTGTATTTAAGCAGAGTTAATCTCTTGTACAAACAAAATGCTGCTTGCTTATTCAGTTTCCTTTAGCTAAATTCCTAAACTTCTAAGGACTTCAAAGAACTACGCAGGAGCGAGATAAAGAGCTTATCTGCATAATTCTTATGCTAATTCACAGGAGGTGTCTTCACTAAAAGGATGTCTACGTGCACACTAAGGACTCACTAACTCCCTTCCTCTAAACCCTAAGTTATTATACACATATTTAATTGGAATATATCTGACTCTGCTTCCAGAGAGTACCTCTGGATCTGGATCTAGATCCTGCTGTGAGCTGGTGACTCCCAGGCTGACCTGGCACTTTTTTGGGATATCTAGAGAAGTTTTTGAGCCAAGCTGTTACCGCAGTGCTCGTGTGTAGAGCATGAAGTACAAATGTTCACTCACTCCTTAAGGCACATCCAGCTCAGAGTCCTGCCCAGCAGCACGAGATTAGGAGGCAAAGTACCATCAACATCATCATCCTAAAATCTGACACTGCTCATTCTCTCACCAAGTCCTCCCTTACCCAGCCCTACACTCCTACATCTCCAAGTTGTAATATTAAACACTTTTTCTTAGGATTGAAACGAGAAATCACAACATTAAATGTCTCTGTCATTACCATTTCCACAAAATATTTATAACTTCGTAAACCTTTTAGCTCACAGAGTTCAAAGACAAGCTGAAATAATTTACATTTTAAAAAGAGGTAGAGGGTTTCCAGGGAATTTAAACTGTTTTTATTAGTATGGTTTTATCACCTATTTAAAAATATTAATCTTTTTAATTCTATTTCTGCCAGTAATAAAGCACCAGTTTTTCAAACAAAGCCTCACATGCATCATACACACAGAGAGACTATTCTCAACCTAGTCCAAAAAAAATAGTACCACCATTTTAAATGCTTTTAAGCAAATTGCATGCTGCAGCCTAAAGAAATTACAGGCTTTTTTAATTTTTTTTTTTTTTTTACCCTATGCTCCTTGTTGTTTTTTTGGTTTCAACTGTTTACTCTGTGTGCTGGTTTGCCAATTGTGAGTGTGCAAATACAGTCTCATTACTAGATAGGTAAATGTTTGCAACAATGGTTCAGCAAAAAGATCACTGGAGCCCACAAAGAAATCCCACAACTATCTTCACAGATTTTTATATAAAAGTAAACTAACTGGAGGGTATTTACTTAACAAATATGGTACAGTACTAATTCACCTCCACAACAACAGGAGACTTTTCCCTTTAAAAAAGGGAAGGAACACAATACAAAGAAACATAACTATTGTAGAGGCATAAAACAAGGCCTGAAAGGTCACTGCTTTCTACTTAATGCTAATTCTTCCTGGAATGCCCTTGGTTTATATGCACAGTAAATAACTTGTTATGGCAGCATCACTAGACCAGCAACCACGCTATGGCTCATCAGGAGCTGCAGTAACAGGGCAAGGAGGGATGGCTTTACACTGACATGGAGCAGGGCTAGAGTAGATGTTAGGAGGAAATTCTTCCCTGGGAGGGTGAGGAGCAGAATTTTCCCAGAGAGGTGTGGCTGTCCCATCCCTGGAAGTGTCCAAGACCAGGTTGGATAAGGTTTGGAGCAGCCTGGGAGAGTGGAAGGTGTCCCTGCCCTTGTGTCTTGGTTTGGAAAGACAGGTGTCTGCCATGGAAAGCTGAAGCTTCTCTTGGAATGTCAACCCCCTCCCTCTGAATTATTATAGTTTTGCAATTAGGGGCTTTCAGGTAAAGATATGGGGATAGGAATAACAATTCATTACCAGGAACATTAAAAATACAAATGTAGTAGTACAAAAAACCCCAAGCAAAAAAAAAAAATCCTGGAAACCCTGACAGAGTCAGAANTTTAACAGCTGCCCATTGACAGAAGGCACCCGCCCCTTCTCCCCTGAAGCTATGAAGGATGGGTTATACAAGAGATAAAGGAAACAACCTCTCCATCCAGTTTCAACAGATGGAAGATAGAATACACACTTTTGGTTACATATTGCAACCCAAGACACCATGGCAGGGGTGGAACTGGATTGGCTTTCAGGTTCCTTCCAACTCAAACCATTCTGAAATTCCATGACCTCCTATGCTGCTAGTCATTTCCTCTGATTTTTGAAAGATTTCTTTATCTTCTCATTTTCTTTCTCTGTAAACAGTCAGATTTTCCAGGATTAACTTCGAACCAGCCTACCAAAACCAGGAATTGTTTTTAACAGTGATGGTCTATAGGTTTATTAGGAGCTCTGACAGAGGAACTGCTGAATCAAACTCAGCTGCAGATTCTGGCTAAGTCAAGCAGAACGCGTAGGTTGGTAACAACGTATGCACCAATGGTAAATGACTATGTTCCCACAGGTCTGGCATAATAATAGAAGTGAATAATTCATATCATGTGGGAACAGACATTTATAATGCATCTGGAAAAGCAAAATACACAAAATAGGCTTTGTTTTATTATCTTAGCTCCTTTCCTTCTGCTTTTTATCAGTGACTCCCTTTCTGCCCTTTCCAAACTCTGCTCGCTTTGTGTCAATTTACACAATTACATGAATTTGAGCATGTGGTGAATTAATTTTGTGATCGTTTATTCCAATCTAATCAAGACAATTTTTAAGGTCCCTTCCAACCCAAACCCTTCAGTGATTTTAATATTCTTTCCTACTGCTTTCCCTCTTGTGGAAAGCAAGGTAACTGGAATAGCAGAGGCCAGAGTGAAGGAGCTGAAGGCTGAAGTCCTTTGTGCTAGGAAGCATTCCACTTTTATTTCCAACTTGGTCCAAAATGGGAACCACTGAAGGAATATGGATATGGAATTGAGATAATTCTAAATCAAATCCACAGCACTGCTCAGTACTGACATTGGCAAGAGCAGCCTCTTAAAATATTTGCAAAATGGGCTCTTTCAGAACAGAGCACAAAGTCACATTAAGTAACCACTCCAGCCAGATACTGAGCTGTACTGGGGCATGGAGACTGTCATTCATAGCTAAATTACACGTTCTATTTGGGAGCCTTTTTTTAGATTCCTGACGCACGTAATCGAGTGCAACTGATGAATTTTGTCTAACAGTTTATCCTTTAGCATTGACACTGCAGTTCCCAATCGTACACAAAGTGTGCTGGAGTTCTGATACTGCTCTTTTGAAAGTCAAAGGAAGTTTTAGCAGTGCTCTCAACAGCATTCAAGCCTTAATTTGCTATTTGCCACTGCACAGCGCACACAGAAACTGAGCCTCGTGTTGCAACCGAAATTGTGGCACAGCACTCAATGGAAATAGCAATTTAGCCACATTTTAGTGATGACCTCCAAAAGTTAATTACAAATGTAGTCTGAAAATTACGAGCACTCGATGTACTTTACCTGCTCATTGTGAGAATAAAGAATGAAAAAAACATATTTAGAACTGGCAAATGTTCTTTTCCCTTAAACAGCCTGGTATAAAACATAGTTCTAAAGCCTTTTGCAGAAATAACATCTTAGCAGACTCAGGCTTAGAAACAATTTAAACAGGCATAAGTAACAGAGGTGAGGAGAGCCATCCAGCAGCAATGGGTGATGTCACCCTTACCCTCAAACGACCTTTTTCCTGACCATTAAGTTACAAAAATAAACCAAACTTCCTCCTCAGTTCTTAATAGTCATTAATCTACATTGTTGTTGCCAATTGTCAGGCATCACTAAAATCACTTTTTATATAACATATTTTTCTAATATGCCCCTTGAATCTCCAGGATAACACCTCAAACAAATGAAAGAGCTCTGCTGGTGAGCTGAAGTTGTGTCTTTGAAGGAGCTCTGTAGGATAAAGGCTTTCAGTGTCCCAGCACTAGAGACAAACCCCATTTAGCTCTGCTGGTCTGACAGTGCTCTAATTTCATTGACTCCAGAGCTACTAATGAGCTGCTGTCACAAAGGAGGAAAAATAAACACCTGCTAAACACAGAGAGACTCTTTTCTGCAGCTGTATTTCCTTACAGGGGATTATGGTATCGACCAGACCGATGGAGCCGTTCCCTTCTTGGGAAGAACTGAAACAGGAGATATGGCCCCATAAAGGAGCCTGTGATTAGGCCTGATAAATCCTTCCTGATGGCCTGGAAGTGGGTTTGATGGGATCATCCAATTTCCAATGAGTGATGTCTGCCCTGCAAAAAAATCTGGGTGAGAGCTGGGGCCTGTGTTTGGCATTCTCAGCCAAAGACAATGGATCAGGGAACAGCCATGGGAATAAAATAAGTCTCTCAGCTCCAGAGTAAAGCCAGTAAAGTAACATTTTTCTTAGTCTGCAGACAGACCAGAAAGGAAAAAAAATTGAAAAAGATGTATATATTTGAGCCAAAGGAAATCAGATTTTTTTCTGCTGACAGAAAATAAACAACCCAAAATGTCTTAATTCAATAATGAAATATCCATTGTTCTTTTGATAATTAACCTTTTTTGAATCCTAAATTACTTGATATTTTAGCTAAAGAGTTAGGATTTTGACTGCAACTATTTACTGAATTTAATTTAGAGAGCTAAAATTATTAATCTCCATAATTAATCTATTTAGGGACTGATTTCCCGAAATGTGATGAAAAATTGTTGCTTTGGATTTTACCTTAGAGATGTCTATTCTTCCCAGAGTTTTTTCCTGCATGAGCTGGATGCCTTGGAAAGACCTGTGGAGCTGCCAGCCTTGTTCTGTGTTATTTGAATAAAGCCCACTTCACTCCTTAGTCTTTCAGCTAAACACGCAAACAGGGGAAGTTTTAGAGGAGAAAGTCAGTACAAGTAACTGATTTATCTGGGTAGCAGCTTTCTCACAATGTTTTGACAGAAGTGTTCTCAGAAATGTCTATTTTTAGTCGCACATTCTGCAATCAATTTCTTTGCAAACTAAATAAAAATCAAGAAACTGCACAGATACCTCAGCAAAAGGAGGATGAAAAGCCACAGGATGATCAGGATGATTTCTCTGCCTGAGGGAAGCAGGAGCACTCTAAAGTTCAGAATGTGTTATAATGTTAATAATTACACTATTAAATACCAACTGTCTCAGTGCAGAAAAATACTTGGGATTTATTTATTGGGCTTTTTATTAGTAACTGCTTTATCAGCACAAATATTCAGGAAGTTTATCCCAGAGCTTCTGCTCTGGGGAGGATAGTCTTAACCTGGATGATTTCTCCACACCAGGAAGCACCCGAAAATTATAAAGACCTGTAAAAAACAATTTCAGGAAATATGAGAAAAAACTGAAAATTTTCTCATTCCACCTCAATTTAAGAGGTGCATATAGCTTAAAACATATACATGTATACATCTAGTAGGATGCCATTTGAACAGCAGCCATGGGGCTCAGCCATAACTCAAACACATCTCCAAGGACCTTTAATTTTCAGCCTGTGTTTTTCTAAAAAGCATTCCGTTGAGACAATAATTTTAAAATGAAAACCCCATTTTTTTTTTTCAATCTTTGCTAATTTTATGCTGTAGTCTAGAATACACAAGCAAGACAATTGTATAACTTCACTGACTGTTGCTACATTACTTTAAACATTAAACTGAAATTTGTATAAAACAGCATAAAGACATAAATAAATCTTAACCCTCTTTTTTCTTTTCCTGTGCTAGTTTATGCTCTGTAAATATTTTTCCTCCTTTTAAACCTGGATTTTCATATTGGCAGGATGAGATTACAGCTTTGAGCAATTAGGAAACACAGATAAGAGTTAATTTTTCTTTCTAAATTAAACTCTGAATTGTGTTATTTTGAGAAGACCTAACTGTGATTTCTGTAATATCTTATTGTACAAGTAAGCTGCACTTTCTGCTATCAGGACATCAGCAAACTCAGTTTAAAACTGTCCACAGGCTGTAATCAATAATATGCACCAACACTGGTGCACGTGTAGAAATACATAAAAAATAATTTGCTTATATTGCCCACAATGTTGCTGATAAAAACAGTTTGATCCATGTCTGTCCAAAGTCTATTTACATTTTGGATTTGGAGTTCTGCCTGATGAATATATTTTTAAATAGTCTAAAATTTTAGAACATGCTCTGGGTCAGTGCTAAAGGGTGATGCTGAACATACCAATAAACCCATCTTTGCTAAGGGATCTGTCAATCAAATTTTCTCCCTCCTAAATTAGGGAATACACAATAACCCATCTTCAGATCCATTTCTGTGCCAGTTTCATTTAAGACCAAAAGGAAAATAATCATTTTACGATGAACCAGTAATTGAGACAAACAAGTGAAAGGCTTGAAAGGCATCAGCACACACAGGAGCAAGGATTCATTTGTGTTCCCTCTGAGGGTGGAACAGGCTCCAGAGACCAGAGCAGAGTTCTCAGTGGCTGCTCCAGGGATTGATATTCCTCAGGGTAAGATGCTGGTTGTTTAATCACCTCGGATGTGCCCCTTAGGCAGGAGGAAGATGCTGATGTGCATCAGGGGTCACCAAGATCGATGGCTCTGTCTGCTCCCCTCTCCCTGCCACACCCTGCTGCCCCTCCAGCAGCTCCTGGACAGGTACAGCCCCTGATAAACCAAAAGAGCAGAAAGAGCTGTCAAATTTCCTGGGCGTCTTTACTGAAGACTGGGGTGACGGGGAGTTATAAAAGTCCTTTATTGCATTGCTAAATCAGCCTCATGAAGGCAGAGTTGTTACAGTCCAAACCAGTACGCAGAAAACCTCTAACGCGGAGTTTCTAAGTCCCAAGCAGAAGCAGCAGCTCCAGCAGGAGGGACAGCACCTGTGGTCTGTGTCCTGTGAGCGTCTCACCTGCAGCAGTTGCAGCAGTAGCAACAACAACAGCTGCATTTATGAGGGTTTTGTGAGTCCTCTGTGTGTGTGCGTTCTCAGAGTAGTGCAATTTTATTCTATTTTTAGCCAACTAGGTACTTACACAAACTTTCTGTAGTCTTGCTGAGCCAATCCTAAGTTATGTGTGAAGGCAAACACAAATTCTTACACAAATTCTGCATTTGTAATTTTATCTTTTCCATCTAGGAATTTTCAGCAAGGCTACATTATTTTTGTTATGAATAGAATTTAACTAATTTTGCAAAAGGTAATGCCACTTGAACTTCAAACTAGGTATTGGGTCTTTTTCTTATTTAACTTATTAAAGTGCTATTTAAGTGCTAAGGAACTTAAAAATCCTCTCTTTATTTGAAACTAAACTTGCATTTCTACTTCGTGTTTGTGTGGATTTATGTATTTTAGTTTCTCTGAAGGGTGTAATTCAATCCTCACATTTCTGGACACTCCTCCGAGTGTGTGGATTTGGGCCAGGGGGATTCATACTCCAAGAAAGAGCCATGTTTGGATTTTCCACCATGGAGTATCCGTGAGGTTTTGCACACAAACAGGAAACAGGAATTACACTTCTGAGAGTGATGTGGAACTGACACTCTCTGGGCTCACCTGGGCTGGGTTTGGATCCTGCCTGCAGCATTGCTTATCTAAGTGCAAACAAATAGCATTGCCTTTGAATGAGGTGACAGACTGCAGGGGGCTCCAGGTGGGATGAAACTGCTGCCAGAGTTTGTTCACCCCAGAAAAATCCATGTATTAGTAGGAAAAGCAGCTTCTCTTTTGTGTCTGCCATCGTTGTTCCAACAGCCTGGATGCATAAGCAGCACTCTTCTCTTGATTCTAGGGACAATGAAAATATATTAACAATGAACAAAAAAAAACAATCAAGGCTATTCCTATAATAAACTATAATCCTTAGAATAAACTATTCTTACTATAAACTATATTCTTAGAATAAAATATAAACTTAGAATAAACTAGTCATGGTTGCGAAATTTGTGTGCTGTTCTTTACTGGAAACAAGGTAGGTAGGTAAAACATTCAACTTCCATAAAATTTGTTCATAGAAAATGCTGCATTGACTTCATTTCCAATTGCAGACCACTAGCTTTAGACATTTTTAATAAATTATGTTTAAAAAATCTGCCTATTTGCTTCCCTTGAAGTAGATTCCATCTCTCCAAGTGAAGAGATGAAAAGTAATTTAGGGTTGGATTTGTCCTGGCTAAAAGGCATCTTTACAGGGTGGTATTTCCAAGTCAGCATCTGCACCCCTGGATTTCTCACATCCAGAATTTTCATGCCCAGAATTGTCTCCAAGATAAGGGCTGCTGTTTCTGCTCCCCATTGAGGTCAAATGCTGCTCGAGATCAAAGCACCACTCCAAATGTTTTCACCCAAGTGCTGTGCTGGAGCACACAGCAGTGACTGCAGAGTTTGACTGGACCCCAAATCTTCAGCAAATGCTCACAGTGACACACACCATCCTTTCTCTCTTTTACAAGAAGCTTCCTTTTCATTTTATAGGAGGCCACTCTAAAATGGGACCAAAACTCAGAAAACCAGCTCTTACACAAGAGAAAATTGCTGACTTACTTGTGGTTCCCTGTAATAAAACCTCGAGTGATATGATTCACATTTCTTTCCAAGGGAAGGTGAGATGATCTTTGTTTCTACTGACACCATCAAAGCAAGAACAGGCTTTTATCAATTTAATAAAGGCTGATCAGATGCTGCAGTCTTATCATAAGTGGCATTAACAGAAATGTAGAGAAATACAATGCCAGTGCTTGAGATCACTTTGTCCTCTCCACCACTCTTCCAGAAGCAGAACTGGGATTGGCAGTTGAGCCTCCAGTCTTCAGCATCATTGTCTTAATGAAAAAACCTTTGGCAAACATTTGCCTTGCTTTCTTTTTAAGCTACATCTGCTGCAATTACATATTTACAAGGATGCCCTGATCAGCATTGCTGACTTTTAATCTTCAGGATAACTTATCTCTGATCTCATACCAATGTAGATGTCATTATTTTCACAGATCAAAAGACTTGGTGAATCCTGTGTTGGATGAAATACAGAAACCTTCTGCAAATAGAGACCCTTCTTTTCCTACTTTAGTGTGTACATTCAGTGCTGTTTTTCTGAGCTGGGCTTTTAACTCTGCTTTGAAATCAGCTCTTGGTGCTTCCAAGCACAACTTGTCCAAGATTTGCATGAAGGCTGCTGACCCGAGCTGTGAACCAGTATTGGTGGTTTGCCTGTAGGGAGCATGCTGGGAAATGTCCTATTTTTTTAATTTGCTGAAAGACAGAATCACAGAATGGACTGTGGAGTGGCCTGGTTTGAAAGGAACTTCAAAGATCATCTCATTCCAATCCCCTGCCATTGCCTTCCAAGCTCCATCCATGGACACTTCCAGAGATCCAGGGGCAACCACAGCTTCTCTGGGCACCCTGTGCCAGGGTGTCCCCACTCTCGAAGTAAGAATTTCATCCTGATATCTCATCTAAACCTGCTGCCTTTCAATTTAAAACCACTCCAAAAGAGGGCACAATCCCCCCTCTCTGCTGCCCACACATTTTTTGACACAGCCCAGGCCATGGGTGGTTGTTGTGCTGTGAGTGCACGTGGCCAGGACATGTCCAGCCTCTTCCCCAAGTCCTTCTCAGCAGGGCTGCTCTTGAGATATTTGAAACACTTAAATTACAGGAAGATCCCTTCGCCTCTTGAAGAAGACAAAGTCTGAAAAAATAATTATAAGATTTCCTAGCCATCCCTCAGCTCCCCCGAAGTTGGCTGCAAGGGCAATGCAAACAGAACACACAAAACCAGCTCTGCTCCATCTCAAATTCTTGCAAACTTTGCTCCCATCCTGGTGCTGTTGCAGTGCTCCCTCCCTCCAGCAGCTGAGCGTGCAGCCAGCCCCGTCCTCACCCCCTCATCAGCAGCAGGGAGTGCTGCAGGAGGAACAGAACTCATTACTCTCAGCCTCAAAGCAGCCCTGAAATAAAGGTTTTCTGTGCTTAGCTGTTTGTAAAGGGCTCAGTGCATATTTGACATAATGCTTTTGAAGTCACCGAAACTAACACGCTGAAAAAATCTCTTTGTTGGGTTCGCCTGCGCAGTGTTGGAAAGTTCAGAAGAAAATTGAATATGCAGATGTTTTTACTAGTAAAAGGAAAGAATGTTCTCCTAAGACAGAGAAAATCAAACTATTTCCTAATTTATGTATAAGAGTTTCTGTATTTTTATAACTAATAGAAGGAGGCCTTATAGATTGAGGGGGAACCACAGGAATTTTTAAAAGGTGTGTAGTAGTGATAATCTGAATTCAGCCATGGAAAATAGATGTCTCCTTCTCCTGTAATCCATAACATTAAATGTAATTGTGGGAACCTTTAGTATTGATTCATTAAAATAAACCAGAATTATTTTAATTAAAAAACCCTCTATTGAGATTGCCAGCCTTAGACACATATTGAGAACTCTTCTGACTTTCACTGTCCTGTGAGGCTCTTTTCTTTCTTTTATTTCTCTAAATTTATGTAGGCATAATTTTAATAGTTTCTTATTCTCTTCTATTGAACATAACATAGTAACTTGCTAAATATTTATATTTTATGGAAAATGAATGTTCAACAAACAAGAAGCACAAAGAGAGGAACTTTTTTAGGTGTCTATCTGGCATGTGTTCATCTGAAAATGAACTGTCCTCTGGCCCAATTCACAGCTGCAGGCTGCAAAGAAAGTATCAAATTCAGCCTTTGAAACAGATCTTCAGGAACCCAAAATGCAAAGTCAAAACCTCAGGTTTATTTAGTGACCACCACCACCACCTAAAATGGAATACACTCATTAGCTGAGCCCTCCTGGGCGCTGCAGAGATGGAACCTCAGTGCTGCAGGTTCAATTTCAGATCCCCACAGGTGCTGGCCTGATTGAGCCAATGAACCACAGGGAAAATGTCCATTTACTCCCAGAGGTGGCTTTGCAAACTGGGGCACTTGGAGATGAGCCAGGGAGTGGTGAAATCAGCAGGACTCACTTCTCAGGGCAGGCTGGAGGAACCAGCTGAGGACAGAATTTCTTATCCAACCCCAAGCTGCATCCAGAGGAGCTGATCTGGTTGTCCACAGAATTCTGGTCTCTGCTAGGGCTGCAGAGGCACCCATCCCACTCACACAGAACCCCCTAAAAAATACCCTAAAATATCTCACTCTAATGCTCAGTGTTAATTTCAATCTGCATTTAGGATAATAAAATTAAAATAATAGCAGAAGGTGATTAACAAACCAAAAGAGATTCCTAGTTTTGCATCATAATCTTATTAAACTCTGCATAAAAAATATTATGAGCCATTATCAGAGAGAATTAATGCTAACAAGTCTAACACAGCAGACGAACTCCTCTTTTTTAACAGTTCTCCTGTCCTGTGGACAAATGCTGGCATTAACACAATTTACAAAAACTTCTGGTTTAAAATCAAAAGTTGACCGTAAAATCATTTGAAAAGCCTGTGCATAGATGCCCTACAATTACACCAAACATTACTCTAGGCATGGAGACAATAATTTCATCTTGGAAAAAGAAGGTGACTGGTTGCGTTGGTTTGGGAATATTAAATAAACACGCAGCAAAAGAAAGTTCTTACTCTTCCCTTACATATGGCTATCCACCTATTCAGCAGACACACACAAGCAGAATTTTGGGGAATAATTTTATGTGTTTAACTTGCGAAAAGTTATTTTTCCTTTTTCAGAAAGTTCTCTTGTGAAATTTTGGATGATCAGTTAAAGCTTGAATGCTTCAATGAGGAAAACCTCGAGCTACCCCTGGACTTGAACAGACATGGGGCTCAGAGAAAATCAAATATTCACTTTGGAACCCAAACTCTGAACAGGCAGCAGTTCCCAGCAAGAGCAATATCAAACCTCTTTATCTAACCATCCGCTGTTATTCACTGCTGCATTCTATTTCCTTCAAAACTCAGACATCCTAAAAGAAAAGCCTCAAGGCTCCCTTGTGCTGCCTGCCCTGCATCAACATATTTTTTGGGTTGTGTTTGTTTTTTTGGTTTTTTAATTTTTTTTTAAATAAATTGAAAACTGCAGGAAATAAAGGAACTTCACATGCAAGAAATAAATTCAGATATCATGAAAAGTCCAACTAAACTAAAAAAAAAAAAAGTCTAGAAAACTCAGAGCTGCTACTGCATCCATCCTCAGAGTCCCCTGTTGTGGCAGAGCTCTGAAGGAGCCTCCAAACAGCGTGTGATTTCATAGACCATATGATCTGCAATATTTACCATGCATAATGGAAATAGATAAGGCAAAGCAAACAGCTTGAATTTTGTATTTCCTTGCTTTTTATTTAGCCTAGGTTGTTAGCACCATGTGAATGTATATTTGGGAGACTCTGTGTTTGTGTGTGTGTGCATATGTGTGAATATATAGGTATAAACAAACACACAGAGTCATTTCAGTGGATTTCTCACACATCAGAAAGAATACTTTCCAAGCCACAAGCTTTGAATTCCTAAAATTTCTTGAAAAAAGGAAAGGCATTGTTTATTTTGGTCAGAATTGGGGAAAAAACCCCACATTATGCTAATTTTTCAGCTTCTGTGTCCTCTTGTTGTCCCTACTCTGTGCTGCTTCTTTGTGGAGCTCTTGGGTATTAATAACAACAAATGTCAACACCTACAACCAGAACATTTGACCATTGTTTTATAACTTGAAAATCCACTGCTACAAAGTGTTAAGCACGTGAGATTAAATGGGAAATCCTAACTGCACTCTTTTTTTATTTGTCAGTACATACAGGAGTAGGGAACAGACGCTTGCAGGAATTTTAAAGCAGAAGAAACATTTGTATTGCATTTAAAATGTAAAGGCACACATTCAAAAGCAATTCCTCCATAAATAAAAATGTGCACAAGTCCAAGGTCATAGTGCCAACATCTGGCTTGCTTGGCTGGACCTATATTTGAAACCCCTGATATGGGTGGGGGCAGAGAACAAAGTGATCAATTCAATATATCAAGATTTACCTGCCCTCCCTGTGTTGAGACTAAAAGGGTCATTTAATTTTCTTTCATTATTTAAATTTTATCTCTTGGAGTTTGTGCCCTCAAGATTTCCCCTTGCAATCACTGCTCACTAGTATTTATTCTAGATACACCACCCAGTCTGCTCAAAACCTGCTGCCACCAATTTTTGCAGTTCCATATTTATCTACAGTTTTCTGCCAAAATAGTTGCATGAAGATCTTCTTGCCGTTGATAAGCTTTTATTTCTTTATTTCAGTTTGATTTTCTTTTTTTTTTCTTTTTTTTCTTTTTTTTTGTGATTTGGAGTTCTTTTTCCTTTCTCTAATGTTTAGGAAGGGTTAGTCATGAGTTTATTATAACACATGTAAATTTGCTTATTTTTAGAAAATGTCCTTTAACACTCTGGGTTCATTGTCAGAGTCTGTGGTGCTAATAGCTGTGTTAATAAAATTATTATCTACAGTGAAGAAATTGCTTTCCATACATGGAAATTTAATGAGATGGAAATTTTCAGGAACTGAACTGATTCTCAGCAGTGCTTTGGTAGACTCTCATAACATCTGCCTGTGTGCAGGCTGCAAATACTCAATGCTAGGAGAGATGTCATTAAATTAACTCTGCTTTTGTGTTCCACACACACATGCTCCTCCCCTTAATAAATTAACTTGGTTAGCTAAATGCTAAGGAATCTCTCTGTTTACTGATCAGATCTTCTCTCTTCAGGCAAATTAGGTTCAGGATCACTACAGGGTCAGGTTTTTTATTGGTGTTATCACCCTGGAGGAATTGAAGCACTGAGTCCATGTATCCATTACATCCCAGTTGTGAACAGGATCCCTTCACCAGAGACTGAGAGGTCCTTCTGCCCTCATTAGCCTGACAAGAGGAATTTATTTAACATTTTTTGTATTATTCTCCACTATGAAGCACATGGAAAAAAAATCCACATTGGCTTTACTCTGCTTAGACCCTCGTGCCCTTTCCTGCCCAGATATGATTCCTGCCCCACAAATGCTTCAGCAAGGGATTCATGAGTATTTGGGGATGTAAATTGTGATACCTGGAGCTGTTTTCTTTCACTCTGTTGTTTCCTCTCATTCCAAACAAGTGTTCTTCCCCAGGAAGAACAGGGGGACTGGCCAGCTTTGTTATGCAAACATTAAGAATAAAAATGTTCATCTCGTGTGTGTTCAGCCATTAACAACATCCACAGACAAAGATGCAAAGGCTGTAGAACAGGCACTAAGTAGCCTTTGGAGACCTGCTTTTATTACCAAATCAGTGGGAATTAGGAATGACAAAACTGAGTTTTTCAGGAGAGCACAGACATCAAGAGGATATACAGAATTTTGTTTCTACCCTTGCCAAGCGAGTAATTCATAACCTACATATAAGTGCATTTTAATTTCATTTTTGTGTATCACAGAGAGAAGCAAAGCTGTCCCCTGCCTTGTTTCTGTGTGCCACCTTCATCAAGCTTGCACATATTAAGCCTGTCCTCGCTTTACTCCTGGCTGCTCCTTCTCATCTCTTCTCCAGACTCCATCTCCTGACATTCACGATTAAGGAACTCTCCATTCAAAGCAAAAGTAAGTGACTTTATCATTTGATTGTAGATCCTAAGGAGAAAAGCCTCTAAAAGATTAAATATTTAATCCTTTGATCTGCCATGCTGGCAAATGCCCTATCTATTTTATAAAGCAGGTTGACAAAAGAATTATGGGGCCCGGGATTTGTGTAATGAGCCAGCATTAAACCTTGCTCTCCTCTGAGCCAAAAAAGTAGAATCACGTTTTTCTGACACACAATATTAATGCAAACTCACTATTAATGGTACTTGGGGCTCAACTGAACACAGATGTTATTGAAAACAATATCATGCAATGGTTTTAACAAGGCAGGTGGAGCCAAATCACTGAATATATTCAGAAACAACCATAAACAAGCCCTTCAGAAGTGAGCAAATCCATCAGACAGAAGGAGGTGTCCAGGCTGTACAGAGCAGATCGATGTCTCTCAGGGTGGGGAAAGGAAATCTGGTTACAGGAGGCTGGAGAAAGTCGAGGCTGGTATTGAGTGAGAGGGAAGAGGGGAATCAGGAAACTGCAATCCAATCCACAGAACCCATCTGAGGAAGTTACCAGAATAATCTATTAATCACTTTGAACGCATCTTGGAAAGGTTTTAACAAGAAAAAAAAAAAAAAATCTGTTCACAACTTTAGGTTTATCTGTAGATGAATAGGTTTTTATACTCTTAGATAAACTCTCAGTGTCACCAAACAGAGGCCATTTAAAATTTAAGAAGGACAAGCTTCTTAAGGACAAGGACACTGGAAAAGCTTCAGCTGTAGCCACCACGAAAATGTGGAAAGAACTCTAGGCTCTTTGAGCAAGAATATATAATTATAAAACCAATCCTCCAGTATTTAAAATGCTACCATTAACAGGTCTGTGACTGATTGTATATCAACCTTATTAAACTACACACACCCAGCTTTATTTGCACCAGGGTTACATGTTGGGGTGATTCTGAGGGTTGGTGAGCCTTGGAATAAGTTACACAGAAAATAAACAACCAACCAACCAACCAACGAAAAAACCAAACCAAAACTACAACATTTAATTGATTTTTTTTTTGCAAAACAGCATATTGACATCTTTCAGAAATTATTTAAATATAATAGATCCTCCTACCCTCTGTCTCTTACAGGCTAGTTATATTTTTCAGGAAAATTCCAATTTAAAAAGTCTATGGATTCTCTAGTAACTCTCTCAAAACAAGGTCCTTGGGCAAGGATGTGATGAGCATTTGACACAGGCTCAAACCAGTGCTCCACACAGTTAAAAATTTCAGAGAATTCTAAGGGGAAACTCCTGCCTCTCCACTAGATTAAGGAATCTCTGGAAGAGATTATCACTCCTCATTTTAAGATTAAAAATGCTACATTACACACTGGCAGTTTCAGCAAACTAATCTTTTGCCTTCCTGAGGTATTTGCAGAAATCTTCATTCTTTGTTAAAAAGAATCAATACCAGAATGTGATCGAAATCTAAATTAGCACCTCTAATTTAGAAACGAAGCCAACCCATCGAAATTCACTAAGGAACAGAATTTCCTGCCCTTAAAAACTGGCATAGAGTTGTTTAAAAACACTGAGCTATTTAGAACGCATAGTCCAGGTGGAAACATCAACTTCATTTCATTGAAATTTTTAGCCAAAGATGGAAAGGGTAATGGCCAAATCTGCTTCTCTCTTTAAAAGCAAACCAAAACAAACAAATAAATAAACAATAGCTTTTAGTCAAAGAGGGAATGGATTGCAAACCAGTCCCAAGAACTAATGCCTGCTTGGTTTACTGTACAATGTGGTTAAAGAGCTGTCACTTACCAATTTATGCTTCCAATCTGGTCTACATCGCAGAAGTGACCAACAAATAAACAGAAGTGACCAGTTAAAGAAGCTGGAAATTTATCTGAATTTGCACCTTTTTCCTGTGTCTCCAGCACCCACGCCAGGCACAATCTGCTGCAATTCCTTTGAAAGGTTTTATCTCCTCTCATATCTACCAGTGTCAAACAGACTGAGCAGCAATTTTCTATTCAGACTGGGGAACCTTCCAAGGTGCCTCAAAAAATTCTTCCTCAGGATGTAACAGAAGGGAAATCCCATAATAATACAGACAGCAGAAAAGGAGAAATATTTAATATTAAAGGTGCTCTGCATGTACCCATCCACTGATGATGGTCTGACATCAAAGAATGCCTCTCTTCCTACTGACATTTAAATCTAAAAGCCCTGCCTGGATTCACCACATCCTTAACAAACATAAAAAATTTATATTTACCCATTGCACTTGCAGCATTATACAATCCTACAAGTCTTGCAGTGCACTGCAACAGGTCAAAAAATATTCAATTTGCCCAGCTAAAACTTCCTATTTTGAATTTTGGAGGGTCATGTCTATTCTCGTAAACATATTTTTATGCAATAATGCCATCGTTCTAACTGTCCAAATCCTTTCCAGTACTTCAAAACACTCTACTCTTGTCAGAAACGTAGTCAGTTCTGTATTGTGATGTAAAAGAGGTTGAAATGCCCCAGTAGCACATGCTGGAGTTAATTTATTTCAATTAATTTTGATGTGGTTTTGAGGTCCATTAACAATTACTGCACATCCTTGTGTGCACACCCCAGTCTCATTTCAAACTGGATGTTTCTCTGTAGGGATGAGCAATGTGCTTATCCCCTTCAGTGCTGAAAAAACAAGCAATGAAAATCCCAGAGAGAGGCTGATATAGATTACTTCTTGGACTGAAAATACAAACATTGCTCCAACTCCCTTCAATGGAATGGATGGTAGCCATGGAATTGTGTCAGAGATGGGTGCAAAGCACAACCTCTGCTTTCAAATTCAGATAATCCTATTTAACTGGATATGTTTGGGCTGCAAAATAAAAAATTCCATCACAGGACCAAAATAAGAGTTTTTTTAGATGTGGCCAGGAGGAAGGTGGGATTGCTGCTGCAGGAGGAGGGGAGCAGCCACAGGGCTCAGCAGTGAGAGCATTCACCTGCAGTGTGTGCACTCAAATCCCTGCTCTGCCTGTTTGAAGTGAACACTACACATCCTCTCGTCCTCCAGACTTTGCCTTCTCTCACAGGGCTGGTCTCTCTCACACAGTTGAAAGCTGAAGTGGCTCTTTTGGGACACCTCGGTGACCTCCTAATGCCTGACCCTGTTGCTCTGATGTGGCCACAGTCTTGAGCCTTGTCTGCCCCCACTGGGGCCAAGGGGACTCCATCCACCTCTGATCACAAATGTGCTGTGGCCACAGCTCCTTCAAACAGACATTGTCACAAAAAAAACCACAACAACCCAGCTCCACTTATTTCCCTCACACATTTTTTCTCTTAGCCCTGGCCTTGGGTTGCAATGCAAGATGTATTCTGTTCTCAATCTGTTAAAACCAGTTGAAGAGGATGTTTTTCTTTATCTCATAACCCCAGGGGAGGGGGCAGGTGCCTTCTGTCAATGGGCAGCTGTTAAACCAGCTGGGGCAGTGTTCTCATCCCTCCCAGGACCCACCCTCCCTCCAGGGGATATCTGCTGTTCATGGGCCATCCAGGCTCACTGCAGGGCTGAGACAATCCCATCATCCCACTGGGAGAGGCTCCACCCAGGGGGAGGAGCCCAGCATTCCCACCTGGATCAAAGCTGGGATTCAGAATTTCAGCACAGCCTGTTTGCACTGCATTCCCAGAGGGAGACCAGACCCATCTCAGCACTACTGGATCCTTCTACAGGATCATCTCTGCTCCAACAGAACCACATCTGTCACTGCAGGAGGATTTATCTGGGCTGCTGCCAACACCCTGACCAACAGGGTGTCAGGTCCTGTTCTGACTCTGTCAGGTTTTGGTGTTTTTTTTTGTTTGTTTGTTTGTTTTTTGCTTGGGTTTTTTTGTACTACTACATTTGTATTTTTAATATTCCTAGTAATGAACTGTTATTCCTATTCCCATATTTTAGCCTGAAAGCACCTTAATTTCCAAATTATTATAATTTGGAGGGATGAGTTTTATATTTTCCATTCCAAGGGAAGTTCGAGATTTCCCTGGCAGACACCTGTCTTTCCAAACTACGACAGCCCTGACCAGCCCAAAGCAATCTCTGAGTTGTTCCCCCTGTAGTTACAGCTCACTGAGGTGTGCAGCAGCAAATTTGGGTGGGTGAGAGCACAGAGCAGCCTGGAGCTACCCTTAATCCAGACATATTCATGGCAGCAGGAATTCCTTAATAACTTCAAATTCTCCTGTTCACACACTTGAGATTAAGGACAGATTTTGTTAGAATATTCTGGCAAGGCCTTGTCCATGAGCAGAGTCACGTTCAACATCATCCCAAACTGGCTCAGTGTGTGTTTGTGCCCTTCAGCTCAGTCCAGCTCTTCCTGAAATCCAAGGGCATCTCTAGACCTTGTACAGGGTGCAGGTGCATCCATAAGGAGCGCAGTGACAGCACACAGAGTGGCAAAGGCAGATTAGAGAAGACTACAGAGCACGATGGCAAATACATTCAAATCCATAGGAGAAAAACGGGTAAGAGAGCTTCACAGAGGCTTTTGTTTCATAAGTAATCACCTAATTTGCTTTCTGAGATCTATTTTACATGTGCAGTTATGGTGTTTTCCTCAATGAAAGGTTTCCAATAAGTCATGAGAAGTTCAGTATTTTACGACATTTATTAGGCTTTAATTTAACCAAATGCTTCTCTGCACCCTCCTAATGGCTCAAGGGAAATGAGGGGATCTGTTACAACCTATAACATGCCTAATTCTTCTCTTTCCAATCCATCATCTTTAATTTTGCAATAAAGGTAATCAGAGGTGTCTTTTCTTAAGGGCTGCATTGTTCTCTGACGCCTGCAAACAGGGATAACCTTGGGGAAATCTCTGAGCACATTCTGAATGTGCTTTGCAAGAGTGGCTCTCTTAAGTGGCTTCTTTGTCAGTCCCAGCACAAAATACTCTGGCCTGCTATTCTTAGCCTGGCTTGCAGACCTTCTTTGTGAATACAGATGACTGGGTCATGAAATTTAATTTAAATTATATGGCTTTCTAAACTAAATGGTAATCCATAAAGAAACAAACATTCAATCTGCAGCTGAGGATTTATCAAGCAAATGCTGTTCAAACTGTGTATGAACTAATAAAACTCTGAGCTACTCTCTTTAATTTATTTCATTTTGCATGTGAAATCCATTTTACATTACACAGGTTACATAAATGAGTACTAATGAAAGACATTTCACAATCAAAACTATGCCAGGGTCTTTTTTAAAGGCTTCATGTGTGCAATGCTGCAAAGTGCAAATAGGGCAACAAAGTGTTACCATCTTGTTTTGGTGTGATTTTAACAAATTACTTTAAACAACCACAGAAAACAATTGCATGCTGCAAAACACAGAAATTCAGGAAAACATCTGCTTGGAAGCTCAGCATGCAATTGTGATCCCATCAGTGTGAAAATCTATCACTGTTTCAAGGGGAAACCGAATTTGATTGAAAACATATTCTTGACTGAAAGTTTAGCAAGTTTTTCTAGGTAGCATATGGAAAAGAGAAATATTTTCCACAGAGAAAACATAATACATTGGTGTGATTTGCATGTTTCATTACAGAGCTGTCTCCTAAGCCAAAAAGAGAACACCAGAATTTTGTTACAAAGTTATTCTCTGGGTTTCAAAACTAATTTTTCTTTTTCTTTTTATTATTATTTTTATTTGGATATACACAAATATTAACTGAAGCCAGCTGAAAGTTGGAAACCTTCATAGAGATCTGGGGAAAAGTGACCTGATAGAGTCCACGGCTGATCTGGAAAAATCAAAGACTAAATACAATTCAGAATATTCCTGAGTTGAAATCTACACTGCTTTGTGACTATATATACACTATTTCTGTAAGCATTTTTATTTTTTTATTAAATATTA
>VYXD01009017.1:0-27187 GCA_013397195.1 Hylia prasina | reverse complement strand
CTTATATCTTCTATTGATCTGAGCTCAAGCTTCAGATATAAAAAGCTTGGGAAACAAATGGGGACAAATTTAGCCCTGGTGCAATCCTATTATCTGCAGATGAATTTAGGCTATTTTGTTAATCTCATTCCTACCTCTGCCTTTTTTCCCCCTAAATAAATTCTAAAATAATCAGTCTTGCTTTACCTTATTCCATCACACAATAGAAATGCTTTAGATCTTATTTTCTTGATGGACATGAATGCAAAGGATTTTAAAATAAAGTGCAACTCTCTAAGTATTAATTCCACATGTGCGTAGAGGCAAAGGTATCGATTTCATATTTTTTAACAATTTTCCTATAACAGGCCTTTGTGACAAGGCTTTTAGAGGCTTGTGGCAAATCAGAAGGAATATGTTTTCTATTTTCCTTTCAAACATATCTGGAATTTGGCCTCTCTCTCCCCTTCATCTGGAACCCAGATGAGCCTCAATCAATCTCAAGTTTTCTTTAATCCAACAGACACCTCTGTCCATTTTTCCAGATGACCCTTTCTAGGATCCTTTCTATATTTGCACCTCTTTTGCCATGTGCTTTTTTACTAAATCTGATAAGCTTTTTTAGGGGTGGTGTCCCATGGATTTTTACCAACAGTATTTTCTATCTGAAGCATTTTTAATCTCACTGAACTTGTTTATCAAACTTGCTTATTGTTTAACACTTCAGGAAAAACTGTCTGAGGAGTTTTCTAAAACAAACTCCAGGAATGTAACAGGAGTAACACAAATGATCCCATTACCCACCTGTTTTAGATCAACACAAGTCTTTATTGATGGCAGATTTTTCCAGGTAAATGTACATACACACACACATATGTACACTCAGTCCTTTCTTCTATATACAATCATCATTTATAAGCCATCTAGCACAAAAAATATATGGTATACATAGTAAGAAAAGTTCCAGCCACTACAAAAATGCAATAAATAGCAGTCCACACAAGATAATGAGAGTAAATGCAAATTGCCATGAACACTCAGTGAATAATAAAAACTTAGATAACCTTCTCTGCTTAAAAATTTCTTTCAACTGTCAGTTATTAAAAAAAATATATATATTTTTGGCACAAAATATACCATGTTAAGGTCCTTGTTTTGGCATAGTAAGCATCACATGGACAATATATAATGTTTGGAAGAACACAGAAGTTTCCTCACCCTTTATATCTACACAACAGAGGATCTTTTTTTATCTTATTTGACATCACTAATTAAAGTTATAGTGCCCCAGACTCCAAGGAAGTTTAAATGATTAATATACTCTGATTACTTTTTTCATTTTTTTATAACACCTTCCATTAGGAATTCTCCTAATAAAAAGAAGAAAAACTGGTTTAAATTTAAATTGTATACTTTGCCCTAGAAGTTTTTTCACCTCAGTGAGGCAATTGAAATGCTGAGGACTCCAAGGGTGCTCTTTCTGCTTTGCAAGGCTGAGCCATCTTCAGCATTTATATTAATAACTCTCTTAAAAACCAATTTATCTGGAAGAGATCAAGAATTTACTAAACCCAGGCCACAAAAAGGGGCACTTTCTAAAACATTTGCTGAACAAAGAGTACTGAAATTTAATGGTTTAAAACATTTTATCTGCTTTTTCCATCCTGTAGTGTTACTGTCTTCCATTAGAATCTAAACACTGAGCAAGGAAAAGATTTTTTCTGTTCTATTTTGATTCATTCCAGGACACTGACAACCAATTAATTCCAAATAGAAAACCAAAGAACAGGTTGTAGTTTGCAGGTACCAGTTACTAGGCTGATGAAAAACCAGACCTATTGCTTCAAAGGAAACAAAAAGTATTGAAACCAAAGGTGAACTGCATTTATTTGGCCTTGGCTACAGAATGTAACCAGAAAAGGTCACAAACATGTGATGGTATTTGCCTACAGTACACTGGATTTTGAGCACTGGCCTTAAAGAAGGCTTAAGTCACACAGCTAAAAATATCAGGCCACAAGTTCCTTGCAGCACAGCCTTGGTGCTGCTCACTGACAAGATCAAATAATGTTTTTGAGCAGTTTGAATTGGATTTATCATTGTAACAATGCAGGTCAACATTATAATTGTCTCATCTGGTTTACAAATAAGAATGCAGTATGGATGTGGACTTTGAGACAGGTCTTTGTAATGGAGCTCCTTTAGGCAAAGGACAGGAAGAAAATGCTGAAAAACGTTTATCATATTTCAATATAATAAGTTTATTGTTATTATTTTTATAAAATAGTCATTATTGAAAGACATTATAAATCTTGAACTACGGTTTGATTTTACTGTAGGTAGAGCACATCACTTCATTGGGAATCTGGCAACTGAATAAAGCATTTTCCCATCCAATATTTATATTACTGGTACAATAGGCAAAAAATACTAACCAGAACAATCCTATTAAAGGCAAGGTGTGAGTGCTGGCTGGTTCTCAACACAAAACCACAAGAAAAAAATTTACTCTGGACCAAACATAAACCAAACATTTCAAACAACCTTCCTGACTGATGTGAATAAATGGGGTGAGAGTGATGGGCAGCACTGAGAAGCAATCCAGAACTAGAGAACATCCTGGAACTGGAGAGTAAAAGAGCACTTTTACTCTCTACGTCCTCCTGGGGGGCACCTAAAGGGTTGGAGTGAAATTCTCTACAACACAAAGCAGGGTCTGTGCCTCCCAGTGAAGGATCACTCCGACAAATTATTGATTAATACCTGGCAGACACACTATAAATGAGGTGTAATTTATCAGGACACAGTGACAGAGTCTTTGCTTTCTTAAAGCTCATCTTCTATTCACTCTTCTAACTTGCTTTTGGCTAAAGCAATTTCTTGAGTTCATCTTCAGCCAAGTGTCATCTGTTCTCTCCCATAATCGTTACCCTTCTTGCTAATTAGTAAGGTTTAGCTTCCTCCTGTTACACACTTAATTAACTTCTCCACCTTTGGAAAAGCAATTTCCCCTGAACGAATTACTATCATGACTGTTTCATACAATGAACTAGTTCTAAGTATAGTCTCCAAATGAAGCAACGCTGCTCAGGCAGACACTGAAAGGTGCAGAGGACTTTCTGAAAGTGAACTGACTCCACAGGGATGGCAAAGATAACCAGGAGAGGAAAAACTCAATAGGAAAACATTTATTCACTGTGCCACTGTCAGGAGGAACAGGTTGAGAAGAAAAAGAGATGAATAATAGCTATTGTGTGTGGCAAATGCTATTCCCTAACATTCATACAGGGCCTTCCTGTTCTTTTTAATGGTTTTGGCTGGACAATAACAGCGAGTTCAAAGCTCCATTTGTCACTTGCTCCCTTTGAACAGGTACCTACCAATAACAACACTTCTGCTGAAAGGCTGGACTTGATAAGCAAGACACAAAAAATGAGGTGGCAACACAGAAATAGATTGAGATAAATCAAGTAGTCACAGCTTAAATGAATGGCAAATAGCTGGTACAGAGCAGAGTATCAGCCCCTGGATTTCCTCCCCCTCCAAGACACACTGCCTATCAGGACATTTCCTCTTATGGAATTTAGTACAAATATCAAGTTAATTCTATCAGTCATCTCTTGTAAATTTAGATCAGAGAAAAATCAAATGTGTTCTGTTGATACATATTTAAGCAATGGTTTATGGACTCACAATGTCTGGCCCAGATTCTCTGTGATGTGTTCAAACTCCTACTTCATAGACATACATTTGTATGAGTTTCCTTTTTAGGACTATGCCCAGTTTCCCTGTCTCACTGCTGGCACCAAAAGCAGGAAGCTACTAAAATCAGAGGATGTCTAGTTCATAAATGCCATCCCTGAAATCAGAGGATGTCCAGATCATAAATGCCATGACATCAATATCAGTGCCCAGACTGATACTGAAAGATACCAAATGTCCCTCCCTGTCAGTTGTGCTGAAAGGAAAGCACTCATGAGAAATGAGAGAGTTTTTAAATGCTGAGTCTGTTTGGAGGAATTCATATTGACAAATCTTTGTCTTTTCCTTCATCCCAGCCAGGACTGTGGCTTTGGTTTGTGTCCCACTCATCCACCTGCTGCCTGGGGCCAATTTAATGCTCACAGTTTAGCTAGAGTAAATGAAGAAACATGATTAACGTGATATCCTAATAACAAGTATCTTCTCAACAGGCATTAGGACCAAATAATGCATGCAATATCTCCTCAGATGCACATATTAAATCATCATTATGTTTATTTTTCACTATTAACACCTGTCATTCAGATGAGTTGGAAAAGAATTGCTTCACAGAATTGAAATGCTCATTGTGAACAGAGTATCAAAATGTTAAGTGCCTGAAAGATTTTTTTTTTGAATTAGTAATTATCTGTTTCTTACTTCCTTTTCTTCCAATTTGACATTTCTGGCCTGTTACGTTTTCCAATATCCATTATTCTCTGGCTATTTGTGGAGTGAGTGATACACACAGACACCGGGTAAAAATGCAGGTGGTATTTACACAAGCAACATACAGAGTGTAATTACAACAGAAGCTGTGAAAACAGCGATTATTTCACTCTCCTCATGGTCCTGTTGCCTCTTTTTCAAACATTCTACAAAAAAAGAGACACATCTAAGTGCCTCCTCCCTGCTTTCTGTCTGGGAAAATTGTTGTTATCTGCAACTTTGTCTACCCTCCTAATCTGCTCAAGAATCAAATAAGCTTTTCTTGGCTTTATATAACAAAAGGAAGAGCAATGCAGCATTTTTCGGATGATAGTGTATTAAGATTTTCAATAATTGAGGACTGAAAATCTTCCAACATCAAAAGCAGAACCTGTTATTTATCATGATTGATTCATACAGGAACTAAGACATCTAAATCCCAAGGAGATGAACAGCGCCTGGGGAGATCACATAAAACCCCTGGGGTTCATATATATAAAAAATATTCTCATTTGGTTTCTAAATATTCTCAAACTTCAAATAGGTTTGAGCTGTGAAAGTACTGTCGGATGTAACAAACATATTCTTTATAATCTCCCTGGTCACTGTCAGAGGCAGAATTCCGGGACCACTCTCCTGCACTTACTGCAGTTACACTGCAAGCTTCAGAGCCTTAACCTTGTAAATTTTTGGAATTAAAAATTAGAAGTCTTTTCAGTGGAAGCACTCTGGTTCAGCAACAAATGGTGAATTTTATAGTTGCTAAACAGTATAAATTTAAATTTAGACTAACCATGCGCAGAAGATTTATTAAAGTGTGGAAAGAGGTATCCTCTGTGCCATTTCCACCAGGAACTCTGGGAACTGGGGGCTGTAATTGGTGCTCCTCCCCACCTCCTACCTGCACATTAAGGCTTTGTTCAGGTGGAAATTACATTTTATGGAGTAACTGCACATCCAGAGAAGGAACTATGCATTAAAATTGCCCAGTGTCTCTACAATATTTGTCCCTTTTGCCTTAAAAGCTGTTGGCTGATAAATGCTCTGTGACATCTCACAGGACACAAAGAACCCAAGACAGACAAGACACACATTCAGCTTTTCAGCCTCCACATAACTGTAAATGCCACAAACCAAGATACCCATCAGAAAATGAGTTTGGAGGTTTCAGGAAAGGCATCACTGCCATGAACATCATGATAATAATTCCTGCATTCCTTCTCCTGTGGCACAGAACTCTGTGGGGATCTAACAGGGAAGAGCTAGAGTCAGGGAGATTAGAAGATAAGAGGAGTATTTGCCATGGCAGTTGAATGCAAGCTACTGGTCAGGTTAGCTGCAGATGATTATATTCTAACAGCGTTAATTAAGGCAATCAGAGTGTACAGCTTTCAACAAATAGTCATTTTATACAAAACCTTTTGTCTCCACAGACATTTCCTCCTGTTTGTGCTTTGGGTCATCCTTAACATCACTGATTTTCTAAACCTTAGGCAGGTAGAAATCACCTTGGTAAAAACCGTGGCATAGTTTTCTTTCCCGCAGTGCCAGCCATTATACTGAGAATTTAAACCCCCCACATTTAATGAAAATGGAGGTAGAAGATCTATTAAAGCAAAAGTAAAACAAAATTAATAAACACAAATGCTTAATTATTCTATTCCAGTTGTCTTTTATCCAGACACCAAGAAAAAAGGAAGAAAAAGGAGCCACTTATGAAGATCAGGTTTCTTTAAAAAAATTATGAGAATTCAAATAACCTTTTTTTTCCCTTTTAATTAAAAAAGATATATTAGGACACAAAGATAGAAATCCGAAGGTTTAATTAATCACATTGAGTTTAGCTAATGATCTTTTACAACTCACTTCAGGTCCTAGAGTGTCCCACAGCAAGCAAGAGGCCTTTAATAAGATCCATATGGATCATGAGATTGTCACAGAAGTTGTTCCAGAATATTATCAGAGACACAGATGGGATTTCTAGAAGATGTTACAGAAGCCTTTCCTTCTGCAAACATCCCATGGGGTATTTCTCAGCTGCAAAGATTATTCAGCAAAATGCCAGCTAGAGCTGGTCAAGTGGCAAATGCATGGATTTGGGAATCCACGGTCCTCCTCCCCTTCCCAAATAAAAACATAAATTGTGCTACAGCTCATGAGGCCATGTCACCTCTTTGTGGCAAATATTCATATCCACAGAGGAGGTTTTCATATATTCCAAAGGTCTGCTGGGATCTCTCTCTGAGAATTGTTCTTGCACTATTTCTCCTGTTTCTTATTCCAGCATTTGATCCATTTCTCTCTCCAATCATTAAATACAAGCAGGGCCATCGATTTGATGGCAGTTCTATGGCACAGAAATAGATGCAATGGCAAGGAAACCTCTTCCCAGTGACATAGAACCATTTATCTAGTCAATATTTGGTAATTCTCTGTATATATCACAGCAAGCCAAAGAGTTCATTTGTCAAGATGCTGGACAATCCTCCACTTAAAATACAAGAAAAGTGTTATTTGTGAACAACTGGCTAAGAGCTCCTTTCTTACCACCTACCAGAAGAGAGATAAAACTGAAAAAGTAGATTCTTTTTCTGTGTACTAAATTGCATAGCTGTAAGAATTTTTACAAATCATCTCCCAGAAAACGGTGAGAAAATTGTACCCAATTAGGCACCACATAAGGGAACTGAGAAGAAATAAAAAAGATATATTAAAAAAAATCCCCAAACAGATACCTACATGATGTGACTGTAAAATAGAGCAGCTTCTTCAAATTTATTACATTTGGCTTTGAGGACTGTTATTTGTAGGTCCCCTCCTCTTTGCTGCATGACTGAACATTCAAGAGTGAGACCTTTAGACTCAAACATGACTTAACCTGATAAATTTCTAACTCAATTTACAGCAACGTCATGCATATGCTAAACCCCATCCAACATTAATATTTAATGAAGGAATAAACCTGCCACAAGAATAAATTTACAGCACATTTAGCGCGCAGCATTGTAGAGGTGTCTGTCGAGTAGGTTTCGCTGTCGAGACAAGGTTTTAAACTGCCAATAGTTTAAAAGTAGTAATTTTTCATTGCATTTCATTCGTAAGCTCTGCTCCTTTTAAGAGACTCCAGGCTGTCAAGGTTAATTGAACCCTCAGGGCCCTCAGAATGACTGCACTCGTTGGGGCTCTGCTGGCTCCAGGCTCAGCTCCCTGATTCCTTTGCTCTAAATCTTGTCTCCAATGATCTTCTTCATAAATATCATTTCAACTTTAATCTCAACAATTACGATCTGCTGATCTAATTCTCTGATCCGGCCCTGTGTCTGTCTGGCCAGACTAAAATCTCTGTCTTTCTGGCATCTCATGATCAGCTTAAAACGCCAAACTCAAATAAATAAGGAGCAGAGGGACAGACAGCTGGAATTTTCCTCCTGTCTAGACAGCACGACCTCCACCTGTGAGTGACACACACTAAAACTCCACATCCAAACTTTCTGCCAGCAAACATCTTTCAGAGTGCTCCTCACCACAGCCCCAGAGGTATTTCAAGGCTCCTGGCCCACCTGCCTCATGTCCACCCATGACCAATGTCTGGTGACTTCTTTCTCCCAGGTCCTTGTTTTGGGGGCAGATCAGCAAAATCAGCGCATTTACAGGCCAGCACTGAAACCTTCCTCACTAGTCCTAGGGGGATTTTTGCCCTGTTTGGAATCCTGTGGTCACAAAACTCATCGGTTTTGCTGAAGCCAAGCGCTTTTATTTGGAGGTTGGAAGAAGCACCAAGGCAAAAACAGATAAGGAGCAAACAAGCTTTGCTTGTCCTTAGTCTCATCTAATTTTATGCTTCACTACAAACAAAATTAGCTACATTTCCCTGCTAAATTAGTCTAGCACCTCTAAACCAGCTTTAGTCTCCAAGCAAATGCAGGTGCTTCAGTGTGTTTAGAGGACAGATTCTCCCTTAGGAAAACTGACTATAACAGAACTTCAGCTTTCCTTCTGAAAGAGAGCTTTATCAAGTTTAAAAAAACTTATCAAGTTTTCTGTTGGAATTCTAGTACTATGAACAAATGTCTATTTGGCTTCCTTTTGTCATTCAGAAAGGAACAAATTCTCCAGTATTTTCTGTTTTGCAGAATAAATTCTATCAGCTGATGAATTATGTCCAATGGCTTCTTTTTTCAGGGCTCAGGTATTCAGCCTCCTAAGGCAGGATGATTGCTGATGTCCTTAAAAAGGGCACGTTTGCTCTCAAATTAAAATTTCATATAAAGAAATTCTACTTTAGAAAGAGGCATGGAAAGAACATTCTAGCTTGAGAACTGAACTGGAAAGGAGAAAAGAAAACCCTAGGCAGAATGATAAAGTCATTAGAGGCCTTTCTATGGACATAAGTGAGCTCAAGTGGGAGTCTAAAGTAGCAATCTCTACAACTTAAATTAACCACTCACAATCATTCCCATGAAATCAAGACATTAAGAGCAGCTTCTAAATGCAGAAATAGTCAAGTGCCTTATCAAAATGTATGAAAAATCTGTGATACTAACCCAAAGGAGAAACTTCCAAGTTCACTTTCCTTGCCTTTACATATTTACCCTTTTCAGCAATTTAATTTCAGATTTTAGTTCATGTAATATTTGAAACTCAGGTAATTCTGTCATTGGTGGACTGGTGGAGTGACAAAGTCACAGATTTGCCATCTTGATAACAAAGTTAGGGAAAAAACACATATTAAATATCTGTAAAACCCAAGTTAGGCAATGAGTGACGCCAGGCTGAACTTTCACCTCTGTGGGTTCTGGTAGCTCAAGAACAGAAATGCAAATTAAACCCTTCCAGGCAAGCCATGAAATGGCCCAGCAGCACCTTTGTGCCATCTTCTGTTTCAAATGGGAGAGGCACGACCACCACTTTGCTGTAACATTTTTAATCATGACCTTCCTAAAGCTGCATCATCTTTGCAGAAGCAATTGAGTCTCTGGATTGTAGAAGAATAATTCTCAGAATATGGATTGCCTTGGGTCCACTTTCCCCTCAGGCGGTCCTTGTGTCCCGAGAGATCAGCTATGTCTTGGAGATGTCTCAAAGTGCCCAAATTTCAGTATTTCCTCAGTTTTCTCAAATACTTATATTCTTTTAATCTTTTTCTTGAACTGAGAGCCATTCCAGCTAGCACTGACAGAAACGTATTTCTCTCTACTTCAACTTTTCCTGATGAAAGCACTCCTTTCCTTTTCACTGAGGAAGTAGTCAGTGGAACTGAGCAGGGTATTTATTTTAATGCAGGAAGGTATCAGCATATCTGTTTAGAAAGCAGTTTCTTCTACTCTGCTTTGTGTCAGGATGGGAATGCTAAACTGCATCTCAATTACTAAGTCCCACTACGGAAGATTCATGCAGCCTCCTGCACCCAGAAAGGCTACAATAATTAACTCCTCAATAAAGCTGTAATTAATTATTGACAATTTAATGTCCCTACTTTTAACCTTAAATAACAGGCAGGAATTGCTGGCTGTCATCTCTTCTTTAGCACTGCCAGGTGCAGCACAGGTGTTTTCAATCAGGTCACCCCAACTCCATCAGCCACTTACACCATCCATTCACACCGCAGCAGCATCTTTCCCTGCAGAATCGTGATGAATCCTTCATTTGAATAATTTATGTTTGAGTTTTATAACAGAGACACATCATTTAGTAAAATGAGCTGCTAAACAGACCCTAGAAGTGCATCATCTTCAGCATTTCCCACAGAAACGTGGTTCTCTGCTGCTGATAAAAACCCACAACTGTGATATCCGATATTAAATTGTAGCCACTAAATTGGATGTTCATCTACACCCTTCTCTGAGCTTTTCCTCTACAGCCACTTTGTGTTTTGAGTCTATCTATTAATTTATAAGGTGTCTGCTGTTGTAGATAGCTGTTAAATAGTTAATAGGGATCTACTGCACTTTGTCCAGCAGCAGAACTGCAGCCTGCCTAATAAAACCCTCCTGCAGTAAGTAATGATTCTCTCTCCTTTCACACCTCTCACACTGAATTCACAGTTGTATAGTTAAATATTTCACAGTGTACAGAAGAAAAAGGCTGTAGAGCCTCTCCATGTAAATTACTTTTATACCACAAGGCTTCAGAAAGTCTCCAAGCTGAATAGTCCTACGCAAGTATATATTTCAAGTATATATGTTCAAATATTTTAAAATAGAAATAAAAAATAACTCTTCAACACCCAGGTACTGTATTGGCTAAGTTAAAAGGATCTTTCCGGAGCACAGGTACTGTTACTGCAGGTGTGCAGCCTAAGGCCTGAGGAAAGCCTTGAACTGATCCAGCTTTAATTGGCACCTGGGCGTTTCCTCCAAGACAAATCTTTTCATCGTGAAAAGTTGTTGCAGGAGTTGCTGGTTATGGGCAGTGGAGAGAAACTCAATGTGAAAAGGTTTCTCCTACTGGTACAATGGCCTTATTAGGGGTTGCTGAGACCAAACCTAATGACAAGAACAGAAATTTTGCAGGACAGCAAAGAACCCAGGAGATCCAAAAGCCACAGAAGCAAAAGATCCAAAGCAGGTTCACCTTCCTTCTTGGCTGCGTAATGTTCATTTCTGCCACCACACAGCACATTGACCTCCACTGCCCGACACCAAAACCACCAAAATCTACTTTCCAGTGTTGTCTGAAAGAAGAAACACAGATTTATAGTTGAGATTCAATGAGCTTAAGGAGTTTCCATCAGTCAAAACCTACTTTGTTTTCATAAACTACTTATAATATTGCTTTTCTGTCATAAAATTGGAACTACTTTCTAAAGAATGCAGTTAGCACGTTAACAAGAACAAGCAAAATTTTGTGAAGGTACAGAAAAGGACCCTTACATTACCGAATACTCATAAATGACCAAACATTTCATATGATTGAAAGATCTTTGCACAGCTCAAAATTCGTGAAGGAAAACATAAGAAAAAATTTGTTTTGCAACTCAAAATTTCAAGTTTCAAATTTGTAAATATTTGTTATTGTTAAGTTTGGTCTCAAAATATTTTATTTCAGAAGTACTCATTCAGTGGATATCATGAACTCTAGTTCCTGTGTGAATCACTAGATGGCACATGCCCAACTTGGTGAACTGATTTTATGCAGAAAAAGATCTTTGCAAAGCCTCTTCTGCAGCTAAGGAGTATCAGGAAAGTTGAAACACTGCTTTGCAATCTGCTAATTATCTGTCTATTCAATTCCTTATTTAACATAAATGGTTTCAAAACATATATGAAAACAGGGATGTCCAAAACAAGGAAGAGCTCTTATTATTTAAATGCAGCTGGGGAAAAAAATTTATAGGATGTCTCAAAGAGCTGCAATTTGCTTATAATTTCTGAGCCAGCTTTCTTGTCCTGATTGTGTATGTGTACTTGAAGTACATTAAGTAGTTGAAATACAGATTGATTCACAAACTAGCATTCCTTTTTATCTTCATTTTGGGAAATACATTTGATCTGTTGAAAGCCTTGGTTAGATATAAGAGGTTATAGCGCCTTTTTATTATTATTATAGATATATTCTGTTCTTCAAATGGAAAGCAAAATAGGCAAGCGAAGGCTTTCATTTAGTAAGAGCTGGGGCTGGAGCAGATAAAAGCATTTGGGGGCTGAGTATAACCCTGTTATTACACATCATCTATGAGTAGCCCCCATGTTCTTGCTTACCAAACAAGCCTTTTAAAATATGACACATTTTTGTAATGAATCCTTAGTAACAGACAAACCCCTTTGAAATGAGGGCTCAATTTCTCATTTCCAGCTGTTTTCCTCTAAATCTTTCTGGGTGATTTTGGTGGTTTGGTGGCACAGGGGGACAGGGACTTTCCATGACCCTCAGCCCCCATCCCCCTCAGCCTTATCCAACACCAATGAGCCTTGAGGTTTTCCACCAGCCCTAAACTTTGCTATTCAGCATAGAGTTTTATATTAACCTTCATCCAGTGTGCACCAGGGCATGAAAGTTGCCTGTGCAGCAACCTGACAGCTCCACATGCCAAACCCCTCATTCCGTGCAATCCAACACCAGCAGAACTGCAGGACAGGATTTCCACTTGCTCTGTGCCCAGCTTGAACCAGCTGCAACCAGCACAATAACCATGCAGTGGTCACAGTGAAAAAATTCTCATTTTGGGGCTGTTTGTGTGTCCAACACACTGCATGCTTTGGTCACAGGCAGAGCATGAGCAGAAATATTCTTCCATGTGCATGGCACAGCCCTGCTGGAGAAATGTGATGGCATAAATCTTTGGAGAAGCTGTTATAGATTCCTCAGAGGGCATGTTGCTGAGATTTCTTTATTGAAGTCACAAGTTTCCTTTTGCTTGCACATATTCCCTAACACTTCCTGAAGTTTGTCACCTTCGGGCTTTCAGTGAACGCTTATTAAAATGAATTTGGCATCTTGTGCCTTTGATTTAATTCCTTGTATTTGTTCATGGGCATATAGAAGTAAAGAGGGTGACATGGAAAGAAAAAAAAAAAAAAGAAAAAAAAGAAGAAGAAAAAAAAAAAGATAACAGTTTTTTTTGCAATCTACCCACTCACCCTTCCCCCAAAATCTAATGTGCAACATCACAGCAGCTCTTTAGTGCTCTGAGAGCTCCCCATACCCTCTGAAATTGAAGAGGCTGTACTCAAAATAAAGTCGGTCTCTAAGAAAATGAAACAGAAAGCAGCCTCTATCAGTATAAAATTAAAATAAACCATTTTAAACAGTTATTGCAATGTAAAACAGATTATAGAAGGTATAGAAGTGCTCTCCAATTCATCATACATTGCATGGTCCACACTGTATCCAGGCTGAATTATTTATGGCCACAAAGGAGCACTGTCCTTCTGCTTTGACCATGGGGGAACCACTACAGCTGCGCAGGTGGTCTGTGAGTTTCAGCCTATGAAAATAGATTATTTCCTTATATTTTAGGGATGAATCAGAGAGGGCATTGAGCAGAGCCTGAAGAAGAGTTTTTTGCCTGTCTCATATTAAGCAGAAGGCGGAAGGCAGAGGTCAGGCTCCATATTTTCACACCTGGTTCCTTTGGGACCCCATGCCCTGCTGCAGGGGGTGACAGATGCTCTTTTGGGTGTATCAGACATTGCACAACACTCACAAACCTCAGTCAGAAGGGTTTGCTGGTTCCTTCCACAGCCCCCTTGGAGCCCCTTGAAATCCAGCCCAGTGCCACTGGAAAGGATCCTGGATACGAGCCACACATGGCTGTGCATCTTCTTCCAACTGAAGAAAATAAAACTTCTCAAGTGGGAGCAGGGGAGCAAAGTTCATAAAAAAAAATCATGAGGGGAGGCAAACATCTGCAGCCACAGAGAAGAGTTTGTGTTGGCAGAGAGGAGGATGCAAAACTGGTGAAATGGATTTAGCAAAGCTTCTCTTCTGAGGGAATCGCCCTTAGGTCAAGCAGCCACTGCAGTCTCTGGTATGATAAAGATCAGCTGGCAAGAGTAAAGCCATAAATGTGGCTGTGCTTGTCCAGTAGCAGGCAAAAAAGGTATTTTGGATAGGCTGGGATTGATGTTCAGTCGAGCCTCAGACAGATCACTGGGCAGACAAACAATGACAGCTCCTCCTGCTTCTGGCTGGGGCAGCCCTTGATCAACACCAGAATGGTGTCCTGGATTCACCAGGAAATTCGGGGCAGCAAATCCTCTTAATGTTCAGCTTGCCATCTACTGCCAGCTAAATATTTACTGGGGTGGAGGGCTCCAGGGAGTAGCAATCTAATCTTGTTACTCTCTCTCCAAACTATTTGCAAATCCACCAAACTCCCCTCATTATCACGCAGCTGCCAGCCTGATAATGCCCCTGGCAGAGGTCAGGGTTTTGCTAGCAGTAGTACATTAAACATCAAACGTAAAAATATATTAATTTTGAATGCAATTTGATGCTGTTTTGTACTGATTCTTTGAACAAGCTTGTTTCACAGAGGAAATTAATGAAAAGTTAAAGGCCAAAACAAAAAGCTAGAGGAGAGACTTGCTATTTTCATTAATAAGTAAAATAAATACTCTGAAAAAGCCTTTCTTAATTTTTATTGCTCTCAGTACTTTTAAAAGGCTTCTCACCTGACACACAAAAGCTCCAATAGCACTAAATGCTCAGAAAACATGTACTCATTTTGTGCAAACCCACAGAACGACACATTTAAGGGATGCAAAGAAAACTCAATTCCAGCAACATGAGATGCAAAGTTAAACGCCAAGAAAAATTATTCCAAGAGAAATAACACATTAAAGAAATATAAAATTGGCATTTCAGTTGTGCAGATGATTCAGTCTACATTACTTTGTTTAAAAATTCATATAATGGGTAAAACATGCTCTGAACCCCTGCCTCCATTATTTTCATGAGTCAGAAGAAGTATCAGGGAAAGAACCAGGACCAGAAGGACACAGAAGGAGCTGCTTTCCAAAATGACAGAAGTCAAAATGCTGTTCCACATTCCTGCTCATGTCACCCACGTCCTGTGGAGGTCCATTTTAATGGCACAATTTTATATGGCACAATATAAAACCTACTGATGTTATTTTCTGGACTTTGCCGATGAAATCGAGGTAATGAGGAGAAAACCATAAAAAAAGGCGTAGAGGAAATAGATGTCAGGAGATGTATTCATGACCATTATGAAGAGAGGTGCACATCATTTTGTTCCTGTGACTGAGCTACGAGTGAAATCCAATTTGCCCAGATTCCATTGTGTAAACCAGGTGAACAGAAAATAAATTTGTTCTAAAATAAATCAACTCTTCCATACTGAAGGAAAATCAAATTCAGAGCCAAAAATCAAGATTCAAAAACCCTGTACAGAAATAACGAGAAATGGGCAGACAAAATCAAAATAAAGCTTTGACTCATTTTGTTGCCACAGCTGTAAAGACATCTCTTAAAGCTGGTCCTCCTCTGCAGATCACAAAAAGGAAGGTGCCAGCCTATGCATGCTACCAGTGGCTTGTTTTTCCTTAAGTGTTTGTTGTGCCTTGCAAGCCTAATGAATTATGTTTATAAAGGTTAATTAGATTTTTCCTATAATTCTACTCCAACACAGAACTATGGCATCTCAAACAAATCAGGAAATATACACCCAATTATTATTCCAAATGCAAGTCAGTGGGATATTCCAAATCTTCTCTTTCCTAGCAGACAGGCTGGAATGTTTTAACCCTTTCCTGCAGAACTGCTCCAATGCCACCCAGACACAATCTATGGAAGACAGAAATCCTGATTTCCAGGATGACCACCTGGGCTCTGTCCTGCCTGAAAAAGCATCAAAAAAGCTTCACATGCTATATTTTGCACAAAGAAATGTAAATCCCCATGACCAGTACATTCCCTAAACATCAGAAAAAAACATTAAGAGGTACAGAATTATTTCTTATTTAAACACAGGGACTCTGAGCAGAAACTGTTCCTGCAGCCCAACACAGACTGGTCACAGGGTAGGAACAACCAGAACAGTGGTGGAACAAATGTGTTGGAGGAAAGCTAAAACACAATATTCCCAAGATTAGAGTTCAAGTTAATACCATTAATTGAAAGTATTAACCACTCAAAAATATTGAATTTTAGCAGTAATCCCTATTCTGGAGGATTATATTTTCTGTTTTAATAGAATAGCATGCAAAATCCAACTTTCTGTTGGTGTTATTTTATAGATTTATTTTTTTTTTTATGACTGGATGCATTTTCTATGTTTTTATCAGTGATATGCAGAAGTGTAGAAAGAATAAAACAAAAATGGCTTGATGCAGTGGACAAATGGGATGATTGGGGGTTTCTGCTACTCCTGTTCCTAAATATTGCTGAAAGTTCTACTCATATTTCCATCTGCACGCACCCTAAAATCAACAGGTACCATCAAACAAGTCAGTCTAAATAATCTCGACTGCTCTCAGATACCAAAAGAGTTACCTCACAATACATAAATTACAAGTAAGCATAATCAGTTATTTGGCACAAAATGCAAATAATCTGTTCCATTACTGTAGAACTATCTTAATCAAGACTCTAAAATTAATGCAATGATTCAGAAAACACATTACTGCTCAAACAAAAATATTAGGCATCTGTGTTTCCTAAATATGTTTTGCTAATTTATCAGCAGCAGCTCCTTCCCCAGAGGCTCATGGTACACAAATTTCCACGTTTTGGTCTCTGGTTTGGAACCACCCTCTTGATTTTCACAGGGCTGCAATTTTTCTGCTCCACTTTTAACTTTCTCCACTTTATTATTGTCATTATAAGACCCAAAGTGATGCACACAGTTTTCACACAGCTCAGGATCTGGTGAAAAATGCATGTTCTTACACACATAGCCCATGTCCTCGATTTTCTAGTGTCTCATAACACAATTTAAAGAAATATTAATACAAACTTTATTGTGATATGCATAATTCATACAGCATTTATTTGGATGCTGCTTGATATTCCTGCAGGTTCAAGCCTTTCATACTCTGTGTTTGAATAGATGAGATCAGAACATGAACACTACTAAATTTTCATTAAGGAAAATAAACAAATAAATTCAGAGGTGATTGGGGGCTCAGTCAAAGAGTTCTGCTCTATGGGCCCTCTCAGTGTCAAAATCCATTAAAAAAATCATTAGGTAAGAAATGGTAATTTTAGTCTGTTATTTTTTGACCTCATGACATGAATAAAGGTATTGTAGTTATATTGAATAATGTTGTAGCTGTGCTAAACAATAGAAGCAACCTTCTGCAAGGCTCTGAAGCTCAAATGCTAATATTAAGCTAATTTTATTTTTTGCAGAACTCCTTCAAATATTCTCTTTTGTTTTCTTTCATGCTTCTATTTACAGCAAGGTGTAACCAAAAACTACACTACACAAATTTATATTTTTAGTCTTCATCACAGAAGTGTATAAAAACTTGCAGGCTGTAAGATTAGCTTATCTGGAGATTTCAGCTTTTTTTTGCCCATCTTTTCTGGCCATTTTAACAGCTTAAAAAATGCTGATTGGGATTTGCATTTTATTTTAGCATGATGATATATTTGTTTTTATAATTATCTATTGACAAGACACTCTGCTACAGTATCCCAGATCATGTAGTATCCTACAATCAAATGTGTAAAAGGATTCTCTGTACTTACAACCAATAGCAATTTAGGCATGGATTGCAGTCTTAATTGCTTTATTTGATTAATTCTTATCATATTGACAATTTGAGCTTAGTCTACTTATTCTGTTCTTTAATATAATTTTGTTCCTTATTGACACAAATAACTCATAACAAATTTAGCCAGTTATTAAGTATATTTAAGCCTTACTCAAACTGAATGATCTAAAAATACACAAAATCTTGAACCAGTAACTAAACAAAAAATGCAGCAGGGAAAATATCTCGGTATGGTGAGGTTTATGTAATTTGTATGATTTTTTAAAGCCATCCAGCCATGGCAGCATGGATTTCCATGACAGATAAACAGGGAAATTAACACCCTGCTTGATTCAAAGTAATTCTAAGGCCTGCAACCTTGCAGCACAGGACATGGATTGGAGTTCTCTGACTCGCCATGAGAACAGAAGGTGTGAGACAGGCGCAGCATTTTCTCACTCCTCCTTGGTCACCACGGACAGAGACAGGATCCCAGGGGCTAAACAACTCTTTGAGTTTGCCCAGAACACTTTTTCTTTTACTTTTCTCAGAGGAAGTTTCTTTTAATGAATAATATTCATTAGTTACAGAAACAATATGAGAAAAGAAAACAGAATAATAAATTTGAGGGACGTCCTGCAGCTGTGACAGAGATCACCTCCTTTGGGATGACTGGGGGAGAGATTATGTCTCCGTGAAATTCTCAGTCCCTGATGACTGCAGAAAGAGGCAAATTTCCTAATTCAGTCAATGTCTTTGCAAATACTTTAATGTTTCACCCTCTGGATGATATGAGGGAGATTTTTACTGCTGGCGCTTCAGCTACCCAAAATTGTCTCCGAGGCCACAGGTCAGAGCTGCTGGAAATTCAGACTTTTCTGGGTTCAACTTTCTCAGTCTGTCTAGGAAAGCACAAAAAGCAAACCTGATGGGAGCTAAGAATGGACAGCACAGAGAATATCCTCAGCTCGAAGGGACCCACTGGGATCCTCAAATTCCAGCTCCTGGCCCTGCACAGGACAGCCCAAGGCTCCCAGCGGGTCTCAGACAGCTTTGTCCAAAAACTTCTCCAATTCTGGCACGGGACATACACAGAGGAGATACTCAGTAGAAAACTTAGTCAGAAAGGGCATTATAACCTTCTTCTGGATTAGAAAGGAGAGAGAATAGTTCTGAAGTTAAGTATTTATTTACCTCTAATAACAAGGCAGCTAATCTTTTCAGATTAGCAGGACCTGTTTATAAACCTCCTCAAAACCAGGCAGCTCTGAGCTGCAGGCTTTGTTTGGGATATAACTCTGTGTACGATGAATTAATAATTCAACTCCCTAAACAAAGCACCCACAGCATTCATCACTGCTCAGCAAACAAAACATTGGCTCATCAAGTCTGGGCATCCTGAAATGCAAATCACCAGGGAAGAATAAACACAAGGTGTCTCTCTGCTCTCAGAGGGGAGCTGGCTGGAACTGTGCTGTCCAAGAGAGGAGAGATAGCTGTTTTTTTTCTATTTTGTTTTTATGTTCAAGCACCACAGCAAAGCTGGAAGGACTTGTAAAAGATAATCCATCTCAGCGAGGCAGCACCACTGAGCTCTGCTCAGCTGCTGCAGTCTGGGACACTCTCCTGACATATTCCTGGAGGCCACAAGGAGATATTCTGTAGAGATCTCAGCACTTTATTCCACGGACTCCCAGACATCAGATTCGTGTACAATTGCTCTCAGAGGGGAAAAAAAACCCAAACAACCACACACTCCTTTACACCTTATTGTTACAAACTGCCTGAGAAAACCTATGGCTAACGTAGCAAAGCATAGAAGCAGATTAAGCAAATCTGCTTCTGCTTTTGTGTCTTTTTTTGGCATTATTGATCAAGAGAAGCTGTCCTTTGCTTTCCATGGGTGCTGACAGGACACAAAATGAAATGTCAGGAATTTGTAGCTGATCTAATCCAGCACCTGAATATAATGAGATTGGAAAAGGAGATGGACATGTCAAGACAGATGTGTTGTGGTAGTTAAATTAATAAAGTACGTTTTTGTGTATGTGCGTGAGGAAGAAATGGAAGGTGCAAGCAGGATTGGGTGATGTTTCCACAAATAATATGGTTTCAAGAATGGTTAAATTTTATAAAAGATATTTTCTCAGAAAAATAATAAGTAATCTGATGGGAGTAATTCTTCTAGCCTCAATTATTCATAAACCAGTTTAGCCTCTACTTCATTAAGTGTTTTGCTAAAATATAAACATTTACATAAATCACATCAGTATATTTTCATATATTTGTAAATAAAATTTAACCAAATTTTAGTCCTCTGTACTTCATAAATATGGGGGAAAAAATCTCTGCTTCGAGAACTAATTTACTATTCTTTAATTACATTTATGGAGCACATGGGATATTTTAAAATACTCAGACTTTTTCTTTTAAAGACATCTTCAGCTAGTGGCTGGGTTTATTAAATGAACAACTGTGAGAACTACAATTCATGCAGAATAAAGTACAGCTCTCCATGTCTTCATTTATCCTCTTAAAACACAAAGTAATGGAAGTTTTAGAATCTAAATAAATTTTTTTGGCTTTTTATGGGTTCAGTTTTTAATGTATTACTATTTAAGGGAAAATAACATTCTTCTCTGGAATAAAACTGTACTTGATTTGAGGCAATGTGGTGATCTGTAAGGATTTAAGGGATAACTTTTACCTAAATTATGTGTTATCTATCAAAGGACAGTTGTTTTAACTCTGGTGGATGATAACACCACCCATGTGAGAATAGCTGGCGTTGTGCAATTCAGGCACCAAATTCCAGTTATAATCTAACAATCCACAGTGCCAGAAACTGGATTTGGAGGCAGACTTCCACCACCCTGCTGATAATCCTGATCATAATCTCTCATCCCTCTCCTCATTAAATCATAGTGACAAAAAGGACATGGGAATAAAAGCCTTTAGGAGAAAAGTTAGAAAAAATACACATGAAAATTATCATTTTATTTATCCTCTTTTTCCTCTCTCTTTCCATTTTTCTGACTATTAATGAGTTTCTATCACTATCAGCACAGCATGAGTGTACAAATATTAATCCCTTCCACAAGTACATTTCCTGTCAGATTGTAGATTCCCAGAAATCTACAACAGCTTTGCTATATTGGATGTGCACTGTCTGCAAACTTGGAGTAAACCTATTTAAGTTGAAAGCATAGACAAAAAAAACCCTCAAACCCAACAATGTGAGAGTTCCATTTTTTTTTTTTTTCCCCCTCCTCAAAATGGATCAAAATGCAACTTTTCCTTCTCTTTTAACAAGACCTGCCACATCCCCTGTCCCCCCTGACACTTCTGGCCAAGAAGGGATCTTCTCATTTTTGCAGCCAGGTGACAAAGGCTCTGCAGCCTTATCTAACCCAGATAAACAAACACCTGCCAAGAGTTAGCTTCTATCTGATAACAAATTCACAGTGATAAGGCTACAATCAATTCTCATCAAATCTCCCTCTAAGGTGGTTTTCAGAACCTGTGACACACTGTCACACAGTGCAGTCATGCTGACTTTGAAAAGTTGGTTTAAACTGCTGTCCATTACATTCTGATGTTATTAAATATTCAGGGGTTTTTATCTTCTATTCAAATTTAATTGTTTTCTCAGACAGGTACAGTGTTCTGCCTAGCAGAGAAATATTCTCTACAATAATTTTCTGAATTTTGTAGAGAAAAAGAATAAATCTATGATTGTTTACTTTCAGGTCATAGAGTGAAGTAAGTCTTGTAAGTCTCTTCCATGAGTTGGAAGAGACTTACAAGAACCACTCAAGTCCAGCTCCCATCCTTGCACAGGATCCCCCAAGGATCCCACTCTCTGCCTGAAAACATTGTCCAACCACTTCTTAATTTGGCAGGCTTGAGGGTGTGACCACTTCTCTGGGGAACCTGTTCCTGACTAGGTAGATGGACCTAAATACCACAATACTTTGAGTTTCTGCAGCTCTCTGCACTTCCACAAAGCTTTTCATGTCCTTTGTGATGAAGCAAAGCTAAGCAGCCCAGATGGACTCTTTCAGCACTGAACTGATGCCTTAAGTTTTATCTTTCCTGTATTCCAGGCTCTGTGCTGCCCAGGGTGCAGCTCTGAGCTCACACTCAGTGTCACTCAGCTCTGCACAGAGCAGGGACACAAAACAAATCCTGTTCCTGCTGCACACCAAGGACAACTTTCAGCCCAACAGCACAAACAAGGGTGGCTGGAGGGAGGGACAAGCAGGATGGGACCTCACAGCCTGGAGCTGGAATTGGGCAATTAAACCCCAATGTGCAAATGGACCAGAACTTATAAAAGTGTGAGACCTGGTAACCATTTTGGTCATTTTGTGCCCATTTTGGGTCCACCTTGGGTGTAGGCCTGGCCAGGCCCTGTCCTGCCCAAGGTATCCCGGAGGCCTTTCAACAAATATCTGCTTTATTCTCTGGCTCTGTCCAGTCTCTGTTCCAGGCCAGCCTTCCCAAGGCATCAGAATGATTCCCAGCTTCCCAAGTTTTCTCTTGTGGTGTTTTCTATGGTTCTCCCTCATGTGGGAGGATCTTTGTGGCTTCATGGACACTTCAGGAACCCTTTTATGAAAAGCTGGCCCAACACCCAAAAACCAGTGATCAAATGATCCTGTGACAGTGGCACTGTCCCATTCCTGTGATCCTCTTCTACAGACCATTTTCTGGCTAGGACACCAAACATTAGCCAGGCATCTTCCAGGAGAAATGCAACTTTTAAAGATGATTTAACTGCAGTCAGATAATTTGGGATTATTTAGGAGAGAGTTAGAGGAGAAGAGACAGCTGTTCACACTAGAACCCAGGATGAAATACTTGTTTCATTACAACACTTCCCTAGTACTTAGGAAAAAACTAGCCCTGCCATCAACAAAGGTCCAGTGAAATAAATGAAATCTGCATATGATTTATACCTAAATTGGAAAGCACAATATGTTTTGAAATTCCCATATGTACGTAATTTCTTATTCATTAAAGGATAACAAAACTTATACTATGCAATTTAGAACTAATTTATTTTTCAATGACAGAGGTTTGATTAAGAGATACCACTGGTACTAAAGCACAAAGACCAATTTCTGGTTCAGATATAATGCAATTTATAGGCACAATTTTATCTCAGACAAGGAGAGGCCTTTCCTTAGAAGAAGATGTTGCAATTATTAATTTTAGGGGCAAACCTGCATTCCCTGGAAATAGGGCAGCCACTCAGGACATAAAGAAAGCCGCGAATTTTCTGTCCTGGTTAGCTATTCAGTCTGCTACAAGGAAATGAGTTCTGAAGAACAAGTGGTTTCATTTGGCAACACAGCATTTTTTTCTGACTAGAGACCACCTCAGGTACCTCAGCACGAAAGCTGAGCCATTTTACTCAGATAGAAAACTTTAGAAAGATTCAAAACCAAACCTCATCTTTTATAAACAGAACACTATCTGTAGTTAACTTTAAGTCTATGGCGGTATAGTTAGAAAGAATTCACTTTCTGAGTTTAAAACTGAGTTTAAATCCACAGTTATTAAGAAAGAATCCCATGTGTGATCATGCCTGTGATACCTTCAGGGTATAACACAGGTTCCTCTCATCACTAAGCAGTTACTGATGGTGTAAAACAGACACAAACATCCAGCTCAGGGTTCCTCTTTCTCTGCTGCCCTAAAGCACCCACCCAGAAGCTGTTTAAAGAGCTCTCACCTGCAGCAAAGGAGTTTTTGTTCTTAAAAGGAAACACATGTTCCTTCAGCTGACCTGAGGGAAATTACCAACAGAATGGGAACATCCACGACTGAGGATTTAAAATTTTGTTACAAAGGCTGTTAAAAAGACAGTGTGGGAGATGAAATGTGCATATTATTTAGGACAAAAGTAAGAAAAAATGAGGACCCCTAGAGTAGGCAGGGAAGGCAGTTAATCTTATTAAACCCATTAATCACAGGCACCCTGCTCCCATGGAGGTTGATGGTAGTGCTGTATCTATTTCCGTACTAGTCCTTGGGACTGGGTTACCTTTACAACTTCACAGTTCAGGACCTTCCTGAAAAGAATTCCCTCCTTATTTGAACTAAATAATGGTTATAAGTCATTCACTTCGTTATTCCTTTTACATTATACTGATGAATATACAGGAGTGAATGGTTTATTTATTAAGAAGACAATGACACCTAATGAAACCTGAATGGCTTTCACATTCTCAATCCAGCCCTAGTAGATAGAACTTTAAGAAATGCTAAATAAGCACATATTGTTTTAATGTTAAAACAATTTATTTTATTAAAATAATCTCAGTTTAATGCATTGATTTCTAAAATAAAACTGGATATCTCAGAAGAAAAGAAACAGAGTAATTAAAAGTTTCCATTTGTGTAATTGCTCATCGAAATCTCCAGTTTGGGAGCAATTTTCTGTGTGCTCTCAGATACAGGGACCAGATTTGTCAATAAATCTGAAATCAAGACAGAATTATAAATTTCATGAGCCAGATCCCCTTCAATCATGGGGGGAAAAAAAAAAAAAATTCTGACAGACCCAATAAAATGTTTTGTTTTGGTTAACTACAGTAAATAAAAGATCTGGACCAAAATATTCACCTTGTCCCTTGACAGCAGGGAACAATAATCTACCAAGAGTAGTGAAATCTATTCTCGCTGCAAAACGTGCATCCTTTCTCCATTTCAATTGATGGAACATATAGAGTCACATAAAAGTTAAAATTGTAATCCCAAGCCATATTAGAAAGAAAACACAATTTTAACCGTGGCTTCAAGAATAATCTGCATCTAAAAATGAACAGCAATCTCTTAGGCCCTTATTCTGTTCTAAGAAATGAAAATCTCTGCATATGTGCTTGTGAGTTAAAATTAGACTTGCTTCATGGATAAGAATCTTGGCTTTCTGACTTTGCTACTTCACAGGTCTCATAATCTGGATGTTTCAGCAGTCTTTAGGAGAGGACAGAGTCAGCAGGTCTCCAGACCCATCCAATACACATCCTGGCAGGCTAAAATCAATGAGATTTGTCTGCCAGCTTCTTCATCCTCATTCCCATTTGCTGCTGACTGTGGCCTCTCCCTGAAACCCACTGCACCTGGCACTGTCTGAAAATGTTGTACTCCTCCAGATTACAAATCACTTAAACCACTCCAGTGAGGGGCAGAGAAGAAGTTCTCCTTCCTGGCCATCCTAGAACCGAGACCTTGTGTCCAAGGAGCTCCTTGGCAGAGGCCCTTGGAGTGGTTTTGCAGCTCCATCTGCTCCATCTGCTCTTGCTCTGCTGACAGGACTCCCAGCCAGGAAGGCTGCAGCTCTCTGGCCAGCTTGCCAGTGGAACTCTGGGATGAGTCTGATCAGCTTTGGAAGAAGTAAATCCTACAAGTTTTGCTACATTTTCCTGTAATCACTTCTCAAATCCCCTCCAGAAAATGTACATTTGTATACATGTGTATGGCTAGACACAGGAGTGCTTTGGTATATTTTTCACCCCATAGATGATTTATAAGCCTAAAACCAGCCTGACACTAAGTTTATTGAGGCAAGACATCTCTAGAGATCATGCTGCCTTATTTCCCCCCAGGAAAACCCCAAAGAAACTATTTCAGGCATCACAAATTTGCTTAAGATTTTGCATGATTTTGTATGATTTGCTACTAACAACATCTGACTGGTATTTTACAGGCACCAGCCAATACAATGGGTGCCCTACATTGTTTCATATGAAGTTAGAAAATTGTTTCCCAACTCTTTTCCATGCATACATTAAATTCTTCATTGCTTTTAAGGGATTTACCTATTTATTCTCCACTTGTCCTATGGGCTAAAGGGAAGGACTGAATGAGCAACAGTTGTTCTGCAAGGATTTTGGGGTCTGTAATCTAACAATTAGACCATTTGCCATTAGCTGAAACTGCTTACTGTGCCCCAAAATTAAGGTTGGACATAAATCTGATCTTAAATCACCTTTTTTTACACCATTATCTCATTTTATACCAGTTGAATGGCTATAAACTGAAAGATACGTGGTTTAAATAAGATATTAGGAAGAAATTCTTCCCTGTGAGGGTGGGGAGGCCCTGGCACAGGGTGCCCAGTGTGGCTGCCCCATCCCTGGAATTGTCCCAAGCCAGGCTGGATGGGGTTTGGGAAGAGGATGGAATGGGAAGACCTTGAAGGCCCCTTCCAACCCAAACCAATCTGTGATTTCACCCCTGTGATTTTATAACTCTGTGATTATTTCTCAGGGTGCTCCCCACAGTTCCCACCTGCTATGACCTTATCAGCAGTGCCCTCTATCTGAGAAAATACTTCTCATTTCCCCTGACAGTGTTGTTCTAGTCTGAAATAATTCCAATTATCCCATTGCATAAGACCCCCAGCTCCAGAGAAATTAGGCATATGGAAACAAGGGTTCTCTAAGAGATTAAAAGCTGCAACTACATTTTCCTCTGGAGAGGCTTGAAAACAGAAATATTGCAAACTAACTGTTGGCATTTCAGGATGTTCACGGCTGTGTTCAATTTTAACAAGATTTAGCAAATTCTCCCTCCTCAGTTGGGAAACTCAGCTGAAAAACTCTGTATCAATCTTTCAGATAGCTGAATAATTCCCTAATTGCTCTGTGTAACACAGGTAACAAACAAAAAGGTTGCAGAAGCATGAAAACTTTAAAGCTTATATTCATGGCATCTACAAACAGCAGAGTTATATTAGATGTTTTTCTGTCACTAGATTTCCTAGGGATAAATTGACAATAAATTATATTTTTATTATTATTTGGGGGTGCTGTTGCAGTTTGTCTTTCCCAAAACCTAATTAGGCTTATGTATCATACACCACTCAAAGTAGTTCTATCTAGCCTGGAGTTAGTCTGATTTGTTCCATTTCAGGGTGAGTGTTTTCCTTCTAATACTTCTCCTGGGAACCTTTAAGCAAGAATGACATCATTTCCATTAGGATTGCTTCACTATACTACTCACAGCAAATTCTGGATGTTAGTATATTCCTGTATACCGTTGCTAGACATTCTGAAAAAAAATGGAATATAATAACAACAAAATCTCATTTCCACTGGAAAAAAAATAAGGTTTTTTTTTTTTCAACTAATGCATCAGTTCTCACAATTTTGTTATTTATGAACAAGTTCAACTAATTTATATCAAAACTGAGACAAATCAAGATCTGAAAAAAAAAATCCCAGAGTATGATTTGTTATTTAAAACAAAAACCCCAACATAAATTATTTGTGTCAGGTATGCCTAAATGAATTATAACTCTTTCAAATTCTGTTTGGAAGATTCTAGAGAACACAGATGACAACCCAGAGTATTTTGCTTTGGATTAAAAATTCATTGGCTTGGCTTTTGGTTTTTAAGCAGAAATTCTCTCTGTTGCTTACTTAGGTGAGAAGATATATTTGTGCACCTTACTTTTTATTCCATGTATTTGCTAAGGGTGCAGTTTACTGCTTGGCATTTCCATGATAAAGCAGGTAGACACCAGAAATCCAAAGAGGTTGTTTGCTGGAAAGGAAAGCTGGGAAAGAAAAGAAAAGAAAAGA
>VYXD01009016.1:67843-81022 GCA_013397195.1 Hylia prasina | reverse complement strand
TATATATATAGCCATTTATATATTTATTGTCCAGAGTTTATCAGGGAAAAGACACATGAGAGCTTAAACTGGCAGGACACCTGAGTGCACATATCCTGAATGCCCGACCCTTACCTGAGCAGGTTGGAGCTTCAGCACCTCCACAGAAAAGCTGGGTGGGATGTTGGGATATGAAGCATCCCAAAGTAAAAAAGGCTAGGTTACCACACAGGGCATCTCCTCTGACAGCCCCATGGAATCCCAGAATGGTTTGGGTTGGAAAGGATCTTAAAACTCATCTCATTCCACCCCAGGCGGTGGGCAGGGACACTTCCTTTAGAAAAGGTCACTCCAACTTGGCCTTGGGCACTTCCAGGGATGCAGGGGCAGCCAGAGCTTCTCTGGGCACCCTGTGCCAGGGCCTGCCCACCCTCACAGCCAGGAATTCCTTCCCAAAGTCTACCCCAAATTTCAGTTTGAACCCATTCCCCTTTGTCTTGTTACATTTCCAGAGGCAGAGTCCCCCTCCAGCTTCCTTGGGCACTCTCCAGATATTGGGAGGTGCTGTGAGGTCTCCACAAAACCTTCTCCAGGCTGAACAGCCCCAAATCTCTCGTCCATATCAACCTCGTGGCCTTGATGCCTTGGGAAGGCTGAGCTGGAACAGAGACTGCACAGAGCCAGAGAATAAAGCAGAGATTCATTAAAAGGCCTTTAGGGCGCACCTTGGGCAGGACAAGAGCCTGAGCAGGGCTACACCCAAGGTGGACCCAAAATGGACACAAAATGGACCCAAAATGGACATAAAATGGACCCAAAATGGACATAAAATGGGCCCAAAATGGACACAGAATGGTCACAAAATGGACAAATAGTCTCGAGGTCTCACACTTTTATAAGTTTTGCTCCATTTGCACATTGGGGTTGAATTGTCCAGTTGCAGCTCCAGGCTGTGAGGTCCCATCCTGCTTGTCCCTCCCTCCAGCCACCCTTGTTTGTGCTGCTGGGCTGAAAGTTGTCCTTGGTGTGCAGCAGGAACAGGATTTGTTTTGTGTCCCTGCTCTGTGCAGAGCTGAGTGACACTGAGTGTGAGCTCAGAGCTGCACCCTGGGCAGCACAGAGCCTGGAATACATCACAGGTAAAACTCAAGGCATCACCTCCTCGGACCTTGCTTCAACACTTCCATGAACTTCTTTCCCTGGGGGCACCAGACCTGGACACAGCACTCCAGGAGGATCCTCAGGGGCAGGAGGGGAGAAAATTTCCCCGTGTTCTTTACAGCAGTGGGAGCACTCAGAACCTTTTCCTCTCTCTCAGCACTCAGTGCTGCACAGCTGAGTGCAGCAGTGCAGTGACTGAGGCACTGGCAGGAGGAATGTACAGCTCGAGGAGAAGAAAAGCAGCGAGACACGCCGTGACATGTTATCATTAGGGAGTCATCATTTCCTTCCTGCAGTCATACAACAGCTGTCAGTAACATCTCCAGCACAGACCATGTGTTGGAACACCATAGCAAATGCCTTTTCAGGCAGGAGAAAGAGAGGGCATGTTAAGTGGGTGAGTAGCAGGGAGAATATTTTGACAGCCTGCATGCATTAACCTCCCCGTGCAACGCCCACAACCTTTGCCAGAACCTGGCCTGGGAGCCACCTTCCCCAGCTGGGTGTGGGGAGAGGGACCAGCAGCACCCCCAGAGCCACCAGCTGTCCAAATCTGGCCGGGCAGGGGACATCAAATCACCCTCTGTCACCTCAGGGCTCCAGCCCTGCAGCTCCACCCTCCCAGATGTGCATTTTGGATTCAGGAGGGCCAAGGGGTGTTGGGTTATGCCTTTTTCTGAGCCAGAGATGGGGAAACTGAGAGGTGTTTTAAAGACTTTTATTCCATTTTCAGTCTCATGAGAAGGCTGAGATGGTGCAGAGGTTACAATTCACACCATCACAATCAGAAGCCAAACTATTTCTTAATTGCAATCCGTTATAAGTGTGTCTTGACCCATCAGCTTTTGCCACACAATGCTGTAAATGCCTTAAAGCCAATCATGTAAAAATGCCCCTCATGGGTCCTGCTGCAATGCACCTTTCACAATTCTGGTTCTCCAAAGTACCTGGTCTTATTTGCAAGGTCATGATTTGAAACTTGTTCCCAGCTCCATTTCTCTCCCAGCAATGTCTGTCCCATCCCAGGGCCTTTCTCAGTCAGCATTTCTCATCTCAGAGTTTGCACACAGGTGCACAAGGCTGTGTGAGCCTTCTGTCAGGCTCTGGGGATCCTCTGCAAATCCGTTTCCCACAAAGGGGGATGCTGGACGTGCCGTGGGTGTCCTGTGCTATGGGGACAGGCAGTGATGGCACAGGTTGTCCTTGCACACAGAAATTACCTCCTGCCTCGCCTTCAGGAGCAGGAAAGGCTTTCAGGCACTTTTTACCTTCTATCCATGACTTTTTTACCAACCCAGTGGCCTTCCAACGATGCCACTTCAAAGCAGAAGTGATTCAGACCCCTCACAGCTTCTCCCTCAGTCCTTCCCTTCTGAGGAGGCTGCACAGCACCCTGCTCCCCAGGAACCCACCCTCCCTGGGTGACCAGCCAGCACATTTTTGGGGCAAACTTCCCTCAGATGGGTGAAGTGCTCAAGGGTTACTGTAATTCAGGCACCTCGAGTGTTTGCCATCAGTGGTTTCTCTAAGGCAGCCTGATTATTAAAGCTTGCAGCGCAGCTTTTCCAGGAGCAAGGGCTCTCATTACAAGGCAGGCTGCAACAACTAATCAATCTTGGGCAAAAGATAATTAATCAGCACCCAGAGCCATTTTTGCAAATATAAAGCCTGGCTGAAACAAACCAAAATAAGAGGGGGGAGCAGGGGGGGCAACCATGACAGAGCTGTTGGCACTTGCCAACTCCTCTTGATTAAACTTATTTTCACCTCCAGGTGCATACACAGGATGAGTTTTGTTAATTAAACCTGCCAGTCACCTCATTATGCATTCAATTAAAACAAGCCTGATGCCTTGATTTTATGCAGCTGGCAGGCTGAGCAGTGACAGGCCGTGTTGTTAGAGTGCCCAACTTCTGATGGGGAGGGAGCAGAGACGCTCCAAAATATGGCCAAGTGCAAGATTTGCTAATTGGAAATCCTCTCAGCATTTAATCTTTGTTTTATTTATATTTTTTAAATTTTTTTTTTGTGGGTATAAGGATGGGTTGTTTATCAGGCAGGCTGTGGGGAGGGGAGGTGGAGGCAGAGAGTGGAAGAGTGTGTTCATCTCATTTGGAAACCCATAAAAGATGCTGGGAATATTCATGACAGGCTCTGGCAAGGTTAAGGGATGAGGTGAGTGGCACCTAGATGCCATGGTGATGAATGCTGTGTGAATAGATTAGACAGAGGCCCTGAAGCTCCTGTAAAATTGTGGGGTTTTAATTTAGATGAAAGATAGCCTTTATTCCTAAGGCATCACGCTGGGGAGAGCTGGATGCAGGTCCTGGCTCCGCTACAAACTCCTTGCACGACCTTGAATAAATCCCAGGGCCCCGTTCTTTAAAGGTACCTGCAGCTCCATCTGTGACCTCTGTGTCCTTCACCCACCCAGCAGCAGCTGAAGGCTGTCCCTTCTGCCTGGCTGGTGATGCCCAGAGCAGACAATTCCTGCTGCTGCACCCCGCTGCAGCAGGTCTGGGCTCAAAACCAGAAACATTTGTGACAAAAGGCTCTGCTCTTCCAGGCTGCAGCTTCCCACTTGCCTCACACTGACATTTCTGAGCCTGCTTCATGCTGGCAGCAGCTCTGAGAAGTGACCTGCAGCACAGGTGACCCATCTGTGGTGCCCTGAGCCAGGGGGTTTATTTTTATTTCCTCTGTTTCTGTTGTTTTCTGCAAGTTTCCACTGAGCTGCTGGGACAGACAAGAGAGATTCTCTCCCAGCACTTTGCTAACTTGTTAATCACATCTCTCCCTCTCAGACCCTTGTGAAAATCTGGGAATTAATGCCCACACCAGCCACGGGAAGACCTCTGGACACTGGCAACAGCATTGATGTCCTCTTCACCTTTTCATTTTTTGGAGCAGTGCTTTACAATTGTGGCTTTTCCCACCTCTGCTGCAGCTCTCCGGAGGGTAACTGGATATTTTGTGCCTGATGAGGAGTGGAGCAGATATTCTGATTTCCCCCTGTGTCCTGGAGCTGACTGGAAGCGTGAGGAGCTGAACTTTGACCAAGGAGATCCCTGGAGTGTTGTATGTTTGATCAGAGCATGAAATGGAGAGGCTGTTGTTATTTTTATTGTAACCTCCAGTGCTATCTGGTTTCAGGCCCCCTGCAAGCCCTGGAAGCTCCACAAGGATGTCTGAGGGCAGAACACACTCCAAATCCTTGGAAAATCCCAACAGATCTCTTGAATGACCTGAATCCCGTTGTCCACCAATATGAGAGAGCTGGTCCCAATCCAGAATGTTCCCAAATGCAGCCCAGCCTCTCTTCCCTGGTGGATTTATTTATTTTCCTGTCAGCAGCTGTGTCCCTGTCACAGCCAGGCCAGTTGGGCTTGGCAGGAGCCACAGCAGCTGGGCTGAATTTTTTATTACAACTTTCATTGAGAAATACTCTGCCAGAACAACAAAAAAGAGCTGTGAAGGAGGTTGGGTTGGATATTCCCTGTGGGAACAAAGCACAGGATGGACCATGGAGCCCATCCAGCCAAATTCCCTTGGGGCTGAGGGAATTTGAAGCAACCTGGGATAGTGGAAGGTGTCCCATGACAAGTGGAACAGGATGAACTTTAAGGTTCCTTCCAACCCAAACCATTCTGGGGTTCTCTGAAAATGCCGAGTTTAGGCTCAGATCTATTTTCTGAGCCAAGCTTAGAATGGAGCCTTTCACATCCCAGGTGAGAACTCGGCCCCCCTGAGCCAGCAGCTGCTCTGCTCAGGGAATCTCATTTCCCTGCAAAAGTTTCCTGAAAAATCACAGCTTGGGCTCAACATCTGCAGGGAAGAAAGTGATAAAACCACAGACTTTTTTTTTTTTTTTAAGCAACCTGCCGTTCTTGAATTCCAGCCAGGAATTCACGTCACCAGGAAGAGCTCATCACCTTTTCCAGCAGAGGATGGTTTGCAATTCCACCCACAGTTTATTAAACACATCCCAAAACACAGAGGGCAGCACATACTGCTCAAAAATCCAAGGACAGGACAAAATTTTCCTTCTTATCTCAAACTTCCAGCGCAGGAAAATATTTAGGTTTGCATGGAAGGAATGGGATATGTACAGAGATACTCTCCCATGCTTTGTCTTTCCAGCCCTTGGATTTTGTCAGGCAGAGATAACCAGGTGAAAACTGAACTTGCCACCTCAAAATAAACCCAGAGAATATAAAATAAAAAATAAAAAATAATCAGATATTCCAAGAGAAGCTGGAAAGCTTTTTTTCCAGCAACTTCCACTGTAATTGCTGCTGTCCTCTCTTTATCCTTGCACTTGCAAGGATAAAATAAAAGAAAATTAGAGATTTACAGCGTTTGTGAGAAGGTTTTGAGGGCTGTTCCTCAGGGCCTTGTGGAACACAACAATTCTCTGTGCTCAGCTCTCAGCTGCTCTCCACCCCAGGGACTGCAAAGCTGGAAACTTTTATTTTTATTCTTTCCCAGTTTGAACACCCAGCCCTTGAACCCCATGTCCTCACCTAGAAAATCCAGGCCTTTTCCAAGCTGCTCTTTTTGGGGGAAATGTGCCCTATTCACTTCTCCCAGTAAGTAATGCTTGAGTTATTTCTGGGTGAGATCCACCTCTCTCTGTGCATTTCCCGCACACAGTAACTGCCCAAACAGCCAGAAGGCAAAACAGAAATCAGGGACGGAGAGCTGCCTTGGAAAAACCCAGTGCTGGGATTAAAATACAACAAACTCCAGGCTCAATACATTTTGTACCCACTAGATGGGGCAAAAAAGCCATATTCTGATTTTAAAAAAGCTCTCCAGGTGCTCTTTTCACTATTTTCACCCGGCCCTGAGCAGGGAAAAGGTCTTAGAAATGTGTAAGAATGACAGAGAATCTTCCACTGCTCTCCCATTCCAGATTCCTGACACTCTGGAATGGTCCTTTCTCAAAACCTTCCTAGAAGAACACCTGGAGGGTGAAGCTCTGGTCTCAGGGAGGTTTTGCAGGCTGAAATCCCATTGCCAATTGCTCTGTAATTCCCACCCTCCCAGAGCATTTCAGTGCCTAAACACCAAGTATTTACAGGGATATTCATCCCATGTCTCTCCCCCAAGCAATCCCTGCAAAAACTGTTCCCACTGCACCTCAACCTGTACGTAACAAAATGAGAGTTTATAACCACAGACTCCTCTCCACACCCAGAAGTCCCAGCTGAGAAATGAAATTTTCCTACTTCCAAAGGCTTCTTTTCTTCCTTATTGCTTTATGAGACCACGGCGTAAGAAATGGGATAAAACTTGGTGGAACTCCATGAAAAAATAACCCAAAACCTCAGCCTGAGGGGCTGGGAACTTCCCCTCCCTGAAGCCAGGGAGATCTGCTGCACCTAAAGAGAGGCTGTGTTCCTGCAGCTCTTCAGGATATTTATTATTTACAACATTTATATGCTACAAATTTAACGCAGGTGGGTGCCTGGTTTCCTTGTCACACTCAACACTTGTGCAAAACCTGGCGCAGAAATCAAGGTTTTTACCCCTGCTTTTGCAGGGATTCACGCGCCAGACCTCTTGAAAACGCACAAAAAACCTGATTTAGCACCAAAAAAGACAAGTCAGCTCACTGTGGTGCTGCACAACCAAGCTGCAGCTGCTCCTGGCCAGAATAACGTTTTCTTCTGGCATCATTTAAAGGCAGGGAACAGGAATCTCCACTGAGGAACAACCTGGATGCTGCCCCAGCCTGGAGCAGAGCACAGAGGAGTGAACTCAGCTCATTCACTTCACCCTGGGTTCCCTGTTTCCACGCTGAAAGCTCCCCTGCCTTTCCAAGGATGGAAAAACCATCCCCAGCAGTCCCCAGCTCTTCCTCTGGGGCTCCTCCAGGAGGCAGCTCAGGGTCCCACCCCAGCCAAACCCCACCTGAGCAAACTCACCTGCACGCCCTGCACCTCCCCTCTCTCGTCTTCTTTCCCCTTTGTTTTGCCACAGATCATTGCCAAGCTCTCCAGGAGGAGGAGAAATGGGCTGCACTAAACCCAAGTGCTCTCATTCCTCTTTTCCTGAGCTGCTGGGGAGCTCCTCCTGCTCCCAATCCACGCCTGGGAGCAGTGGGGTGGGCACACCAAACCTACCCTGTGTGTGGGGAAAACGGGAAGGAATTCCGGATTTGAACACCCACGGGGAACTTGTGCCAAGCAGCAACTGCTCCTCACCCCAGAGAGGGATAAATTCCAGCAGAGCTGCTCCCAGGCTTGTGCAGACACCAGAGAAAAACATTCCCAGACAATATTCAGGGTGAGAAATCCCCTTCAGCAGAGCTGAGGGAGGGAAAGCTGATCCCAAACCTGCCTTCCCTGCGGTGTCACACCTGTCTGGATGTGCCAGAAGGGGTTCTGGTCCTGAACACCCCCATCTGCCACAAAGCCACGGGCTTGGGTTGCTTGGAGGTTTGGGAATTGCCAAAGTACCCAGATATTGTGCAGAATGGAGTGGAATTGTGGGTGCCTGCTTTGAAATGCCTCTCTGAGAGCTTAACCTCCAGAACAAAGCTTAGGAACAGCAAAACCAGGGGAAAAACAACACTTTTAGTCACACTGGGGTCAGATGGCTTCGACCTCTTTCTTTATCCCAGTGGGAAATAATGAATTGGAGTCACTGTGCTTCGGTTTTCATGACTTTTCTACTACTCCATGATCTTTCTTTACAAAATTAATTAGAAACCAGGGCTGGGACACCACAGCTGATGGGAAAACTCATCATTCCTAAAAAAAAAAATCAGTGAATGCAACATTACTTCAGGTTTAATAGCTCTGGGACAGACCCTGATTTTGCACCAGTTTAAATTCCGTGGACTGGAGGGGGAAAGGACAGGCACGGCCTTTCCCTTTTGGGAGAAATTTGTTCTTTTTGTTCATCAAAAAGTCAAATCTCAGGGCAACTCCTCTTCTTGTGGCCTCTGCCACGTGGATGCCAGGCTGGGCAGAATTTTCTCACAAAAACAGGATTCTCAGCACACAAAAACGGGGAAAAAATATCAAAAAATGGCACAGGGAATTATTCAATTATCCCAGAAAATCTGTGGGAAGGGGAGGATCGGGGGAGGGCAAACTAAAGCTGCATTCAGCAGGGTTTTGGGGGGCACTGGAGGCGGAGGGAATCCAGTATGAGCAGCCAACACAAGAGGGAAGTGCAGCACCAAAATCCAGCCCTTGGCAGGGAAAGAGCAGCGGGATCCAGCCCGGGCTTTGGGGTCTGTGCTCACACCCAGTGAAGGCTTTGGGACATTCCCTGCAGGAGCCTCCCCTTGCAGTGATGCTGATCCCCTTTATTTCACTCCAAATCCTTAAGCAGAGGCTGTCATTTAAACCCAGGCTTAAGTTCAAAGTCATTTAAACCCAGGCTTAGGTTCAGTTAGACTGTATCAGGGTACATTTATAATAATCCACGTTTTTTCTCCTCTAAATTCAGCCATTCCATCAGCTGCTCTTTGCCACCATGCCCCTAAAATGACAACATTTCTAAAGCTGGGGCAGGAATCTGAACCCAGCCACTTCAGGACTTTTTCTCCCCGTATTTCAGAGGAAATCCTACCAGATTTCATGAGGATAATGAGCTTTCAGGCTGTACTTTGAACACAGCCACAACAACTCTCCATCTTAACAACACCACAGAATGACTCAAAACCACCCTGCTGAGCAAACCCGTTTCTGTTTTTAATTTCTAATTATTTTTTCTTGAGGGTGTAAAGAGGATTTTTGTAGGATGCCTTTGCATTTCCAAAAAAAAATCAGAGGAGAAGTATATTTTAGGAATTCTAGGAGTATCAGAAGACCTTTTGTCAGAAGATTAAAGATCTTTGTGCTTCGATATCTTCTTGGCACTAAGGCAGCACCTCTGTCCTGATGCCTTAGGATTTGAGCTTTTCTATTTTCCACATATTTGTGACCCTGCAGTTCTTTAGTGCAGAACTCCAAACTCCACACACAGTGTGAGCTGCTGCTTCCCCACTTTGCTCAGACACAACAATTCCTCTCCAGGCCTGGCAATCAAGGACACCTCACTGCCCCAGGCCTGAGAGATGGAAACAAAAGTGACTTGGGGGCAGCAAACTTGGGCGCAGTGACTTCATTACCTGGAGCTGTAATTGGAAGATGAACCCCCAATGTGCAAATGGACCAAAGTGATCAAAGTGTGAAACCCCGTGACCATTGTCCATTTTGGGCGCAGCCCCTGGGGGGCTTTGTCTGCCCTAAATGTCCCTGAAGGCCCTTCCATAACTAGAACTGCTTTTTATTCCCTTAATTCTGTCTGGCCTCTGTGTTTAGGCAGCCAGTCCAGGCAGGGAAATGACGATGTGACATCAGATTAGTTGGTGACCACCAAGCCCTGCTGCCACCCCCCTCCTTTTCCCCATTCCTGCCCATCCCCAGGGAGCATCCCCTGCATCCAGCAGCCCCTGGGGGCTCTGCTGTCACTGCCCCCGGGTCCTTGTCACCCCCCTGTGTTCCTGCAGGGTCCCGGGGTGCAGCTCAGGAGGAAGAAGCTCCCGGGCTCACCCAGAGCTGTGTGTGCTCCAAAATGGGATGTGCACAGCGTGGAGATGTTCCCCTGGAGTCAGACAGAATGAGAAACAGATGGGCAGAGATTTGCAAACAGGAACTCTTCTCTTCCCTTGTTCGCCTCCCTTGTTTTGTTTATCCCTGAAAATCCTAACACAAAACACAAGCAGGGGAAAACAACTGCAAGTGACTCCAGGCCAGGGCTGCAGAGCACTGACAAATTCATTTTTGATGGGATGTCTTGAGTAAGGCTTACCTTGGGCCCCAGCCCAGCAGATCCAGGGAATCATTTCCTTGCTGGGAATACAACAAGGATACTCTGAGTAGTGAAATTAAACATATGTGTGCACTTTTAGGACCGTCTTAATCAGGAAATTTGATTTATTCTTTTTTGCAGATAACAAGAGCAAGGTTTATGCTAAATATTATTCATCCAGATCAGAGTTTGGAATGAGAGAATTTAATTCTCTGCATCACTCACATAAAGAGAGAAGCAGCTGAAATCAAAGCTCCATGGAAATTTATGCTCCAAAGGATGAATGTAACATTTGAGTAAATGATGGCAGAGAGTTACACATGGAGCCACAGACGGGGGAATTTAATTTACACAGAGCAGCCTCTCACTTTTAGCCACTCATCTAATGAGGATTTAAATATGAAATAAATTGCAGACACTTCCAGCAGGAGCAGGATGTTGGATGATGCTCATTCATATTGAAATTACAGCTTTAAGTTCCTCTCAAGCTACAGAAAAGTGTTTATAATGGGCACACACATACATGTAAAACAATCCTCTTCTCTAGTCATTGCTAAAGTGATGTTTTCCAGATAAAATTGTTATCATAAACATTAAAAATCGGTCTCCTGTGTCCCTCAGCTGCTTGATGACTACATTAGAAATATTTCCTTTTCGAATTTTGCTTATCTCTGCCATGTGCTGCTTTATTATTTCTGTTTCAATGAACTTTGTGAAACTTGGCTGAGCATTTTCACAGAAGCACTTCCAGGCTCTTCCCCATTCAAAGGCTGTTGTTATGCACAAAGAGAGGAAATCTTAAAAAGCAAAAATAACTAAGGAAAAACGAGGAAAGGAACCAAAGCATCACTGCCTTGATTCGAGCTGGTTACTGCCTGTCTGAGATCAAACAAAACCAACCCTCACATTATTTCAATATCCTCGTAAAATATCCTCACGTTATTCCAAACAATTCTACAATTTCAACCAACTGTCCCAAAGAATTAGGATGATTTCAAACGACCACAAACACCCCACTCCCTTCCTTTGCAATTTTCTGTTGAACAAAAGCAATTTTATTTTTTTTTTCCTCTCAAGGAAGGCCCAGGAATGCAGTTAAACAAATCACCACCACAAAAAAAAAATGAATAAATAACAATTAAAAAAATTTCCAAGCCAAGCAAAAACCCCAAAAGAAAGAGATTTGCAGACTTTGTAGAGCCTCCTGCAGCTCAGCACATTTTGCTGTGTGGGGCAGCTGGGGAAACCCCAGCAGCTTTCCATTGTACCACGTTATCCTTGGCTCAGCCCCAGCAAATAAAGGATGGTGGAAATAAACTGGATTCACAGCAGTGCAGCAGGGACAGCCAGGGGATGCAGGAGATAACACAGCCCAGGATCAGGATGTTTCTTGCACACGTGGGCTGGAAGTTGGGGCCTTTTGAAATATTTCATTTACTCAACTCTTCTTCTGCTAGCAGAGGCTGCAGGGAGCAGCCCAGCTTCTTCTCCAGCTCAGAATAAGTGGGGTTAACACCAATAAAAGTGGATTTTTACACCAATTAAAGTGGATTTTTACACCAATTAAAGTGGGTTTTTACACCAATATTTCAGTTTGCCAGTGGTTTTAGCTGAATCCCACCTGGAAGTTTTGTCCCAGCTCACTGCCCAGACCTCCCCCAGCTGCTGTGCCAAGGCAGGAGAAATTAAAGCAAAGCTTTGCTGAATTCAGCTCTTTTCCAGGTAGATGAGAGAACCCAGCCCTGCCTGGTTAGGAGCAGGGAAAGAAATGGGGGGAACAAAAGTCCTTTCCAGCCTTCTGGATAGAGCACAGGATCCTGTTCCATCAGCAGCTGCTCCTGCTATTTTTAAACGCTCTGGGGGGACTGAAATATTGCAGCGATGAGAGAAGGGGAGGCTGCTGGGAGCACCTTGGCAGAGGGATGGGGAGGAAGGGAATTATCCCTGTGGGATGGGCCCGGGAAGAAACGCTGATTCCAGCTCCAGCATCCAGCCCCAACAGGCACCAGAGCTGGACAAAGGTGATTTCTTCCTCCAGGCTGCTCTCAGGAATGCTGTTCTTCCACTTCCACCCAAGCTCAGCACCCACAGCACAGAACATGAGGCTGGAGTTTGCTGTTTCTTTGCTCTCAGCTCCACAAAAACTCGGTTATAATTTCCCCTCTGTTTTGGTGCTGCTTTGAATCGAGTGTGAGGCAGCTGTTGATTTCCCTCAGCCACAAATCACCATTCCTTGACACGTGGAAACTTGGGAGAGACTGGAATAAAAAATAAAAGGAGGGGGTGTGAGGGGATGGGAACTGCTGAGGGTGGGCTGAGCTTCATTTTTATTTTTGATTTCAATTTATTTTTAATTATTTAGCACGCGCTCGCTGGTGCGTTGCCACCCCTTGAGCACGCAGGGAAATCAAAAAAAAAAAAAAGGAAAAAGAGGATGGACTTGCCAAGGATGGATATGGGATAAGGGGAAAAGCAAAGCCCCTGCTCCATTTCCTGCTGCTGTGCTGTTTATTTCAGAATATTCCCATTGTTAGGGAGCAAAGCATTCCCATGCCAGCACCAGGAGTGGGGATCAGGTTGGGAAAAGGGATAAATTTGGCTCAAATCCCTCAGGAGCCTGAGCTCCTCCTATTGGAATCCCCCCCTCCCTGTCCAGTGTGGGTTTCTAAAACACTCCCCCTCAATTCTGTGTTGCACCAAAGGAAGGGATAAAAATAATCCCCTAAAAAACCCCATTTTCCTGCGGGTAAAGGGATAAGATCTGGAGCTCACTCAGGAAAGTTGTAGGATTTCACAGAGGACACCAATAAGGCTCTTGTGCAGGAGTTTTTACTCTTTTTCTGGCTTTGGGTGCCCAGAAGTTGTTGCACAAAGCAGGAAAACGGTGAGCAGCAATAAGGGAGCACATATAGAAATATCTGAGATCAGGCCAGCAACACAAGGCCATGTGAAAAAATAAAATTAAAAACCAAACCAGAAAGGTTTTCTGTGAGAATCTGACAGCATTTGAAATAAACTGAATATCACAGATTTCACACAAAGCCAAGCTATCTTGTATATTTTGATTTTTTTGCTGACATTATTGTTAATTTTGGAGGCTGCAACACATTTTTCTGGGTGTTCTCCTTTTAACAAATTTGCTTTCTATTTTTACTTTCTTCCCTTTCCCTATTTGATCACGGTGACAGCTTTCATTTTCAGCTTACAATCAAAAAAAAAAAAAGAAAA
>VYXD01009016.1:43939-65265 GCA_013397195.1 Hylia prasina | reverse complement strand
CGGAGAAGGAAATGTGCTCCCGGAGCGGGGGGATGCTCTGCCGGAGCAAGGGGATGTTCTATCGGAGAAGGAAATGTGCTCCCGGAGCGGGGGGATGCTGTGCCGGAGAAGGAAAATGCACTCCCGGAGCAGGGGGGATGCTCTGCCGGAGAGGAAAATGCACTCCCGGAGCAGGGGGGATGCTCTGCCGGAGCGGCCCGGACAGCACGGGATGCTCTCCCGGACAGCGGGCAGTGCTCTCCCGGCACCGAGGGGATGCTTCCCCGGCTGAGAGAGGGATCCATCCCCGGAGCGGCCCAGAGATGCCCTCTCGGAGCAGCCAGGGAAGCGGGGAATGCCCTCCCGGAGCCGGGGGGATGCGCTGCCGGTGCTCTCCAGGGCTGAGGGGGATATGGCCTGGCGATGCCCTCTCGGAACGGCCCGGACAGCTGGGAATGCTGTCCTGGCTGTGGGGAATGCTGTCCGGGAGCAGGGGCTGCGCTCCCCGAGCGGCCCGGGGATGCTGTAGCACCCGCGGGATGCTCCGCTCGCATCCCCCGGCGGCCAGGCAGGAGCCCCGGGCACACCGGTCCCGTCCCCGCAGCCCGCCCGTGTCGTCCCCAAGCTGGGGACCGTCAGGGAGGGCAGGTTTTGCCACCGAGACTGATATTGCTTTAGCTCGGACACCGGGGGGGTTTCTTTGAGCCGTGTAAAGTCACCCTAAAAGCAACGGAGCAACAGAAGTGAATTTCACAGGTAGCCCGAAGTGGTTCGGTTTTTCTTGTCCATCCCCTGTGCTTATGCTTTAAATTAATCAGGCAGCAAACTAATGATAACTTAATGACGGAGCAGTGACTCCTGAAGTGGCACCGCTCCTTTTGGGATGCAAATGAAACCGGTGGGGATCGGGATGGTTCCTTGATCTCCTTAAGTTTTCCGTTTGTTGTTGATACCAATCAGAACTCCAGCCTGCCTTGTCACAGGATTTTTTTTTATAAATATAGACAGGCACATGCAGTTTAAGGGCATATGTTCCTCGTGGATTCGTGGGATTGCACGGATCCACCAGCACATGCAGGAAATCTTATTTTTGTTTTCCACAGTGCTGCTTTGCACTCCTTATGGCTGTCAGTTATCTACTGAGATCAGCTCACAGCTTTTAGACACAGTGAAATGCAAATGAAGAGCAGGGCAGAGCGGTGACTTCATGCTTAGCTCGGTTGGAAGAAAAGATGGCTGGAAGAAAAGATGTGCATCTTTCAGTGGGGCTGGAATAAAAAAGAATAAAACAGCCTGATGCTATGAATGAAAGTGGTTCTTACCTGCACAACAGTGCCATCAAGGCTGCCAGCAGCCCTGCTCTTGCCTCACTCAGGAACTCTGTCTGTGGGTCACATTCCTGCCCAAAAAGCTCTGACATTTGTTCAAATGCACTCAGAGCTTCGTCGGGCAGAGCAGAGAAGGTTAAACACAGGGAGCAAGCCAGAAAAACAGGCAAAACTAAATGTAAAAAGTACTTATTGGAAATCTAACCAGGCAGATGAGTAAAGCTGTCTTGATACTGAGTTCAGGATAACCCTGTGTGACAACTCAGCAGAGCAGAGAAGGTTAAACACAGGGAGCAAATCAGAAAAATGGGCAAAATACCCCTAAATGCAAGAAGCACCTGTTGGAAATGCAGCCAGGCAGATGGATAAAGCTGTCTTGATACTGAGTTCAGGATAACCCTGTGTGACAGCTCAGCTCTGTGCTGGGACACTCATCCCATCAGAAGGAGCAATGAGTGTCCCTGTTCCACCCTGCTGGAAGTGCTGCAGATAATTCATCATTCAAATTCAGGAGAGAAGCAAAATGGAAATAAACCAAATAAACTCCAAGCGGTGCCCCCAGGGGTAGGATGTGGGTGGAACACAGGTCTGGGAGCTTGAGAGGAAGGAGTGCACGGCAAAGGGACATTCCCTAAAGGTGCAGGGAATGCTTTTTAACTCTCAGCATCTCTCTGTAAGTGGGAATGAGGATACCAAGATGCCAGAGAGGTAAAAGCATCATCTCCCTGCCAGAGGTGGTATGGATTAAAGCCCTTGTGGGTTTTCCCCCAGAACTCTCCCACCTCTGTCTCCTGCCCCAAAGCCACAGTCCCAGCAGGAGCCAGGGAATTCAGTGAAATGGGATTTCAGTTCTGTGCACACAAACACGAGCCAGGCTGGTACTTAAAAGTGGTGACCATCTGTTTGGGTGGCTGATGCAAAACAAACCTCCAAGTTGTCAGACGAGTCTGTCAGGCGTGTCACAAAATACCCTGGCTGCTGGCAGCAGAGGCCTCCTGGCTCTTTGGGGACACTGATTGGGGCAGGGGACAGAGAGGGCCAGGTCAGGCAGGGTCACACACACAGGGCTGAGCTGGAATCAGAATTTCCAGGGTGGCATTGAGGAGTGAAATGCTGAGAACTCACATTGCCTGACCTCCAGCTTCACCCTGCGCGTGTTAAAATAATCCGAGGTGAAAGGCTGAATGTGATTTCCAGGTGTCACTGGATGGGGAGAGATTGGGCTGAGCCAGGCAGGAACCAGGAGAGGATGTCAGGCAGCAAGTGCAAAACTGCCACGGGTGTTGGGTTCACACCGAGGGGTTCTTAAAGAACTTTATTTGTCCATCCTGCAGGTGGTTTTTGGGGGGCTGGGGATGAAGGGCCCATCGAAGGACGTGTCCTTCTTGTCTGAACTGAGAAACCTCTGAAATTACTGCACCAATGCCAGTGTCCCACAGCTCACACTGAGACCTTGGAGGTTTTCCCTGTTGCCTCCTCTGAAGAATTTTTTTGGCACAGGTCCGTGTGTTTTCCTTCTTCAGCACCAGCTTCAGTTCAGGGCTCCTCTGAATCACAGGGTGATGTTCAAACCACTTCTGGAAGGTTTTACCTGAGCGTGGCACCTGCTCAGAGCCCTGCAGTGTGTCATCCCTTTGAACCATCACCACGAGCTGCTGTTCTTCTGCCAGCACACAGCCATTATTATTATTATTTTATTTTGCAATTAGCCCATTAGATTACGTACTGTCTGGTCCCACAGGCTGTCCCTATCCCCAGCAGCTTCTGATTGAAGCAAGCAAGGAAGGCAAAGGTGATGTTATAATTCCCATTTTGCAGTTTGGGCACCAAGAAAAACGTTTTGCACAAAGGCCTAATCAAACCCCCAGTGCTTCAACGCCCTAAAGGCAACAATCCTAGTTGCCCCAAAATATTATTTATCATCTTGTTATGATGGTTCCACCTAATTGTCATCCAGTCTGCCTGCCAGCACCTCTCACTATCGTTTATAATCCCTGTACATCCCTGAGAGTAGAGAGAAGAAAAGCACAAAGTGATTTACAGGCCATCAAAACCACAGGGGATCACTTACAGCTCCTATGCACGTAGAAGCAATTAAAAAAAAATCCATAATGCGTCCATAAGAGGTTAAAATTGAAAAAAAATAGTGATGGACTGCAGTTTCATTCAGGATGGAAGAAGACCTTTGACCAAACTTGAATTAATGAAACTTATTTATCCTGCGTGGTGCAGAAATCAATGTGGCTCCAGAATCTGTGAGTTTTTAAAAGTTTCATGTCAGCCTGTAAATGCCTCCAAAACATCCTCAAAACCAGAAAGTCAAAACTTCAGCATGAGAAAAAAAGAAAATAAAACCCTGCTTTTTTTGTTTTAATTCTGAGTTCGCATATGTGCAAGGATATATAAATGTATAAAATATAAAATGTTTCAATTGTTGCATACAACCAAATTCAAGCCACAGCTCTGAGATGCTGTTTCAGAATTGATCCAGGCCTAAGAAAATGAAGATAATTCCCTGATTTCTGCCATTACTTAGGCTGGGTAAATCACTGCCCATAACCAGAACACTTAAATTGGAGATGTTGTGCTTTTTCTGTCACTGTGCTGTCTCTGATAAGCAGAAGAGATGACACAGGTGGCAAAGATTTCCAAAACTAAATGGATCTTCCTTCCCCTCATCTGGGCCTGGAAAAGGCTTTAACCCTGTGCTCATGGCCTGAGGAGGAGTTAATTCCCCCGCACCTGGAGAAAACCAGTCTGACTGGGATTTGCCTTCTCAGAAACAACGAGCATTTCCAAGTATTAAAGGTTTCATTATTGTCGAAGAAAGGAAGCTCAGACCCAGTTTACAAACAGCAAAAGCTTCTCTGGTGTTTTGAAAGGGATTTTAGCCTGCTAAGACATGTTTTGCTTAGTAACAGACTTAGCAACATCACAGGATTTCAGCCCAGCAAGGCTGGGAGTCACTCCTTCCTCCAGGGTTGGAGCTGGACTTGGGAAATTCCGGCGTGGAAGCAAAGTGCTGCTCATAATTTTCAATTCTGAACTTCCCTTCTGATTTTCAATTCCCTTCCTTCACGGCTTTGCCTTCAGGGTGTTTGCTTTCTGCAGGTACCCCTGGCTGGAATTCCCCCTGCTACAAAGCCCAAAACCAGCCCCAAAACCCCCTTGAGCCCGAGCATTTGGAGGATTTTCCTGATTCCCAGTGGCTCGTGCTGGCCCAGGGCGTGGAGGGAAAGCCCACCCCAAGGGAAGAAATGTTGCTGGAAGCAGCAGCTTGGGAGGTTCCATTGAAAGGCATTTCCAAGTTTAGCAGCACTGGAGGAAATCTTGAACTCTTGAATGGAAAATCCAGGTGTTGCAGCCACAAGGGCTTAGGGGAAAGCTTCCCCCTAAAGCTGATCACTCCAGACAGGGATCTGGGGCTTGGATAGAGCCATGGATTGTGTGGCAGAGAAACCATCTGAGCAAAACACTTTCATTTCCAGTCCTGCCCCGTGGGCATTTGGGAGCACAAGCTCCCTAGGAAGGGTTTGTGACCTGTTCCAGATGGTGACAGAGGGAGAAGCTCTGGAGGTGCTCCTTTGGGAAGGCCCTGGTTCCCTGCACTCGGCTCTTGTTGGGGTTTAGGGGATGAGTTGGAACAGTCTGAGCTCTGAACTGCTCTGGGGTGCGTGTTGCCATTCCTGGGTCAGCTCTGAGGCCTCGGGTCAGTTCTGTGCTGGAGGGGATCCAGCAGGAATGCAGGACAGGGACTGTGAGGTGAGGCAGCAGCTGCCAGGGAGGTGCTCTGGAGAAAAGCTTCAGAAAATCCATTTGGGACTCAGTCCCGTGGCTGCTCTGCACATGGATTTTAATTTTTTTTTCCACTGGCTGTGCTGCAGATTTCTGCTGTGGGGCTGAGATGATTCCTGCAGGATTCAGGCTGTTCCGTGCCAGTGGCTCCAGTGTTTGTGGGGTGGGGGGATCTCCATGAGCCAGCTCCTCACTTTAAAGATCCAAAGTGATAAACCACAGAGGACTCCTCATTTCCACGGTATATTCTGAAAACTGAGGCACAGAGATATCAAAATATCAAGATATTTGATATCTACTGAAGCTTAGATATCAAATCTGCAGTCAGGCTGATACTTGCACCTGAATCTGTAGAGTTTCAGTCCATTCATGACAAGACTTAGATCTGCTCTAAGTAGAACAACTATTTCCATGACATGGTACAACATTTTCAGAGGGAGGGACGCCTCTTATCAGAGGCAAAGGAGTCGTTCCTGTGATAAGATCACACTGTAAAATGATAATGGCAGCAGCAGGCAGTGGCTCAGGATGCTGGACACAGAACTGCCATTAATCCAATGGGCACAGAACTGCCATTAATCAAATCTGGTGGCTGGGAGCCGTGGGACAATCAGACATTCGGGGCCGATATCCACAGAGAAAACCTTTCTGCCACAAACATCGAGGAAAGGGTTGGAGGACAGAGCAGCCCTGCACAAAGATTGCTCAGCCAAGGTCAGGGAGTCCCTGCAGGGCTCGCTGGCCCAGAGAACGAGCTCGTGTGTGTTCAGGGAGGAAAACAAAAAGCAAACTCCCTTGCAGTGCCTGCACACCCCACACCTCCCCGGGAGCTCGGAGTGTTTGAGCAGCGCCAGCGTGTGCAGTGAGGTCCCTGTCAGCCAGCAGCCAGCATTCCCTGGATTGCTGAGACGTGGTTTGAGAGGCTCTCTGGCTTTGGCAAACGCTGACAGAGATGTCAGAGAGTTTCCTGGTCCCTCAGCGCTTGGTTTGTTTTGGTATTAAAATCACATGGTGACAAGAAAACATTTCCTTGGGCTTCCGTCCCTCTGATGATTTCCTTGTCTCGGAGCCAAGGTCCTGAACTTGATCCTACCCTGTGCTCTAGGAAGGAGAGGAGCTCAGAAAGTGCAACCCAGACCTCACACGTCACTGAGGGAGCCTGAAAAATTGCTCTGCGCCTTCTGTGTCAAAGCCCCAAGCAGTTAAAAACCCAATCCTTGGGATGCAATTCCCTTCCAAGCTTCCTATCAGCTCCAAGGGATGCAGATCCCAGTGTTATCTTTTCTGTCCCTTTTTCTTCCTCTTCACCTCTCTCCAGGCCTGTCAGGAGCCAGTTTAAATGCACTGATGAGATTCTCAAGACAAAGAGTGGCAGGAGGAGCTCAGGATTTCAGATATCCAGCCTGTTTGAATGGAGCCTTGTTGGCATTAAATGCTGGTTCTCCTTCCCCCCTGGGCAGTGGCAGCCTGTTGGGCTGTTTCCTGCAGAATTCTGCCTCTTGTAAAGCCCTCTGGAAGCTCCTCCCTGGATTATTGCTGCCACTTTCCTATGGAACAGCCTGTGCTCAGAGGATGCTGCAAGCCCTCGAGACTGGCAGAAGTCAGGGGGGAATTCCATTCTTGGAAAGATCACGAGGAAAAAAAAATAAATTTAAAAAAAACCCTAAAAACATGTTGCTTTTAAATATCAAGTGCTAACCCTGCTGGCTCCTGAGGACACTTTTGTGTTCTTAAGTCACTTTTGAAGGTGAATTTGGACTCCCAGGTTTTGCTCAGAGTTGAAAACACTGCCCTGGGTTTTTAACTAAGAGCTCATCGTGGATTCGCAGCATGTGCTGTGCAATTGCAAAAAGAATAGAGACATCCGTGTGTGTGTCTGTGCTGCACCAGTCTAATTATCCTCAACAAGCAGAGTCATCAAAGGAGCTGTGTTTCAGCAGCTGACAGCGTTTTGGATTCCAGCACCAGGGCTCTCTGCAGCCTTTGTGCTCCTCCACGGAGAGTCCCGGGTGTTTTTCTGTCCCCACCACGTTCTGGTTGTGCACAGAGCCCGAGGCTGGACAGCAGCAAAAAGGAGAGGGGGAAAAAACAGTGAGAAATTGAGGGGATTGCTGTGATAAAGCACCTGACAGCAGAACCAGTGTTTGGGACACCTTGGATGTCTTTGTTCATAAGGTGCTGTCCCTTCAAACCCACTCTTAAAATTTCTCCTGAAGTTTAGCAAGTCCCGGCAGGCAAAGGTGGGGCTTGAGGTACCCCTGGACACCCACAGCTGGTGGTACAGAGCTGAGAGACACCAAGCTCACACAGCTGGGGAGCAGGAGGGCTCCCCCATTCCCTGGGAAGCCTCAGAGTTCCCATTTCTCACAAAGACTCCCAGAACAGCACAGCTGCATGTGCAGCTACGACAGTATTCTGTCAGGCATGGTCAGGACCTGAATAAAATTTAAATAGAAAAGCAGTAATTATAAATTGAGCCTGGAAAGAGGGAGAGGAGATGTGTTTGATGGCTCTGCTTTCCCCAGACACCAAATCTGTGCCCTTGGGGCTGAGCTGTGGCATTGCCAGCACCTTGCAGGCCAGTCCCTGCCAGCAGAACACCTGGGGAATGTGCTGGGAGGATGTGGCTGAGCAAACCTTGGCATGTCTGCCCTCTGTGCTCATCCCAGAGACTGGGAACTCTGACAGACACCCAGCCTGGCATGGAGAGAGGATTTAACTGTGCTTCACTCCCACCCATGGATGCCTTGAGTTTTATCTCTCCTGTGTTCCAGGCTCTGTGCTGCCCAGGGTGCAGCTCTGAGCTCACAGTCAGGGTCACTCAGCTCTGCACAGAGCAGGGACACAAAACAAATCCTGTTCCTGCTGCACACCAAGGACAACTTTCAGCCCAGCAGCACAAACAAGGGTGGCTGGAGGGAGGGACAAGCAGGATGGGACCTCACAGCCTGGAGCTGGAACTGGGCAATTCAACCCCAATGTGCAAATGGACCAAAACTTATCAAAGTGTCAGACCTCCTGACCAGTCCTGCATTTTGTGACCATTTTGGGTCCATTTTGTGCCCATTTTGTGACCATTTTGGGTCCACCTTGGGTGTAGCCCTGGCCAGGCTCTTGTCCTGCCCAAGGTGTGCCCTAAAGGCCTTTTAATGAATCTCTGCTTTATTCTCCAGCTCTGTCCAGTCTCTGCTCCAGCTCAGCCTTCCCAAGGCATCACCATCACCCCCTGCCATTATCAAACACAAGCCAAGTGCCACTTTTCACCCTCTCATGAAGTGCTGGTGATGCTCTGCTCTCCATGGCTGTGCAGAATTAATCACTTGGGGCTGCTGACTGTGACATCATTTGCCACTGTAAAGCTGGGGGTGTTTTAGGGGAGATTTCTCATCTCCTGATGTGTAAAGATGACTGTTTTCTCTCCCCTGTGCTCAATGAAATCCATCACGTTCCTCCACGACTCATCCCATTAATGGGCTAATTCAGCCCAGCCCCTCAGCACACGCTGAGACCAAGATGTCCCAAACATTTCCACCCAAGCAGGCATTCAGTGGCACTGGGAAGACCTGAAACAGATGAGGGTGATGCTCTTTTTCTTCTGAGCTGTTCCCCATTTCACCGAGAGCCATTTGCAGTTTCGTGATGCAAATTTCAAGCCCTGAGCTGGTGCTGAGGTGAAACCCCCGTGATCATTTTCCCCCTGTGAGCAGAGACCTGATTTTTGTGTCCCTCAGCCCTGCTGTGCAAGGAGGAAAGGTAAACATCCTCCCTGCTGCAGGGGCTGGCACTGAACAGGAGCCAGAAAGAGCCTCCAGAGGGGAGGATGAGGAGAAGGAAGGAAGAAGCCAGGCCCTGATCCCAGCACTGCCTCCAAAATCCCTTTTTTCCCAGTGGTTACAGATGGATGGGTGAATCCACAGCTGCATGAGGAACCAGCTAAGCACCATGCCCGTTTCACAGACAGAAAAATGCAGCTTGAGACAATCCATGGGGGCTCCTGATGCCTGAGAGGGCACCTTAATTAACATTTGCCATCCACTGGAAACAGAGGGCTCTCCACAACTGCAGGCTCTAAGTGGTGTCAATGATGTCCTGCTCCCTTGTTCCACAGTTGTATTGGATTTCTGCCTCACAATCGATATTTCCTTCTGAGAGGAGCTGCCAAGCCCCAGTGAGTGTCAGATCACAATATATTAGCCAGGGATAAGCCACTTCTCCCAGGCTCCATTCAGAGAAATCTCCAACTAACACAGATTTGGAGCTGGGTCATACTCACACCAGTCCACGGGCAGCAGGAGCAAGCCTGGGAGTGAATGGAGTTTACAGCTGCACCTTACAAATCACATTTCTGTTCCTTTTACACTCTCTTCATTGCTGCATCATAAATGTATTCATGTTCTGAGGGGCAAAGCCTTCCAGCAGTGTAAATCAGCCCAGCACCATTTCCTTTGTGGGAGCAATAACAACACACAGCAGCTGAGCATCTTCCCCAGAAATAGCCCAAATTTCACTGCTAGCAAAGTTTCCTTTAGAGAAATGGGTATTTTATACCATCCAGGGAATGCAAGAAAAAAAAAGCCTGGGCATAAATAAGAGTCAGCTCCAGATCCTCTGGGAAGGAAGATACAAACCTCAGGTGTTTCACAGCACATTTATGGAGGATTTTATAAATAGTGACTCCAGCTCCCTGCCTGCAGCTGGGGCACACAGCCCTGCTTTCCCAGGCAGCTGCATCCATGGGAACCCTGGTTATTCGGGATGAGGCAGGAAGGGCCCACAGCGTGTGGTGGCACAGGGCAGCTGTGCTCCTTCCAGAACACAGCAGACACAGGGGAATCCATCCTCTGCCCTGCTTGGCCATCAGTTCATCCCTGTCCCAAGGCCTGTGTGGGCTGAGCTGCACAATCAGAACTCCTCACACCAACCCAAAACCAGCTGCGTGGGGAGGGGGGTTAAAGCGTTGCATAGATTTGGTGAAAATAATGTGATTTGCAGGGGGAAAGTGACCTGCTCCCCCCTGGTATTTCCTGTTTTCTCCCTGAGGTAAGATTTTCTACTGGCATGGGAAGGTCAGCCTTCATTTCATCACCCAAAAAAGCCCATCAGGTGCTATCACAGAGAGGATTTAACTCCCTACAAACATCCTGGGGATCAATGCAGCTCTCCCATCTTCCTCCTTTCCCTGCCCCAAAGCTGCTCATCCTCCCCGAGGTCAAAAGACTTTGAGCCCCTGGGAATTGCAGGGAGGGAAGGGTGATGTGCTGGAAGTGCGGAGTGTGCCTGGGATTCAGCTGGACTCGCCAATTCCTGCTGAAATTTGCCAGCTTTTATCGGCACAGCCTGTGACTCCTCTGGAAGCGCGTCCCACGTGGAGGAACTCGTGCATCAGTCACCCTGTGCTCCTCACCCCGGCTGTGTCCTGGCACGTTTCTGCTGTGACTCAGCCTGACCAAAGGCACAGGGGCCTGCTGAGATCCTTTTCCATCTTCCTCCTGGGCAGCTCCAGGGAGCACAGCTGGATTTCTGCGCTCGTTCTGCGCGTTCAGAGAGGCCCATCTGCTGCAAAGGGAACTTGCAAAGGGCAGGGCCAAGGCTGCCCGGAGAAAATGTGACAGCAGGAGCGGGGAAAATGAAGAGCCTTTCACAGAAATGTGTCATCCCCAAAGAGCTTGAGGCCAGGGCTAGGTTTGGAAGTAAATTCTGGGCTCACAAAGCATGGGAGCAGGATTTCTATGCCTTAATATTCCCTCCCTCTGCTCATCCCCCACCAATCTCCACCAGAAATGGAGATAAAATCCTCCTGCAGCTGCTGCTTTCCAAGCAGAGGACCGGGAGCTTGCTGAGGTGTCATGGGACTTCCCTGGATGGCAGCTCAGGAATTTTACATGTTTGCTGTCAGCAGCTTGTTTTGGGCGAGAGGGATGGCAGAGATGTCACCTCCTCACAGCCAGGGATGAGAGCAGGGAGTGCCAGAGCACCCAACCCAAACCCAGCACCCAAAACCTTCCTGTGGGAGTGGGGAGGACACTCACAGGGGCTGTTTTGTCCTTTGTGACAGCAAAAAGTCACTTGAGAACCTTCTCAGATCTCACAGGAAGCTGAAAGGAACGACACAACTGAGCCACCAGCCCAGAAGAAGCATCTTCCTTGGTGTCTGGAGCCACAGGCAGCTCCAGGTTCAGGGTGCTGCCTGTTTTTGGCTTCAGGAGTGCAGTAACTCCCTGTGTCACACGGCTTCTGGAGGATGAACCCATCAAAGATGGATTTTGGCTTCAGGAGTGCAGTAACTCCCTGTGTCACACGGGTTCTGGAGGATGAATCCATCAAAGATGGATTTTGGCTTCAGGAGTGCAGTAACTCCCTGTGTCACACGGGTTCTGGAGGATGAATCCATCAAAGATGCGAGCTGTGACAGTGATGGGGCACAGGAGTTTTTTCTGGACCACACAAAGGGCACCATTCCCCCTTGGATCACCAAAAGCCAAAAAAAAATCCCCTAAAAATCTCACTTAGCAGAACACAGGAGGAAGTTGTGTTGCTGGGGTTTGGGTTTGTTCTCTGAAAGGAACTAACTATGAAACCTGAGGGCCTTGCTGTGAAGGCCAAGGCCTTTCTGGAAGTCCAGAAGGGATGAGCTGAAGTCAGCTGCCACTCCGGGAAGTCTTGGCTAAGGGATGCTCAGTGTCTCTGCAAATTAAGCACCTCCCTGAGCATGAAAGCACTTTAAGGTTTTTGCCTGAGGACACAAAGAGAGGCTCTGGCAACTCTGGGTTTGGAGCTGGGTGATTTGGATTTGCCACCAGGCCATAAATAACCCCCAAATGTGCTCTTAGGTGGAAATCAGCTGCTGTTCCAGGCATCCACCTCAACCTTCCACCCACTGGATATTATTTCAGTTTTGCTGCAGCACATCCCCAAACCTTCCAGGACCTTTGATGTGACTTTCATTTCAGTAACAGACATGAAATTCTGTGGTATCTGGGGTTGAATGAGGAAGGAATCCTTTTTTCCATGCTGTTTTATCTTCCCCTTGCTCGCAGCACATTAGTTCTGAGTGTCAGGAGCACACAGGCAGTTTATTTGTGGAATATCTCTCTAATCACTGAAGCATCTGAGGCAGTTGAACAATTTAGATGAGCTTACTAAAAGGGGATTGAGTGTTGTGATTAGATAATTGTCCCTTTGCTTCAAGGTATGAGTCAAAGCAGAGACAAGTTTTTGGTTGCAATGAAAATTCCTGAAAACTGTGGCTTTCCTGGTGGAAAAACAAGCAGGGAATATCAGCAGCATCTCAGCCAGGTTTGGGAGCTGCTGAGGGATGTTTAAGGGATGAACATCCCCGTGATTTTTGAAGTTTAGGCCAAAGCTGGGCAGAGGGAACGCTCCCAGCAGCCACACAGGTCCCCACACGTGGGTCCTGCCTCGGGGCAGGAACCCAGGGTGGATTTTGGTGCCAACCTGGCAAAGGGTTCAAAGGTGCTGCTCACGTTCAAACACATGAGCAGCTCCCTCGGTTTTACCTGGGGTTGCTCAGCACGGCCTTGGGGCAATTTTGGTTTTCAGCCCAGTGCAGGGTGGAGCTTTGCTGGGAGTGCTTTGGTGCTGGTGTTACCCTGAGCTGACAGCCCGGGTTAGAACTGCTCCTTTTGGTTATCTGGATCAGCGGCTCGAATTTCATTTCCTCTTGGGTGCTGATCAAGGAGGGTTTTTCTCTGATGTGTTGGCAAACATCCTGTTTGCTCTGAGATGGGCAATGCCATCCTCTGCTGATGCTGTGCCCACAGCCCTCCTCTCCCTCCTCTCCCTGTGAAGGAGCAGAGTTTTGAGCACAGGCACTGTCCTGGAAGAGCTGTGGCTGTTCCTCCTCCCAGTGCGGGGTGAGGAAGGCAGAGAAGTTTCCAGCAGCTTTCCTGCCATCAGCAGGGTGATAAGTGTTATCTCCATCCCCCCTCTGCAGCGAGGGGAGCGCAAGGACAGAAGGATTAAGCTTCTGTTTTCCAAACTGGCTGTCAGTTTTCCAGGTTTCAGCATGGCAAAGCTGGGTGTGTGTGGGTGCTGCCAGGTGCCCTCCTCGGAAACTGAAATGGGAGCATCCAAAATCTGCACCTGCTCGTGGCAAGCTGAGCCTGTCCTTTGGCCAAAGCCAAACCACCAGTCCAGTCGGGGTGCACAACCTGGGATGGGATGTCTGACACAATCTAGGAATTCAGAGGTTGTTTTTCAGAGGTGATTTGGGGCTAGATTTTAAAAAGTGTTCAGGCACCAGGACAATGATTCCATCCCCTCCTGTTCAGTCTCGGTGATTCTCTCAGCACTGCTCCCACAGCCAAGTTCTGCACTTTCCTGCCTGCCAGATTTGGCTGCACATCTGAACTGGCTCCTCTTGTGCCTGCATCTTATAATTCAGCAAAAGAAAAGAAGAGGTTTATATTCTACCTTGCCTAGGTTAACCTTTCTCTTTCAATGCTGCTGCTGCTGAAGATCCTGTAACCACACGGAGGAGGCAGGGGGATCAAACATGGAACACAAGAGCTTTCTTTCAAGCTGTGGATTGCATTGTAGGAAATGAGAGGCAGTAATCAAAGGAAGTTCTTCATTCTCGTTATCAGCTCTCCTCAGTCTCATTTTCTCAGGCACAGCACTGGTGTGTCTGCAGCACAGCCCCTCTCAATTCTCCTCATTAGAGGTGGAGCCTCATCCCTGCACCCTCTGCACAGCCACAATCACCTTCCCCGAGCCAGCATAGGGTTTTTTTTGCCTTTACCTTTAAACAACTCGTTTTCAAGCCTGGCCAAAGATGCAGTTCCCCTCCCTCAAAAATCAATCGTTATCAGAGCTTCCCTTTGTCCAGCCTCACTCAGAGCATGCGGCCTCAAAGAGGAATCATTCCCTTGGATTCAGCATTGATTTTCCTGCCTGGCTTGTGTGCTGCTGATATCCCAGGCAGCTCTGGAAATGTGATAAGCCCGGCCAGGAGATTGGCAGGGCAGGCTGGGAAGGGAAGGTGGAAATGTTTGCAGTGACAGTGAATCTCCTGTGCTGGGGGCTGAATGGGATCACTTGGGGCATGCAGGGAAGGACTTTTAGGTTCTGATTTAAGAAAGAAAATATACATATATTTACATGCCATTGATCTCAGTGAATGGCATGAGGACTGAGGCAAAGGAATATTTTGTTTCTGCCTCCCTGAGCAAGCGCAGCACAGCCTGGTTTAGAGCAGAGTCATTTCCCCACTCTGCTCAGAATGGTTCCACACAGCAAACACCCACCAAACCCAGGCCCCCAGCTCTCAGAGCGGGCTGTGCTTTGCTGGCACTGCCTGAAATTTGCAGAGAGCACTGAATTAACTCTGGGTTTGACTTTCAGGAGGCTCCCGAATCCCTGTGAGCGCCCAGCTCGGGGCCGGTCACCCCGGCCGGCTCCCCGTGCCAGGGAACACCTTTGCAGAGGTTTGGGGAAGCAAGAAGAGCAGCTGTGGAGGTGGCCATGGCCCCTGTGAGCTCCCAGCCAGCTGCAGAGCTCAGCCCTCCCCACGGAGGTCGTTCAGCATCACTGGGAACACGTGGCCACCTTTCCCCCCCAGCTCCTTAACGCTTCCCTGCCGGGGTCTGTGTGCAGCTTTTCTCCCTTTTCAGGGTCTCTGCTCTTGCAGAATCTTGTACCCCCGTGCTGTGGTGGCTCAGAGCACTGAACACATCCCAGAAACAGTCCCTGGCTTGCTTCCCATCCCTTCCCTCTCCCAGGAGCACAGCAGGAAACTGTTCCTGCTCAGGGCAGGAAAGGAAGGTCAGGGATGTGGAGCTGTAAATCTGCCAGCAGTGCTTATTTCTGGGGTCAGCTCTGCCTGCAGCCCTGCTCTGGTGACAGCCCTGCTCTGGTGACAGCCCTGCTCTGGTGACAGCCCTGCTCTGGTGACAGGTGATTTGGCTGCTGGCCTGCCTTAGGTGAAAAGAAATGTTGAAGTGCAGGATTTTTGTGTCTTCCTCTCCCCGGCTCTCTGTGAGTCACTCAAAGGAGAGGAACAGTAATTCTCCTTCTCCTGAAGTGTGCGAGTTTTCTAACTGCTCTGACCTTTTATAAATCATGTTCTTCTGGTTTCTTGGATCACTTCTGACTTTTAACTATCTCCATAATCTTTAGCAGCCATAAGAGAGTGGTAGAAGATAGTGGAAGGAAGGTCCCTTCCTCCACCCAAGCACTGTTATTTGGGTTTTCTCCCAGTCCCAGGGGAGCTGTCAGCACCCAGCACGGGGGCACTTTGTCTCCTGTGCACTCCTGAACCTGGGGAGGGAAAGGAAATGGCATCTTCCATCCCTGCAGCACTTCTGCAACTCTCCACACCCCCAAAACATCCCCAGGCAGTGGAAAATGTATGCAAACACAAGAGATCTGTAATGCTGAAAATCCCTGAGGTTCCTCAGGGCTGGTAGCTGTAAGAATACACAGAAAATACCTATTTTCTATAAATATCCAGGCATATACAGACATTTATCCACACAGACCAATGTTCCTACAACGGTTATTTGAAGTTAAGCAGTCATTTGTGACCAATGTGTGGTTTGGTTTCTTCTTTATTTTTTTCCTCCCCTCTCTACAACACAAGCCATCAGAAATAGAAGTAGAAACCATGAGAGCTTGTTGGTTTGGAAAAGAACATGAAGACTGACGACAAACATCACGTAATAAAACTGAAAAATGCATCTTAATCACGCGAGCAGTGAATTATCATGGAGGGTCTGTGGGGTGATGAGATGATTCAGCCACAAGGAAATTGTGTGCAAAGGCTGCCCCTGGAAACACAAACCTGCCCTACAACATATCTGTAGGTCTTGCTGGCCACACTGGTGGGAGCTTGATGAATAAAATCTCACCTTTGCACATTTATTAACGTTTCTGTTAGCCAGTGCTAATGTTGATCTTCCTTTCTGAATGCATTTGTCCTTTACCCACAATGTGTGCCAGTAATCAGAGCAGCATCTTCAAAGCACTCCAGAGTGTTGGTTTCTGGTTTTAGGCACAAAAACTCTCAAGCTCAGATCTCAGGCTGTCTGAATAAAGATCTGTGTCAGCTCCAGGGGCTCCTGAGCTTTTATTTCAGGTGGTTTAAGCCACATCTTAGAAGAATCCAAACCTGAGTTCTGGTTCAGCAGAGAGGACTGAGTTTTATTGGTAAAATAAAGTCAAACTTGTGCCTTCCCTCTCTCCCCAAGGATATCCAAGCCCTCTATTCCTCAAACACTCGCATAGGTGCTGCCCTTAGATTTTATGGAGAGACCTTGGAAAAAGCATGGGCATGGCCTCAGGTCTTTTAGATGCATTTGGAAGGGTTTAGTTATTAATTTAGTGTGAGTTTGGACAGTTGGGTGAGATAGATTTAAACCCTGGCCTTCAGGAGGGATTAACAGAGCCGTGGTTCATCTGGGCTGGGCATCTCTTTGCTGTGACCCCAGGCTGAGGGCAGGAGTGTAATGCAGATTTCAAAGATAATGTTGCAAAGACACATGAAATCAATGGGAGCAGAGATCTGGCTTGTAATTAAATCACAGCAAGTACAGTTTAAAACCTAGAGCTCAATCTTGCTGAATTTTGAAGGAAAAGCAGAGATCTGAGGACACAAGTTACTGCAAGCGAGATGTTGGTGGGTATTACTGAGCTGAATTCCCTCTTGGTGGCAAGCCAAGAGGCATTTAGCAGAAGTGGGAAATCCCCCTTCTCCTTTCCAGATAAAAAAATTACCTTAACATTTCAGTGTGAGAATCTTATCTGCCCAGAACCCCCCCTGTTCTCCTGGCTGCCAGCACGGCCGTGTCACACCTCACTGGGAGATACCCTGAACTCAGCCTGGAGCACCCCAGGAATTATTCAGCAAGAGCAGGAGCCAGCCCAGCCATTATCAGGCAGAGCAGTCATGTGGCTCTGCTCTGAGCCAGCCCTGGGATGAGCAGAGTTATAAACCACTTTACAGAGGTGTGGTGTGATGCCTTGAGTTTTATCTGTGATGTATCCCAGGCTCTGTGGTGCCCAGGGTGCAGCTCTGAGCTCACAGTCAGGGTCACTCAGCTCTGCACAGAGCAGGGACACAAAACAAATCCTGGTCCTGCTGCACACCAAGGACAACTTTCAGCCCAGCAGCACAAACAAGGGTGGCTGGAGGGAGGGACAAGCAGGATGGGACCTCACAGCCTGGAGCTGGAATGGGACAATTCAACCCCAATGTGCAAACGGACCAAAACTTATCAAAGTGTCAGACCTCATGAGTGTTTGTCCATTTTGTGACCATTTTGTGACCATTTTGTGTCCATTTTGTGCCCATTTTGGGTCCACCTTGGGTGCAGCCCTGCCCAGGCTCTTGTCCTGCCCCAGGTGAATCCTAAAGGCGTTTTAATAAATATTTTATTCTCTGGCTCTGTGCAGTCTCTGTTCCAGCTCAGCCTTCCCAAGGCATCAGGTGCATCACGCAAATCCCAGTGGCTAATTCCTTGGATTCTTAGCTGAGCTTGTTCTTGGATGGGGGATAACAGTGAACTGGAAGTGGAGGGGAAGCAATCCAGGAATGTTGGGAGGAGGTTCTGCCCCGTTCTCCAGAAGGAAGGAGCCCCATGTGAGCTGACACCTGCAGCAGTGAGGAGCTGGAAGGGCTCAGCACCAACCCCAGTAAATGGAGCTGAACCAGGGCCAGGCTGTGACACCACTGGGATCTCTGCCACCACATTTCCTCCGACCTGGAAGGGAAGGTCACAGCCTCCAGAGGTGACTGAGAGCAGTGAACAGCTGGGCTCTCACTTGGTGGCTGATCAAGGAGCTGCTGCATCTGCTACGTGGGTGGGAAAACTCCTTCCAGGCACTTGGTGCCTCTTTTGTTTGTCCTCTGGTGCCGACACTTGATTACAGAGCTTGCTGCAGGAGCTCAGCCAGGTGAGCACAGCTCATGGCCTCCCACCCCTCTTCCCTCAGAACAGCTCCACTGCAAGAGGCTTTTCCCTGACCACAGCTTGCAGGAAAATTATGAGAGGCCAAGAAGTCCGGGGACAGCAGCAGGAATGTGGAGATGAGGGCCCCACCCGGATGGGCTGGGGCAGGAGCACTCGGATGGTGAAGATCTGCACGTTCAGCATGAGTGAACCTTTATTCTGCAAGCACATGTATGCCAGATGCTGGGATTAAACCCCAGACATCTCCCTGCAGGCCTGGGAGGGCAGAATCTCCTCTGAGCACGGGTCACTTGAAGGCTGGGCAGCGTTTGAGGGCTGCTCTGGGGGCTCTGCCCTCAGCAGGTGCGGCGGTCGCAGCCGACAGGAGGCTCAGCTGCTGACGGGGTGGAAAAAGTCACACAAACAGGTCTCAGTTTTCAGTTCTGAGAGTCATGTGAGTGACCAAATCTTGGGCAGTTTTGTAGCTCCCCCCACCCAGCCCCTCAGTCACACATCCTGCACACATCTTACACCGGGCCTGGAGCGTGTGTAACTCGGTGTTTGCCACAGAAAGCCCCTCTGCTTGTTTTGAACAACAATTTTAACAATTCCACTGAAAAAAAAAGAGAGTTTTTATGCAAAAACCTCAGGGCATTTCACAGCACTGCGTGATTAGGGTGTCACCTTGGGGGGACACCTGGGCTGCAGCATGGGGTGTCCTGGGTGAAAGCTGCTCTCCAAATCCCCATCCCCCTGTCCCAAAGAGTGCTGCAGGCTCCTGCTTCCAGCTTGGCTCTCAGTTCCAGTCTGGATTTACCTCCTTGGTGGCTTGTCAGCCAGCTGGACCCTCCCAGACACAGCCAAGCTTATGGCAAAGGGGAAAATGTGAAATCGTCACAAAATGGTGGTGCTGCTGCAGAAACCACACGGCTTTGGGAGTGGGAAACTTAACAAAACAACACCTGAGACCTGCACAACACATCTGACCCACTTTGTCTGGGGGTTAAGAGGTCCCAGAGATGGTTTGTTCCATCCTCTGTCCCAGGGACTGTTTATTCCCTGCTCTGTTTGAGCTGGGAGCACTTCAGGGGTTGTGCCTCGTCCTCTGAACAAACAGCAGCTCCTGAAGGAAGTCAGGGCATCTCCCACCCTGCACAGTTCAGCATTCCTGGGCAGCCTGGCTGGGGTTCAGCTCTTGAACTGACAAAAGACACGAGAAAAATATAGTAAACAACCCTGTTTATTTGAGAGGGGGTGTAGGTGGTGCCAATTTTTTTTTTATTATTTTCTTTTACCCCCAGTCACATTTCAGTCTCTTGGCTGCTGGGTTGTGCCGTGCTTTAGTGAGGAGGGATGGTTTGTTCCCGTGGAAAAGCATGGAGCACTCGAAGAAACAACACCCCAGTTAGTTGTGAGCAGATTTAACACCCCTGCCAAGCTGCCATCTGCCACCAAGGAAGGGGAGTGGAAGCAGGACGAGGCTGCCAGGGCTCGGCTGCCTCCTTTGCTTTCTGCTTTGTTCCAGGCGAGCTGAAATGTGAGCTGACACCCCGCTCAGGTGTTGTGCCTTTAAAAGAGCATTTCTGTGACTTCCCAGAAATGAGGAGCTCTGGGGTTTGTCTGGGGGGGTTGTGTTGCTGGGAGTTGTCAGCCTGGGGGCTGTAATTGCATTTTTTTTGCGCTCTAAACAAGGGAAATGCTGCTTTAAGGACCAGGAGATTCCCTCGGGTAACACAGTGGCAGTGCCAGGTGCTGCTTGCTCTCTGCTGAGGCTTTCAGGGCTCAGAGAAATGCAAAACTCACAGCAACTTTCATCTTGCCCCACTGGCAGCACAGGAAGTGGTTCTTTGAGTGTTTCCTACTCAGCTGCAAGGAGGAAACACTCCCAGGGCAGGAGTCCCCAAATGTCACATCTCGGGTGCAGACCACGGCGCTGAGGGGAACTGTGTTCACCCCAGGCTTGTGCCTGCTCCAGAATCACAGACTCATGGAAAGGTTTGGGTTGGGAGGGGCCTTAAAGAGCTCTAGTTCCAACCCCCCCGGATGGATGCCACGCACTAAATCGTGGTTTTAGTCCCCTCGTGGAGGCAGAAGAAGGGAGCAGGTGGAATTGCAGAGGGCACTGTGGGTGTGGCACCTGGGGACACGGGCAGTGGTGGCCTGGCAGCGCGGGGGGAAGGTTTGGACTCTGGTCTCACAGGTCTTTCCCAACCAAAATGATTCAGGGGGATGGGGAAAATGAGGCCAAAAGTATGAGCTGAAATCCTCTCCTTTTTTTGGGGTGTCCTGTCCTGACCAAGCTGTGAGCACCAAAGGGGTTTGTTGGCTCTTTCAGCTCATTTTCTTACAGTTCAGTCACGATGGTAAAAACAGCAAAACCTTGGGTTTATCAGCTCTCCTGCCCATTTGCAAGGTCAAAGTCAGTGGAGCCCATTAAAACAAAACCAAAACACATTCAAGGATATTCCTCTGCTGATAAAACCCAAATTAATGCTACAAAGGCACTGATATGCTAAACACACAAAAATCAGAATTCCCTGGAAGCAGCTGGACCAGACTGCGGCTGTTGTCACAGCAAAACTCTTTAGAGAAAAGGAGAGACAACTCCAGAGATGTGAACTCTTCACCATGTTGATAACATTCACAACGTGACTCAGTCAGATGCTTCCATCCATCCCCAGCGAGCCTGGATAATTCCAACATGAAATTTTCCTGCATGTGCTTCCTCCTACTCCTCCTTTCTGCCACAAACATTTCTGCTCAACTCTTTGCCCTGAATGTATTATCATCCACAAAAAAGACAATGCCCGAGGCAACAAACAACAGGAGCAGAAGGAAGATGAGATGCAATTTTTTTTTTCCCCCTTCTAATATTCAGCAAGCAGAATGGGAGAATTATCCTTGTTCTCTCACTGAATTACTGCGTGCTAAGTTTAGCTGCTGAACCCATTTGTGCTGTGGCTTGCTCTCTGTTAATGAGGGTAATGAGACAGCAGCCTGGAGTTCAATCCACTGAGCGCTGCAAGGCACTCGGGAGAACTCAGGAAATCGGGTGATGCTTCCCCTCAAACAATGGAAAACCCACCTTTCTTCCAAAATTAAACGCCGTCCCTTTAAATCCCTGAGTACCTAACTGCCGTCCAGACTCACTTAAATAGATTATTTCAAGTTATTTCTGGTTGTGTGTGGGAGGCGGGTGGGGGGTGAAGTTGATACTTGGTTAGAGCAGCCTTTAGCCTTCACATCTCCCCCTGCTCTGCACAGGCACTTTTTGGGGTATTTCAGCTCCCCTGCCTGTGCACAGGCACTTTTGGGG
>VYXD01009016.1:20037-43311 GCA_013397195.1 Hylia prasina | reverse complement strand
TTTTTTTTTTTTTTTAACTGGGAGAGGGGAAATTTAGGTTTAATATATGGAATAAACTGTTCCTGGTGAGGAGAAGCTGTGGTTGCCCCATCCCTGGAAGTGCCCAAGTCCAGGTTGGATGGGGTTTGGAGCACCCTGGGACAGTGGAAGGTGTCCCTGCCCATGGCAGGGGATGGATGAGATGATTTTTAAGGTCCCTCCTAACCCAAACCAGTCTGGGGATTCTTTGATTCTTAACCAAACTCAAGATCTAAATTTTGCCACTTTGGTAGGAGTGGGATTTAATTTGAGAGAAAATCGGGCAAATAACAATGGTAGCCTGAAAAAAAAACCCCTCTCAGTTCCTGGAGGATTGAAAAATCCATTTGTGGTTGGTTGAGGCCTGGGATGAGAAGGTTCCTGCACCAAGAAGAGCCAGATCACTGTGAAAGCTGAAAATGTCCATCCTGTCAGTGGCTCTTGGTGTATTCTGGGTGAGAAGTTCCCTCCCTCGAACCAAAAAGGAGCCCAGGACACATTTTCTGCCTTTTCCCACAACCTGCTGAGCTTGGGGAACCATCCAGCACGGACACTATCGGGGTTTGTTGCCTCATTATACAAAATGTTCATTGTTTTGAAAGCAATTTCTCAGGTTAATTAGAAAATCTACTGAAAAGTGGGAAATGCCAGTGTCATAAGGAGCTCTAGCTCCTTAAAACCCCAATCAAACAGCTCGATCCATCCTCACAGACCTCAGGCAAAGGAGGAAAATTCTGGTTCCTCACAACCCCTTCTGCTTTTTGCATTAATGAAGCACTCAGTGGTAGAACCAAAAATCCTCCTCCTGCCAGCGAGGCTCCTGAGCTCTGGCCAGACTTTTACTGATGCTCTTTGCTGAGATAAACCCCTCCACACAAGGATTGTGTGGGCACAGAGTGAGGAAAGGTGGGCACAGGAGGGCACTGGCTGCCTCCTCGTCCTGCACATGGGTGGGAAACATCCAAAACGTTCCTAAAAACCACCAGGAATACCAGCCCTTGTGGCACACAACTCTGGTTTTTTCCCTCTGGATGTTCCTGAGCTCCATTCCAGCGTGGAGGGGTGTTCTGAATGAGCTTGGAGTCAGGAGTTCTTTCAGGGAAGGGGTTTTCAGAGGAGGCTGAAGAAGCTGAGCAAAGCCAAGGTGGTTGGGATTTGGGATTTGGGATTTGGGATCAGCGTGCCTGTGACAATCCCAGCTGGGGTGCTCAGGAAGGAAAGAATGGCACCTGAGGCACCTCCAGCAGGGAGCTGTGGGCAAGGCAGGGAAATGCAGAGCTGCCCTGAGGGAATGAAAGGAACAAAATGGGCATTGTGTGGGTGACAGGGCTGGCTGGAGCATCCCTGGCACCCAGCGCTGGGCCCCACCAGGGATGATGATGATGGTGATGATGGTCCCTGCCAGATCTCCCTGCTCCCAGGGCTCTGGCTCCAAACCCTGCTTTCAATCCGTGCAAAAGAAAAAAAAGGGAAGAATCCCCTCCCCGAGCAGCCAGAAGGGAATGCAATTAAGGTGGCCTCTGAAGCTCATAAAGGCTAATGCATGAAAATAAGCAGACAAATTACGGGCAAGCATTAGGAAGAACATTTGTAATTGTGAGGTCAGCTCCCAGAGCTGAGCTGGAGAGGGAAATAAAAGGATCCTACTGGGAACAGGTCTGGGCTGTGGGGAGCTGGGCAGGATGAGTAAGATGGAAATTCCTTCTCTACAACATAATGCACTTTTCCAGCCTCTCTCCAGAAATCCAGCCACGGCTTCTGGCTCTTAGTTTTGAACCTGCGACCTTCAGGAAATAAAATCTTTTATTTTGGCCAAGCTGTTTTCTCTCTCCTCTCAGGATGTTTCCTTAGCACAGGACTTCAGGCAGGTTCAGGAGAAAGGAATATCTCCCATCCTTAAACTCTCAGGCACTGCTGGAATTGCTCTCCAACTCCTACTGACATATTTGGCTCTTCTTTTGGGTTTGTTTTCAGAGCTTGGCTGCTGCTGCAGCTTGAATTACAGAAATACCACATGCACAGAGGGAAAAAAAATCCCAGCACCTTGTTCTCAGTGTTTCCTGCCACAAGTCAGATCTTCTGCCTCTCCTGACCTTCTTTCCAAGCAGTTCTTGTGTGGTTCTTGGAGTGAAATCTGGGACAGCATCCCTTGGAATCCATCCCCAGTCTTTGGGTTCTTGGGATCTCCCAGCAGCTGCTCTTTTCCAGCCTGTAAATTCAGAATATCCCATTCATCACCCAGCAAAACCCCAGCAAGCTTTCCCAGGAGGAAAAGGGTGGGAATTGGGGTGTTTGTCACCACCGTGCCGGGGACCAAAGCTGGTCCAGGGCTCATTCGTGCCTCGGTGATGTGGACACGAAAATATGAATTTGGACACGAATGGGCATTTTTATTGTGGATTTCATCCCTCCCAAGGCAGCTGCAGGGCACAGGGGTGGACAAACAGTGGCTTTATTCTGGAGTGTGTGTGTGAGTCCATCTCACACGCTCACAGGGAAGGAATCATGAGATGGTGCTGAAATAAGCCTTTGTGCAATTTTTATCTACGACTTTCCACGATGACTCACCATCATTTACATGTTATCTAACACTGAGAGCCGCAGGTTTAGGTTCCTTTCTGTTCTTTGGGGGGGTGGGGTGGGAATAAAACCCTTTTTGGAANAAAAAACCCAACCACAAAAAACCCCAACTCTCTACCATTTTGGAATAGGTTCCTGCAGCTGGAAGGAGCTAAAGCTCTGCTGGAATAAGTGTCAGCAGGCAATTATTTTCTTAATAACAAAATAAAATAAAGAAAAAATCATTCCGCCGGCTGCAGGAACAATGCNCCCCTCTACCTTTTAGGAAGAGGTTCCTGCGGCTGGAAGGAGTTAAAGCCCTGCTGGAATAAGTGTCAGCAGACAATTGTGTTCTAAAGAGCAGCAGTTACCAAAATCCATTTCATTCCGCCGGCTGCAGGAACAATGCAGCCATTGTAGCGCAGGCACAGCGCTCGGCGCCCAGATAAGCCGGAGAGGGAATTTTGTTGATTAGGGAAGTGATGGAATCCATTGAAAGGTTATTGTTTGAGCGCCTTTTGAAGAGAATTCCAGCCCTTTTTTATTATTTTTTTCCCTTTTTTTTTTTTTGTGTGTGCGGGTGTTTGGAGTTTGGGGGAGGTTGTCGCCTCTCCTCTCCCCGCGGGGCGCTAAACCCGACCTGCAGGTGAGGATTAATAATAAACCTGATGATAAACCCAACCTGCCTGCGGGTGACCCCCCGAGCACGCCCAAATTTCCCTCGCACGAAGGTAAATGCTCGGCAGAAGGACTGAGCAGAACTTTTCTGTTGTCACCAAAGCGCCCCGGAGCTCCCTAAAAAATAAATCCCAGCTGGAAAATTTCACCTCTTCTCCACGCCGACAAAAACTGCGTGTTGGGTTTGGAAGGGTGGAGCTGTCAGGCAGGGAAAAGAAAAAAAAGTTGATTTTTCCGGCTGCATCAAGTGCTTAATCCTCGTGGATTTGGACAAGGTGTGAGGCTGGTTTGGGTTTTATCCAGGATCTTGTATTCCTGGTCTTAGACGAGGTCCTACAGCTGCTGCAGGAGGCTTTAAAAAACCTCAAGGAAGACTTTTCTGTGTGGGAAATGTCTGAAATAATTCAATTCGCATAGATTGGAGAGGAGGAAAACGATGGGGACTTTAATGAGGAGGTTTTTCCGTGGTGCTGCATTGCCCCATAAATGCTCCTGGAGCTCTCCCTGTGAGTGGCACGGAGGGACACAGAAAATCAGCCACATCCTCACAAAAACCAACCACCAGTTTTTAATAACTTTGGGGAACTGCCACGAAGTTTTAGGGCTGGAGTTTCTGAGCTTTTTGTCTCTCCATCCTGTACCCAATCCAACAAAAATCTGCAAAACTCAGGGTTTAAGGTTTAACCAAAGACAGAATCTCCTGGGCCTGGCTTAAAGACAGTGAGATTAAATCATCAGAACATTAAAAGTTGAGACTTCTTTTTGTTCCTGTAAGCATTTAGGACACACTGAAGTTGTTTTCTCAAGCTTTTCTCGCCAGACAGGAAGGATATGGATTGACTTTGCCTTCCCCATTGAAACTCCTTGATTCTGAAATAATCACTTGCTATTAGGAGCTGTGCCATTAAAACAACAGCAACAAAGTAGAAAAGGTGGAATTACAGGAGTGAAAAACTCAAATAATACGAATGTGAAAAGGCTTTTAAAATTCTTCAAGGGTTATTATGTCCTCAACACTTTGCTGATTTTTTTTTAAGTGCCTAATTTCATTTGAATCACTTCCTTTATAAATCACACATTTAAAAACCTGCTGATGCGGCCTCCAATACTTAGAAAAACATCCCATTTTTGACTATTTTTTTTCCCCATCCCCCCCTATATCTCAGTTTTTGTTGGATAGATAATTTCAGGCAATAATTTCCTCTTCTTTTTAACCTCAGGGGCAGCAGATGAACTCGGTCACAATGGCTTGGGTACAGTGCAGAGCCTTCAGAAATCTTCACTTTGTTTTGCAACAGAAAGTTTATTTTCCTTGATTTTTATTCATTTCGGACCTGGCATTACTAATGTGAAGCCAGGTTCAGTAGGGAGCTGTGGCATTTCATCCATTTGTCCAAAATGCCCACACCTTTAATTAGAAATGTTAAGGCCAGAGCCATTTGGAAGCCACTGGGAATTTTTTTTCAGCAGCTTTTGGAAGAAATTCTATGGTAACCTAAAGAAAAGCAGCAACAGGCAAAGACCTCCCTACCTCTATTTTGAGCAGAAGACAAAATGCACCCAAAAATAAACAGATTTGTCAACATCAAGCAGCAGAATGGAACCAATTCCAGCACGAGATTGAGTTACTCAAACCCCCTCACCACTTTAACAATCCCGTTTCTCCTTGAGATTTTCCACCCTGCTCTGCAAGGAAGAACCTCCACCGTTAGAAAAAAGCAAATTTACTCCCATTTCTTTCCTGCTCCATCCATCCATCCGGGTGCCACAAAGAGCTGTGACTTCATGCTGCAGATGATGGGAGGATTCACGAGATCTCCCTGATCTTGGTGAATCACCCAACAATAGAGGTTCTGTGTTTGTGTAAACATCCCAGAGACAAAAACGGGGGAAAACTCAGAGGAGCATAAATGTGTTCATATCCAGAACAGTCTCCACAAAGAATACTTTGTACAGTCTTGTTGTTGTTGTTGGAGTTGGGTTTATTTTTTTCCTTTCCCAGAAGCATCAGCAGTTCCTTGGGCATGTAATTTATGAGAGGCTAAAATCTAAATTATGCATCAAAAAGGGAGAGATGCAACTTCAGGGTAATAACACATTTCAAAAATAACTTCAAATGCGTAGTTCAGAGCAGCAGCCTATAGCTGGAAACCAGTGCCCAGTCAGCAAAGGCAGCAGAGAAGTAAAAATTACTCTTCCTTACATAAAAAAAAACTCTTGTAAAGATCTTTATTTTTAAATCTGACAGCAGCAGAGCTGGATCCTGGAACCCTGAGTCTATTGGGAGGGGCGATCCTTCAGGAATGCACTGAACAGAATATTAAATAATGCAGGAAATTATGTGTCAAACTGAAAATAAAAGTTGTGGGGGTTTTTTTCTGTTTAACAGACAGAAAAACTCTAACAGAGCCCAGGGCTGATGTTTGTACAAATGAAAGTCCCTTGAGAAGTCTGAGATCTCTTTTTGTCCTCCTTGAGCTGCTCTACACCAACCTAGAGCAGGGACAGACCTTCCACCTGAATTTCACTTAGAGACTTTCCCTGAGCATCTTTTATCATTTCATTTATTAAAGGCATTTAACCAAATATCTTTCACAAAAGGTGTTTGGTTGAGGACGAGGAAATGGTGAGTCAGATATAAAAGCTGCTTTCCCTGCTTGAGGTGAGAGATCCTCCCCCCGGGCAGTGCAGGGACCAGGCTGGGAATAGTTTTACCTCTCACAGTTAATTATTTTCTGCCTGCCTGGACTAATCAGGGAGCCTTGCACGGTGATTTTTGTGAAGGAGCCCTGGGATTACACCGCCCATCGCAGGAACTGGCAGTGCCAGGGGGAATCTGCGGGCTAAATATGCAGGGGACAAAGGATGGGGCACAGCCAGAGGCAGGGAAAATGAAGAGGGAAGGGGGAAATTCGCATAAAAAAAGCTGAAATGATTTTTAAGGTCCCTCCCAACCCAAACCAGTCTGTGATTCCATGACTCTGTGACTTACCAGCCATGCCTTGCTGTACCAGCCCCTGAAATTCACTGCTAAGAATTCCTCTCAACTGACAGATTCTCCTTCCTTGCCTATTTTTCTTGAGGCAGCTCTTAAATATTTACCAAAAGGGAAGCTCACACGAGTCTGGGTCCTTCACCATGGCCACAGGAGCCTGGAGGGCAAACTGATCTTTAAAAAGAGAGAGGAGCTTACAACCAAGCTGTGTGAGCACCTGCCATTCATTTTATTTGTTCCTTTTTCTTGTATGTGGCACTGGGTGCTGTGGTTTAGTTGAGGTGTTGGGGCTGGGTTGGACTCGATGATCCTGGAGGTCTCTTCCAACCTGGTGATTCTGTGATTCTGAATTCTGAATTCTGAACTCTGTATTCTGTGATTCTGAATTCTGAATTCTGTGTTCTGTATTCAGTTTTCTGTTTTCTGTAATCTGTATTCTGTCCTAGGGTGACAGTTCTGTATTCTCTGTTTTGTATTCTGAATTCTGTGTTCTATATTCTATATTCTATGTTCTGTATTCTGTGATTCTGAATTCTGTGTTCTGTGATTCTGAATTCTGAATTCTGAACTCTATATTCTGTGTTCTGAATTCTGCATTCTGTCCTAGGGTGACAATTGTCTATTCTCTATTCTCTATTCTGTTCTCTGTACTCTGTATTTTGCGTTCTGTATTCTGTTCTCTGTATTCTGTATTTTGTATTCTGCATTCTGTTCTCTGTATTCTGTTCCCTGTATTCTGCATTCTGTTCTCTATATTCTGCACTCTGTATTCTGCATTCTGCACTCTGTATTCTGTTCTCTGTTCTCTGTATTCTGCATTCTGTACTCTGTAGTCTGTGTTCTGTTCTCTCTACTCTGTGTTCTGAGTTCTGTACTCTGTATTCTGTACTCTGTACTCTGTGTGCTGTGTTCTGTGTTCTGTTCTCTGTGTTCTGTGTTCTGTTCTCTGTGTTCTGTGTTCTGTTCTCTGTGTTCTGCACTCTGTATTCTGTGTTCTGCACTCTGTATTCTGTGTTCTGTACTCTGTGTTCTGTGTTCTGTTCTCTGGGTTCTGTGTTCTGTTCTCTGTGTCCTGTATAACCTGACGTGGCAGCAGGTGCTCTGCAGGCCTGGATTGCATCTCACCCTTTTTTCCAGGCCCTGTGAATCCTCTGAACCCTTTGAGAATCCACCCCCAGCACAGCAAAGGTGCCCTGCAGGTGCCTGCAGGGGCTGGGGACAGCTCTGTGCTCAGAGGGGGTGATGCCAAGCACGGGCTCATTCCCCTGGCAGAGCGAGCAGTCACTGCTGGCTTTGGGAGTGATTTCCCCTCAGAATTTCCTCCAGGCAAAAGTCTGCCCTTGCTGCACCAGGAGGTTTTTGAACTGTGCCACAAAGGAAGGGGTTTCAGCCTGAAATGCCACCAAAAAAAGGGGAAAGTGGGGAAATGTGGGCATAACGCAGGGAAGAGGCTCCAGGAGGGGGTGACACAAACCCGCCCTCGCTGTTGTCCCACTGGGAACAGCTGGCACCCCAAATAAAAGGCAGACTCTGCTCTGGGGGGCCCAGATGGAGCCAGAGCAGCTCAGCTGTGGATCCAGCACAGCTCTGGGGGATTGCTGCCAGGAGAAGTGGAGGAGCACACCCTCCCCAGCTCCCCTCAGCTGCACGGGGACAGTGCAAGTGTGAAACTCTTCTTTGGGAGGTGACAAAGCCCCCTGCTCACAGGGTGCTTTTTGGCAGACCCCCAAAAAAACCCCTTTTTGTTTCTGGGAGTGCTGGAAAAACAGCAGTAAGGAGAGGGATAACTCTGGGAGATGACCTTGCACATGCAATTTCTTCTCTCTGCTTTTAGTTTCTCACCAGGGCTCTGCTGAAAATGAAAGCCTTGACTATGACGGCGAGCAAATTTTTATCCCTCACCAATATCAGAGCTCCAGTTAAATGTCAGGACCAGGGCTGGGCTGGATAATAAATTCTTCCCTCTCCCATTCTCCTCCCATGGGGATGTTTACAGCTCCCAGGGAATGCAGTTGTTGAAATACCACCAGAATATGTGATCACACTGTCAGGAGATGCAACAATAATCACTGATTAAAAAGGAAGAATGAAGAGAGTAAGAGCTGGTGGCAGCATTGCTAAATGCTGATCAGCGCTGTAAGACAGCCTTTGATTTTTTAAATTAATTATACATTCCCTCATACTTTGTACTGCTGTAGATTTAATTGGACTCCTTATTTTTAGGCAACTCCAGCAAGAGGAAGATAGGATGCAGCTTTCAGCAGCTCAGCTCCAGCCTAATTCTGCCTCATTCAATGCCGCTGGGAGCAAAATTAGGCTGATGCTGAGCTCTTGTATTCGCCTCGTGGTCCCCGTGCAGCTCAGCACGCTGCATGCTCACCTGCCTGGCAGGATGGAGTCATTTCCACTCAGGAATCCAGGCAGAGCCGGGCTCAGCATCCAAAAAAACCCCCAAACCCCTAAACGGTGCCGAGCTCTGTCTGCTGCCTGCAGAATTTGCCCTGATAATTCACTTCAGCTCCACGGGATTTATTTGCCAGCCCTGTTTGCCAACGTGCTTTGCTGAGGGAAAGCGTGAAATGTTAAACTGCAGGACAAAGAGGATTGGCGAAAAAAGGGTCTGGTTTCAGCTGCAGCCTGAAATCCTGTGTGGCCCCAGGGACGTGGGGAGACACGGGAGGGACACCTGCACACACAGAGAGCAATCCTCATTTCCTTATCTGTGCTTCCCAGGGGTGTTGTGTGGGATTGCTGGGGGGTGGGAGCACTGAGAGCAGAGCAGGGTGAGGAGGGGCTGTGCTCTGCTGCGTCTGTGATCTCTGCTCTGTTTCTGCTCTCTGCTGTATCTGTGCTCTCTGTGTGTCTGTGCTCTCTGTGTGTCTGTGCTTTCTGTGTGTCTGTGCTCTCTGCTGTCTGTGCTGTCTGTGCTCTGTGTGTCTGTGCTCTGTCTGTGCTGTCTGTCTGTCTGTCTGTGCTGTCTGTCTGTGCTCTCTGCTGTGCCTGTGCAGTCCCTGAGCAGGGCAGGTCCTGCAGGGCTGCTCCTGGGAGCCCTTCACCTGCAGTGCTGGCTGCTCAGAGCCTCAGCTGCTGGACCTGACACGGTTCTCTGCTTGGAGCACACATTCTGCTTCCTCTGGCTCTCCCAGGACAGCATTTCCCACACAGCATCCCCTCTCCCTGTGCAGCTGTGTCCGTGCTGGTGTGGTTTGTGCCCTCAGCTCCCAGCCCTGACTGCAGCACAGCCCTGCCTCCCCCACTGCACCCACGGCAGGAGAAGGTGTGGAACAGCCTCTGGAGCTGCCCTGGCTGGGAACAGCAGCCCTGGGAATGCCAGACCACCCCAAAGCCTTGTTCTGTCTGGGGGCTGATGCTTTCCCTCTCCTAGGGCTTGTGTCTGGCAGGGTCCTCTGATGCTGATAACCAGGATAACTTCCCAATCTTTAACAGATGGGGCACTCCCGTAGCTATCCAAGAACCTATTTGTATTTGTTTCCTATCACAAGAACCTATTTGTATTTATTTTCTATTACAAGAACTTATTTCTGTTTTCTACCACACAGAAGCTGCAAGACATGAAATACCCTTGCCAGCTCTGCATCTCTGCCACACTGGGTTTAAATATCCTGATAAGCTCAGGAGTTGTTGTAGGAGGTTGGAGAGACCCAGGGGTGCAGCACAGTCCTGGGAGCCTCAGCTCCCTTGAGAACCAGGCCCAAGAGAGGCCTCACTGCACAGAAAAGGTTAAAAGGTGCTCNCTTGTCCCAGGAGCCCCCTCTGCCAGGTGGAGGGAGGGCTATCGCTGGAAGTACAGATATTATTTTGAAGCAGCAACACTGCGAGGTGTTCTCCTCCTCCCTAATGCTGCTGTTAGTGCCAGTGCCTGGCTGGGATTGTCCCTGGATCAGTGATTCCATCCCAGGATGGGAAGAGAGGCTGCAACAGACGGAAGAAGAGGCTCCTTCTGTGTTTGGGAAAGAAAAGCTGCACTTTTCAGGCTGCTTTCTAGATAGCAGCCACACAGAAAAACCCAGAGGAGATGGGGCTGGGTTCTCAGTTGTAAAAGGCTTTTTTTTTTCCCCCCCATGGATAATTTTAGCAGCACACCCCCACAGCAGCGCCCGCCGAGGCGCGGGGGAGAGCTGCGTGCTGGGAATGAGGTGGTGCTCCTGGGGAGGTGTCTGTCTGTCTGTCTGTCTGTCTGTCTGTCAGTACCTGCTGCAGAGGGATAACGAGGGCTCCAAGGGGAGCATCCCAGGCCTGGCCTCCCCCACAGCCCCGGCAAGGGGAGGGAGTGTGTCCCCAGTGCTGGGATGAGGTGTGAGCTGTGTGGAAACAAAACCTGGGGAAAGGCACTTCGTGCTCAGGCAGCACAGCTCAGCTGGGAATCCTCACAGGCAGAGGGCTGAACTGAAGGGAAACCCCAAATCCCCACGATTTAGGTACACAAGGAATGCCAGAACATCCACGGAAACTTTAGCCAAGGATCTGGATGAAGGAAGCAGAGGGCAGGCCAGGCTGTGACTCTGATCCTCACACACAACAAGTTTTTCTCAAGAGAAAGGAATGTCTCTGTCCTTATCCATTCCCACCCCATTGCTGCCACCTCTGAGGTGTCCAAAATTAAAATGGTAACGGTGAGAGGAGGGGGGAAAAGGAGGTTTAATTAGATTGTAGTACCCACATCATGCTGATTCTGGATACAAACCCACGGAATGGGAGTTGAGCACCTCCATGGCCAGAGCTGTAAAACTGCAGGATTTCAGCAGGGCCTGAGCTCTGGGAATTCCCATCCCCTGTGGTCAGATGAAACGTGCTGGGCACTTTCTAAGACTTAACACTGCTTGTGTTTACCCAGGTGGCTCAGCAGAGGCTGAAATGATGGAGGGAGAGAGCTGCTGAGCTGATATTTTGTGATTTTTACCGTGGCTGTGCCCTGCTGAGGTCTCTGACACAGCTGCAGAACCATTTTGGTGTTAAACAGACATTTGGGGGCATGGGAAGGTGAAGTTTTTCCCCCAGAAAGATGAGAATTGAGCAGTGCTGCGTGATACCTGCTGGGCTGGGGAGTTTTTGATTAAAGGTCATGAAGTGGGTCAAGGAGAGTGAGGGGATGGAGCAGGACCATGCAGGGGATGTGCCGGGCTGAGGGTTCTGCCAGACATTTGCTGCTCGAGGGCATTTCTGTGAGCAAACACTCCAGCAAAAACACACCCAAGTGTTCTTGCCAGCATCAAATCCCCAGGTTTTCAGGGAGCTGAACAAAGTTCCTTTTATCACGGCAAACACTTGGTTTAAAATCCTTGGAAATTGTGCTGGAAGGAAGGAGAGAGGCAAAGCCTTGATTTGCAATAACCTTGCAGCACCTGCTTTGCATAAGAGCAGGGCTGGAGTCTGTAAGTACATGCTCGGAGTTAAAGAGATGCATAAGTACTCTTTGGTGCAGGGATAATTACTAAATCCAGGTCTCATTAAAGCCTTCCTATTGCCTTTTTTTTTTTTTTTTTGGTAATTCACTGACATATTCTGCAGGATCAGATACAGGAATAAAAAGGCTTAGAGCTGACAGGCCAGAACAAAATCAGGAAAGAATGCAGGGAAATCTTCCCAGACTGTGGTGAAGTTTTCTCATTAGAGCCTTGGATCCTTCTTTATCTCCTTGTTTCTCAGTTTATCACAATTCTTCATTTCCTGTTCCCTTTTAGGCTTCAAATGTATTTATTTTTTAATGTGAGGGGTTTTTTAACCCTTCCCTTGTGAGGGTTAAAACTTTTTGGTTAGACCTCATGTAAAAAAAATCCAAATTACTGAGCCAGACACTGCAGGGTCATTCTTAATATTTATTCTGGTATCAGAGTTTAAAGTCTGGCCGCGAGTTTATAGTTATAACATAATTAGATGATTATAACAGCAAAATAATTGTACATTTTTATAGCTTCTCTATCACCTGAGGACTCCAAAGTGACCTGAAGGAGACCAAACTCCCCAAACTGAAATTCAGAGCCGAGCTTGCTGCCTGACGTATTTTCTCTTTCCCCCAGTGGAAACTCTGACTTCAGCTGTAGCTCACTGCTGTAACCACACACCTCAAATTCTCTGAGGCGACAGGCTGAGCCCTGAGTGTGTTTTCTCACCCCCACATGCAGCCTGTAGCAGCAGGGGACTGCCAGCCCCAATTCTGCCCTGGGGGATGTTTTAGTCACTGGCAAATGTCCCTCATCATCTGCTGCATTTGCCCTCTTTCCCCCCTTTTCCTGCAGCATTTTGGGCTCCTTGGCCAGCTCTCCCACGTGAATATTGATGTAATGGAGATTGACAGAGGGAATGTTGGTCTTCTCTAGATGACAAAAAAATGAGTGTAACGCTAATTGGGAATACTGCGAATCTTGTGTGTTGCTGAAAGGACAAACAACAAGGCTTCAAAAATTTCCTCAACAGAGCTGTCTAGAGCAGGAGGCTATTTTGAGTCTCTCCTTTTGCCTTTGACCCAACTATTTCAGCACCCCACCCTTCTTCTTCCTTCCACCTTCCTTAATTTCTTAGACTTCCTTCTTGCTGCTTTGCCTGAGTCTATTTTGGGTGTGAGAGCAGGCTTAGCTCCTCGCCAGGCATCCACTTCCCATTTTCCACCTCCAGGGTTTGCCTTTTCAGCAGAGCTGAGCCCACAGGCACACAGAACCTCTGAGAGTCCCCGAAAGAAAGGGAAAATCAGCACTCGAGGGGGAAATGAGGGGTCAGAATGAACAGTGCAGGAGAGAAAAACCGATCAGGGCAAAGAACAGCAAATTCAGCTGAGTGCAGAGGTTGGGAGGGGGGTTTTGGAATTTTTCCTTTTTGTATTTTTAAGATTTCATTTCTGTAGTTTCTCCTCCTGTCTCTTTATTTACAATTCTTCCCTGGTTTCAGGATTTAATTGGAGTAATTTTGACAAGTTTTGATCCTCTTCACTGCCCTTCATTTCAGTCATTTGGTTGTCATCACTCCATTTCCAAATTTTCTGTGGTTTTTTTCAATTGCATTTTATTTGACCGTATCTCCTTTCCAGAGCGTTTGTTTAGACTTTGTTCTCCGATTTCAAGATTTCATTCCCTTTCCTGAAAGGAAGAATTTCAGGAAAGTATGCAGGGCAAAGGAAGAATTTCTTTTCAGGAAAGGGAATGGAATCTCGCAGTTTCAATGAGGATTAATTGGGCAAGCTTCACTCCCTTTCCCTGCACTGTCATCTGAACTCGCCCATTTCTGAAACTCACCCATTTTTGGCAAGCACAAGATATTCCCTTCTTCCCTGGATGGAAAGGGGCTGAAACAGGGACTGATTTATGGAAGAACTTGTTCCCCATGAGGGTGGTGAGGCTCTGAAGGGCTTTCTCAGAGGAGCTGTGGCTGTTCCATCCCCGGGAGCGCCCAAGGCCGGGCTGGCACAGTGGAAGTGAATAACTGGTTTCCCCGTGGAACCAGAGGGTCTTCAAAGCCCCCTCCAACCCAAACCATCCCGGGATTCTGTGATTTGGTTTCTGATTCTGTGATTTGGTTTTTGAGTCTGTGATTTGGTTGGGCAGGACGCAACGTGGCAAAAGTTTTGACCAAAACCTGTTGTTTGCGCCTCGATTCCCGTCGCTGCCAAGCAGAGCAAGTCCAGAGCAGCACTCCCAGTGCCCCCCTGGGTCTGTGCAGGACACAGGGACCTGCATTCTCCCCATGACAGCTTTCCTCACAAGCCCCAGGCCAAGCAGCCCAGGGTTTTGGGTTTTTTTCTGGGACTTTGGGCTGTGTTACCTCACCCTGGGAAACCTCCCCTGAGCCCGGCTGTGCTCAGCCGCTGCAGGAGCCAAGGGGAGCTCACCCAGGGCTCCTCCACACACGAGCGGCACATCCACACCCACGGAGAATCAGTCCCAGAAAGTCACATCCCTGCTGGCCGCCAGGGCTGGAGTTCCTGGTACAGCCCCGTCACCAGCTTCAGGGAACAGCAGCTTCTGGCGAATTGTGCAACTGCACCGCCCCCAAACTTCCTGTTTTGAAACCCCGAGAAGCTGGAAAATGTTAACACTGGCACTTTAGAGTGCTACTCGTGGCTTTTTTGTTGATTTTTGGGGTTTTTTTTTCCCTCCCCCTTCCTCTTCCTAACGCTCTGCTGAAAACTTGGATGCGCAGAGGAGCGAAGCGGGGCTGGAGGATTTGGGGCCGGGCTCGGGTGTGGGGCGCTCTCAGGTGTGGGGCAGCAGGTGCAGCCAGGCTGTGACACATGGCCGGGCGAGGTGGCAGCGGGACCCTGGGGACTGGCAGGGTGCCAGCAGCGGCCCCTGGCCCCCCATTCCCGGGCGGCTCCACCCGCCTGAAGCCCGTTCCTGACGGGAGAGAGGGGCTGTGGCAACAAGGAGCGCCTTGGAAACAAAGCAGAGCTGTGGCAAAAATCCTGCCTGGATAGGGAGAGGAGCAGTTAGGGAGAAGAAAGTGCCGTGTTTGCCTCAAAGGAGGGATTTCATTTCTCCCCAATCAGCGTGACAACTGCTTCCTTTCCTGGCTATCGCTGAGCCTCCAGATGGTGCATTGGAGCATCCTTAAACCTCCAGCTTGGCTCCTTGCAAGGACATTGTCTTCCTGGGTAGCTAAAAATGGATGGATAGCTCTGAGATGAAAGCTGCTGCATGTGAGTGATGAGCTCGTGGTCACTGTTAAAATCAGGTGCTTGAAGGGGACCAGCCCCTGCTGAACGTGCTCCAGTTCTGTGTGAATTTATTTGTATTAACCCTGTCTGCTTTGCTGGGGGGCACGATTCTGCAAAACCTTTGAGAGCAGCAGTTATTCCTCACCTCCCTTAACCGAGTCCCCACCGCCCTGCAGTCACAGTTTTGAATGTGAACCAGGCAGCCGAGGTGCTGCCAATTTTTGTGGGTTTGTTAGGGAATTATGAGACATCATTTTCTTAAATTCCCAGCTTCAGGCCTCCTGCTATTTTCAGAGCTTGTTTGAGCAGCACTTTTAGATTAGCACATGGGGAGAGAAGCTAAAGGAAGTGAACCAGGAAGCCAGACAGCAAATGTCATCCATAACAGAAATTAAAAAGAAAACCAATATCAGGATTATAAGCAAACCTGACGACAGGGCTTTGCAGCTGAAGGGGAGAATGAAAGGCCAGAGGAATTTTGATGGGGTGTGAGTGATGCAAATGAGCCCAAAAACCTGTGCCTTGTTCCTCCTCCGTCCTGCAGGGCCATGGAGTGGCTGCAGGAGCCGGACAGCCAAGCCCAGCCTCATAAAAAAGCTGCACTGTTGTTGTTCTAAGGAAGGGAATATCCTGCTTCCTCTTTAAACCCTGTATCTCCTTGAAATGGTAAATGGCTGCCACATTCCTGCCTTTATCCAGCTGCTTTAACGAGCCTGTACTTCCCTCTCCTCGTGCTTTAACACGCTGGCTGAGCAGGGGATTAGGGAATGACTTGGTGCGGAGAGAAATCCGCCTTCCAAATCTTACATAACTCCCAAAAGCAAGAGACACATGCCCAGGCCCTCATTCTTTGCACATACAAGTCATCATTTCATCCTCCTCCTCCTCCTCATCCTGTGGCCAGGCTGCAGTTTGCTTGTCCTCAGGGGAAAAAAGAAAAAAGAAGGAACATTTGAAATTGTGGCGACTACAAATGCACAGCAGCATATTTCCCAAATTTATTTCTGATCACATTCCCCTTTTCCCTCTCTTCCCTGCTACCAGAGCTTGCTATTCCAGAGCTGGGAATAAGCAGCCAGCCCTTGGGAAGAGGGAGGAAGGGAATTTCCAGCCCCACCAGGCACCTTCCATAAACATTTACGTGACCTCCAGGATGCAGCACAGCCAGAGATCTGACAGTCCCCACGTTCCCAGGAATTTCCCCTCGGGAAGTTCCTGTATTCCAGGCAGGACCTGGGTGTTTTCCACAGCTGGGATCTGCTGGTGGCCCCTGCTGCCCTCAGTGGTTGGGAACAGCGAGTTCCCAAAGGGGACCTTGGGGTGTAAAACCACCTCAGGCTCCGGGGGGACATGGCTGCAATTAAAGCCAGAGGATTCCACGCGAGCAGGGATTTGTCCCAGTCATCAGGCAGGGAAACAGCAGAAGTTAAGGCAAAACTCAGTGAAGGGAGAGGAATTAATTATCCTGCCGCGCTCTCGCACCGGCGCCGTTCTCCTGGCGAGAGCACCGCGGGGTTTTGTTGTTCTTTCCTCCAGAGAAAAGGAACATCCCCAACCCCCCTGCCCTAAACAGGAACTGGATCCCTGGTGATATCTTCCTGTCCTGTCCCTATTTATAGCAGGAAGGTCACCCAAATAAGAACAGAAGCATCGTATGATTTTTTTGGGGGGGGTGGGGCGTGGCCGGGTGAATTCTGCGTGTTGAGGATTCAGAGGAGCACATTCAGGAAGAACACCTCACTTTTGGGCATTTTTGTGTGCACGATAATTGAGAAATCACCCAGGAATTTGGGTGGTTTTCCCCCTACTTCACATAACCAAGTCATGAAATGCACAGAAAATTTCCTTGCACAATCGTTCCTCAGCGTGCAGTTCTTTGGTGAAAGCCTAAAACAGGCACATTCCCCTTGTTGGGCTGTTAGTAAACAATTGATGAAAACTGCAAAAATTTCAGGGATCTGTAGAGGTCACTTTGGGGAAAAAACAACCACACAGAAAATACTGGGAATTTTGCTATTTGTGGAGAATTTTTAACAGCTTTTCCGTGGATTGTAGAGCAGAGTTTGAATTCAGGACCTCCCACCCCATAACTTTGACAGTGGGGCAAGGAGAAATTTAAATATTGGGCTCCTGATCTATACCTGCACTGACAGAGCTGCTCCAAACAGCAGCTGCAGCCAGAAAATCCCTATTTTTCTCCCATTCCCTGGAGCCAGCCAGCATTTTGCTTTCTATTCTTTTACCAGAAACCAACAGAGATGGAAAAAGCCAAGCTTTAAATAGACACACAGAGCTAGTTGAATATATGTTTATATAAATACATTTTATAGGCACAAACAAGCAAAAATGAAGGTGCTTATTTTGTGTTCCGGAGAAAAAACGCTCTGTTTGACAGCATCCTTCTTTCAAACTTATTTGGCATAAATTATGGGCTGTAATTCCTGTTTTACCCTGTCAGGCAGGCCTGTGAGTGGGACCTGATGAGGAGAGCCAAGTACTTCCATCATATTTGAAAACCAAAGTTTATTTACACAGCAAAGTATTTGATGGGGCAAAGATTCAGGTGAGGAATCCATCCCTGGGAGGGGTTTTGCTCAGGAGGAGGGAGTTTGTGTGGGTTTGGAGGATGGGATGAGGGGCAGAGTTGGTCATTCCCTCTCTTTCCTCCATCCCTCCAGGGCTCGTTCCCAAATCCCTCGGTGCCCCTGGAGCTGGGGCTGAGGCAGAGGCTGCTGCCTCTGAGAGCAGGAATTCCAAATGAAGCCAGGTCCAGAGCTCTGCTGAGGGCACAATTAGTGGAATTAAAGAGGAGCCAATGGAAATCCCTGCTGGGGCACCAAGCCCCTGAAGTGTGCACACTTTTTCAGTGATGCATCTTTACCTGCACTATATTTCATCTCGGAATAGTTCCCCCCATGCCTTGCTCTTGCTGTTTGCGTTGATTTCTGTTCACAGCCCCTGGCAGCCCCTCCCTGTTTAAGCTGGGCTTGAATAAAGCTGGACACTTTTGAAACGGGGCTGGAAGCAGCAGGCTGAGCACTCAGCACAGGGAGGATTTTTTGTGTGGTGCCTCTGAGGCCGAAGCTTCTCGTTATGGTTAATGCCTCATTCCCCATTACAGTCATTTCCTCTGAAGAAAATGGGATTTGGCCATTATATTTTATGTTTATTGATGGATATTTCCGAGCTGAATTGACATCCCCCTTTTTCTTTTCCCAGCCAGGAGTGACAGGAAGCCAAAAAATCCTTCAGCAGGCGGGAGTGGAGTTCTCAGAGCAGCACTCAGAGCTCTGTGCTCTGCCATTAAGTGGGCTGGGGTTAAAATGGGCACCATTTACACATTAATGTGTGGGCCAGGGCAGCAGCACCAATTCTGCTGGAATATTTTGGGCCAAGGGGTCAGCTCTTTCTGAATGCTCCTGAATATTTCATCCTGTTTAACCAGTGATTGAGTGGGGAAAGGTTTTCCTTGGGCCTTGACATTGAAGACTGTCACAGGGAGGGCTTTGAGGTTGAAGAATAAAACATATTTAATTCTTCCTGGTGAATAAAATACCTGCTGTGCATTTGGAAGACATTGCTATTAGGATTTTTTTTTCCCCTTCCCCCATTTCTCCAGACCCGCAGTTGCACAGAACATCTGCCTTGCTGTTTGTTCAAAATGATTATTATTCCATGTTGCTGGGTGCTGTTAAATGATTTCCCTGCACTTCATCTCAGAAACCAAGAGCTGGAGAAATTGGGTGCCTCAGGGGACCAGCAGTGCTGCACAAAGCTTCTCATGCCCTACCTGAACTCATTTTGCATCCCCAGAAACGGTTATTGTGTGATATCATCTATGAAAAATAGGTTATTTTCTTACTTTTTCCTCTTTTCTGGTTCATCCGAGTCACAAATGTTTTTTTTTCTGCGATGCTCCAGCCAACACTTGCTACCCAGCGTGAGGAAATCTGAGCACCTAAGCCATAATTTGTCACCTAATTAAGTGACCTGATTTTCTCAGGAGCAGGATGTGTTTTCCAGCTCCCACTGCACTCAGCAGTTGTGAAAATCAGGCCACTTTTGCGTGGCTGTGACCAATTTTGAGTACTCAGCTTCTAAAAAAGCTGATTTTGGCCTGGGAGCTGGAGGATGGGTCCTCTCCAGGTTTTGGCCAGGGATGGGATTTTGAGAGGGAAGCAGAGACTTATCAGTCACCAGCACCAATCCTTGCACTAAATTAAAAAATAAGGGAAAAAAAAGAGAAAGAAATCTCTCATTTGGGATAAAAATACCCTTTGGCTTTGTTTGCTTTGTGCAGCACTTCCTCCTCAGCCTGAAAATTAAATTGAGAGGGGAGTTGATTGTCCCTGTGGATGATGGAGGCAGCTCTGGAAATCCCACCTGAACCAACGTGTGGGTCCAGCCTCGTGTTCTCTGCTGCCCTTGGGGCCCCCGAGCGCCGCAGGAGCTGCAGCTCATTCCAGCACAGCTCCTCGGTGTGATTTGTTCCAAGGAATCACCGGCCCCCGAGGGTGGGTGATGGGGCCTGGGCTGTGCACAGCTCCTCCAGAGGGCTGTGCTGGCACCTGGGCACAGGTAATCCCCGAGGAAGTGCCCATTTCACAGCCAGAGCAGTTCTGGGAGGGCGCCTCTCACTCGCAGATTCCAGGGGAGGCTTTTGCAGTCACATCTCCGTGGGTGCCTTGGAAAGAGCAGAAACAACCCGGGCAGGAGGGGAGCTGAGCTGGGCAAGGGCAGCACAACGAGTGATGGAAGCAGGGCAGGAAAAATCCCCGGGCACTGCTGCCAGAGAGGTTCCCCTGATCTTTTAGAGAGATCCCCTTATCTATCTTTTAGAGAGAATCCCTTTATCTTTTAGAGAAGTCCCCCTTATCTTTTAGAGAGAATTCCTTATCCTTTAGAGATGTCCCCCTTTTTTTATACAGAGATCCCCCTTATCTTTTAAAGAAGTCCTCCTTATCTTTTAGAGAGAATCCCTTTATCTTTTAGAGAAGTCCCCCTTATCTTTTAGAGAGAATTCCTTATCCTTTAGAGATGTCCCCCTTTTTTTATACAGAGATCCCCCTTATCTTTTAAAGAAGTCCTCCTTATCTTTTAGAGAGAATCCCTTTATCTTTTAGAGAAGTCCCCCTTATCTTTTAGAGAGAATTCCTTATCCTTTAGAGATGTCCCCCTTTTTTATATAGATTCCCCTTATCTTTTAGAGAAGTCCTCCTTATCTTGTAGAGAGAACTCCTTATCTTTTAGAGAGGTCCCCCTTTTTTTTTAATAGAGATCCCTCTTATCTTTTAGGGAAGTCCCCCCTTATCTTTTGTTCCTCTGCCTGAGCTGCCCAATGCAAAGCAGTGGCTGCTTTGCACAGAACATTTTCCAGGGCAGAGCAAGGTCGGCAGGGCAGAAACACCAACCCAAGAGCGTTCAGCACCCCAAGCCCATCCTCCCCGAGATCAGCACTCTGCTGATCTCCAGGGAATTCTGGCAGATCAGGGCAGCAAAACCACTTGGGGAGGAAGTGTTTTCATCATCACTCATTTGCAACACAGCCCTTTTATTTTAATTTTTTTTTCAGCGTTATCTTTCTGCCTTCCTCTTACCCTCCAAAGGAACAAAAAACGTGTGTGTTCAGGGGGTGGGGAAGGCAAGGGGCAGAGCTGAAGCACAGCTGAGTCAACAGCACATGGCTGAGGGCTGGGGGGTGACGTGCAGGAATGGCCTCCGTGGTTGTCAGGGCATTCTGAGAGTCACCACTGCGGGCAGAAGGGGTGGCACAAGCACAGGCACAAGTCCTGGAGGCTCGCAGCAGCCCTGATCCCAACCCCACGGGCTGGACCCTGCATCTGCCACCTTTCCCTTAAGGAGGAAGCTCTGAAATCACCTGTCCATGGGGAATTCTGCACCTTCCCCAACTGAGCGCCTGTCTCTGCCCCATGACCCTAAAAATTCTGTCATTTTCTGCCTTCTTGACTCATAATTCTTGCTCCATTGTGTTCTGGGTGAATCCTTCCCTCTGGCTGTCCCTGGTGCCACAGAGCTGAGCTGGTCCACAGCTGCTTTTCCCGAGCGTTTGGAAAACACAATTCCACATTTAAAGCTGTTCCTTGTGCTGGTCTGCTCTGGAAAACTCACTGAACAGGAGAGCTGGGTGCTCCCAGCTGGAGTGAAAAGGGATTTAGAGGCATCCTGAAGGGAAAGAAGCAAAAGAGCTCTTTGAGTACAGCAAGGGAACTTTTCTAAGCTGGAAAATCTCTGGTTTGTGCCCTCTCGTGGCAGTTGAATTTTCCTTCTCCTCAATGCAACTCCTGCACTTTCAGATCCAGCTCTTTGGTGCTTCGTGCTGAAATTCCAATGACATTATTTTGGTGTTTCAAGCTGAAATTCCCAGCGAAGAGACCATGAAATGATGGTGTTTCTCTGTCCAGAGAAAGTGGGGAACTGGGAAAACCCAAAGGTCCATATTTCGTATTTTTTGCTGGCTGCATGACTTTACCCTTCAAAGAGTTTATGGGGATTTGGCACATCCAAAAAAAAATAACCCCAGGGGTTGGAGAATTGGAAAGGGCATCCCATGAGTGTCCAAACACACAGCAATGGCACCCAGCAGCACTGAAATTCTCCTTTTATTTTGCTCTCTCTGCAGGCAAAAAGCGCTGGCATCCACAGGTGGAAGGAGCGTTCAAGCAGCATGCGACTGGTTGGTATGAAGTAATAAATGCTAAAAAGTAGAAGAAATGGTGAATTTTGTGGTTTCAGCCCTTAGAGTGTGGAATGTTTAAACAACAGGGGTGTTGTCTGAGCAGCACCTGCAGAATTAGTGAGGTGCTGGAAAGAAGCAGTCCAGAAATGAGCCTGTCTGAGGGTTTGTGCTCTGCGGCAGAGGCAGGGACGGGTGAGAGAAGGAACCCCCTCCCTGCAGCTGAGCAGAAAAGCTGAGAGCTGCCTTCTCAGGGACGTGGAGCGATTCCTGGTGCTCTCCTCCCTGTGGGAACAGCAGGAAAGGCAGAAGCAGTGACCTGGGTTAGATCTTCAGAGAAAGCAACCCCAGTTTTCTGTGTTAGTGAGCAGTGCTGGTGGGCTGAGGCACTGCAGCTCTGCCTGACCCGCCAGAGCACCTTGTCCCCATAAAGGGACAATGAATGGGAAAGCTGGTTTTGTAGGGGGGAAAAATTAAAAATCTGTCATTATGTCGGGACCCAGGATATTCCTCTGGCTGCCCTGGGGCGTCCCAGACCCAGGCAAGGGGCTCAGGGACTTTGGCACAAGGTGAAAAACACCAGAGCCTTTGATTTTAGAAAAATTACCAACTTTGTGTGAAGATTTACAAGCCACGAGAGTTTGATTGGAATGATAGTTAATTTATCACAGGGTGCAAAAGTAGAATTTTGGGGTTTTAGAATGGGGGCTCAAGAAGGTAAAATGGAGGAATCTGGATGTGTCCCTGTCCTTCTGCTCCTTCTTCTTGCCCTCCATCTCCTGCTGTGATGGTGACACTTTTGGGTTGGTTTAGAGTAGAAACAGACTGTCTAACACAGGTGATAGGTGTTGGTAATTTATTGTAAATATGACCCACGTAGTTCTCAGTGTAAAGAGTTAACACCACCCCAAGACTGGGGAGTCAGGACCTGAGCAGCTGCAAGAACCCAAGCAAGGCAAAGAAAGAATGTATTGGATAAGAAGGAATAAACAACCTTAAAAAACAGAGCAGACAAATCTCAACTTCTTTGGTGGTGGCGGGGCTTGGGATAATTTCTAATATCTCGGGGGTCATTTCAACCCAGAAGAAAGCCGAGAATTGTCTCTCAGTTTACCAGCTCTTTCTGCCTGCCAGGCTCTTCTCCCACGTGGGTGACCCGTTCCTGGATGACAGCCTGCCCCGGGAGTACGTCCTGTACCTGCGCCCCACCGGGCCCCTGGCGCAGAAGCTCTCCGAGTTCTGGCAGCAGTCCAAGCAGATCTGTGGCAAGAACAAAGCTCACAACATCTTCCCACACATCACCCTCTGCCAGTTCTTCATGGTAAAGCACAGCTCCTCTCCCCTCTAGACATTCCTCTGCCTGGAGACTTGGTCCTGGTTCAGGGGGGAGCTGAGGGGATTTTGATGATGACGATGCCTGAGCTTCTGGGGGAGGTGATTGGATTTTTGAGCTGTTGTTTCCAGGGAAGAGCAGCAGCAGAAGACAGAATTCTCATTCAGATCTCTCCAGTGATCCTGAGCGTGAGAATGGGTGGGGGAGGTTGGGAAGGTTACTTGGGGATAGCTGATCCTGCTTTGAGGACAAGGGAGGGGCTGAGGATTTCTAAACATAGATTTATTTATTTTTTTTTTCCCCATGCCCCTGTGCTTTTTCTCACTGCATGA
>VYXD01009016.1:0-17700 GCA_013397195.1 Hylia prasina | reverse complement strand
TTTTTTTTTTTTTTTCTGCAGGATCATTTTGAACCATTATTATGTTTCCATAGTTTGGGAATCCCTCACCCTCAGTGGCTAAACTGAAAATCCAACTAATGTCCAGGGAAAAGATTTAATCAACTTGCACAAATTCCATGGATTTGTAATTTAGTGCAGCAGAGAGAACAATGGAGGGAGAGTAAAAATGATGCTTTTTAACCTGCTTATTTTGGAAAGATCCTCAGCTGCTCATGAAAGCCTGCTGGATTTTCCTAGGTGGAAAAATGTCTTTTTTTTGTTGTTGGCAGCAGATCCTGCCTGTCCACAGTTGCGGTAATGATTGCCACACTCTTTGTTGTCTGGCAGTTTGCAAGGATGCTTTGGCGCCCTGCTGTGACTCAGGGCTGAATCAGACCCCCCAAAAAACCCCCCAAAAAATCTCTGCCCATTCAATAAGGGGTGCAGCATGAGAGACCCCACACCCCCAGCATTTCCAGCTGAGCTCCAGTTTGCTGGTGACGGTGCTCAGTTCCACTTGAGCCTCCTCAAGAGCCCAGCTCCCGCTGGAGCCTGGAATCCGGCAGGAAGGGGTTCCTAACCCTCCTCTCCCCCTTGCAGACGTCCACGTGGAGCCCCACAAGAAGCAGCTCCACGTCACCCTGGCCTATCACTTCCAGAGCAGCCACCTGCCCACGCTGGAGAAGCTGGCCCAGAGCATCGACGTCAAGCTGGGCTGTGACTGGGTGGCCGCGATCTTCTCCCGGGACATTCGCTTCGTCAACCACGAGGTGAAAGTGCTGGGGCCCCTTCCTGTGCTGCAGGTTGAAAGGTGGCAGCAGCTCACGTCCCTTTGTTACGGGGTGTTTTAAAAGTTTTCCAGCCAGATCTGTGGGTTGGTTATCTTCTTTGCTTCTGTTGTTGGAGCTGGGGTTGAACGCTGGGGAGACGCAGTTCGTGTTGGGACTCAGATGTTTATTAATTCTTGTCTCTGTTACAGTCTCACAAGCTGTGAGTTCTGGCTAACTAAGTGAAAGGTGGCTCTGCCTCTCTCTACAAGAGCTTTTAAGCACAAACTGTCCAATTAAGAAATGACACCTAAATTATTTTTACTTTTAACCCAATAACCAACCACCCGTAGTCAGCAATGTGGATTTTTCAATCCAATTACAAAACACGACCCAGACCCACAAAAAAGAGGGTGAAAAAGAAGGATTTATCCTACACCCTAAATCCTCCATCTTGCTTTATCTATATTAAACCCTTAAACTCTGAGTTTTGCACCCTGTGCTATCACACACTTCTATCCAAACTCCACACTCACAATCCCAGGGCTGTCACTCAAATTTGGACCCTGTTCCACAGCCTCAGGTCAGTGCAGGGTTTGCTGGAGGGTCAGCACAGAAATCCTGGAATCCTCAGTGCCCAGGGTTCCAACATAGCACACTGCTAAAGCTTACAGACAATTGTTCTAGCCAGTCACTAAAAGCTACACCTGCTTCTAACAGTGCTTGCTTGTATGCTTGCTATAAGCAATACACAATATTCCATTATTAAAACCTTCTACAATCTTGCTAAGCATATTTTTCTGTGGTTTTAAGGTCTAGTCTAGCCAAGCCTAAAACCTCAAACTGTTGTTTCACGTCCTTACTGTATCATTGCATCTTCTCCTACTTTCAAACTTTGCAGTTGCAGTTGCTCTTTCTGTTTCTGAGACCTGCTTTCACAGCTTTCTGAAAGCCTTCTTACCTTTAGTATTTCCCACAGTTTCATCCCGCAAAAAAACTACCGTTCTGCTGAAGATGCCCTGCCGTCAACATCCCTCTTGTGCTTTTTCTCCCCCAGACTCTGCAGGTGATCTACCCCTACACCCCCCAGAACGACGACGAGCTGGAGCTGGTCCCGGGGGATTTCATTTTCATGTCCCCAGTGGAGCAGACCAGCACCAGTGAGGGCTGGATTTATGGCATTTCCCTCGCCACCGGCTGCTCGGGGCTGCTGCCTGAAAACTACATCACCAAGGCAGATGAATGTGGCACCTGGGTGTTCCATGGGTAGGTCAAGCTGCCCCCTGGTGCTGCTCTGCACGAGGCCAGAGTGGTTTTTAGCCCCACAGAGGTGCCAGCAAAGCTCCCAGAAATGGCTTAAGAATAATTAGGGAGAGGCTGGTGGGAGGTGTTTGGAAAAGCCAAAAGGTTTTAATTAAAGAGAAGATAAGCTATATAGAACAAAAGAATAAAAGCTGTGCACAGGGCAGGGAGGTCCCTGGCACCTGCTCAGACACCCCAAAAAGCCCTGAGGGACTCTGTGCTCTCTCCTTAAGTATTGAATGATCTAGGAGGGGTTTTGGCCTTGCTGCCCAGTAGAAAGCAGCCACATTCCTTGAGGAACAGCTCAGGGGTCCATCCTTTGTCCTGGCACTAGGCTAATTACAGTGAGAGGTGCATAGAAGTTTCTGGTTCTTCTTCCTTAAAACTTCAGGGGTGAAACTTAAACTCTTTTCCTAACGTGGGAACACCTGCTGGGGTGTGGAGGTGCACTGCAACAGCTCCCTGCCCTTTCCAGGGCTGCAAAAAGGGGCTCAGCAGCCAGGATTTCACCTGGGGAAGCGAGGAGGGATGCTGAGAAGGGCACTGAGGGGAAGGAGCTGGCACACAGAGCCTCATCTCATAGGCCAGGGAGCAGCAGCTGCTCTCCCTTAGCGTGGGATCAGAGGACAAGGTGATTTTTTTTAGCTGGGACGTTGCAGCAGCTCTTTCTGACTCCCAGGATTGCTGCTGGCTGCTGGAGCAGATGGCAGCTGGAGGCACTGCTGTGCAGGCACCTCTGGGATCAGGAGGGTGTAAATTTGAGCGTTAATTTGGGAAGAGACACCCATAATTCCCCGCTGGAAAGGACTTTGCATCAGCAGCATTTCTTGGGATATTTAGCAAGATTTTGTTGGCTTTAGTGAGAATGCAGCCCTCACCTTTTGAATAAGGCTGTGCCCCTTGATTTTGGTGGCAGTTTATTAAACAGAATGCTGTCACTCTCATTTTAACCCCTTATTTATCCCTGCCAAGGCACCATCCAGAAGACAGGAGATGGAACCAGGAATTTTTGGGGAAAAGCTTCCAAACAATGACCTGTCCTTAGGGGATGACTAAGTTGGAAGAGCCTCAGCAGTTTGTGTTTTCCAGCAGCACTGGAGACAGGCTGGTGGCTCTTCTCCTGGCACACTGAGAGTTTGCCTCTGCCTCATCTCCATTCCCAGCGAATCCTGACATCTATAAATAGATGGTGAAGTGTTTGTGGCCTTTATTAAAAGGCTTAGAGAGAAAGAAAGGCTCAGAAATTGTGTGGCAGCTCCTGGGGGCAATGGGAAGTGGGGTGACCAAAAAATCCTTGGTATTCTCCAGACCAGTGTCCTTAAAAAATGTCATATGGGCAAGGCAGGAAAGGGATTAAAAGGGAGGAAGGGCTGACAGCTGGAAGAAATTCACTTTGTGCAGAAATAGAGATGGGTCCTAAGTAAGAAGGGAGGTTCTGTTGACATTGAGGTTCTGTTCACATTGAGAGATTCAAGTTCTGGGGTCACTGAGGATGGATCTGACCCCCGTGCTCCACCTGCATTTGGGCAGTGAGGGGAACAATTCCTCAGGGCAGGGCCAGCCCTTGTTGGGAGGAATAATCCAGTAGCTCAGTGTCATCCTTGCACCCTAAATCCACCGGATGACAGATCAGGACCAACATCACAGTGAGTTTTTTCCTCCTTTAAATCACATAAATCAGGCAGGTGAGCTGTTTTTGTCCCACTGGCAGAGTCACTGGGGGTTATTTTAACAGCTGTGAAACCCCTCTGAGGTTTTATCCTAACTGCTGGCTGCTATCAGGAAGCAGCTCCTGATGTATTTAAGGCACTGAAAAGTGCCAGCTCTGCCAACTCTTTCTGTCACAGTAAATGACCAAATCCATTCGCTGATAATGGCTTTCTTTTTTTTTTTTCCTTTTTAATGACTAAGCAGAGGTAACTGAATCAGCAGAGGCTTGAGGCAGCTTCTGTAATTGCCTGTCCCAGTTTAGTCCCCAGGGTTTTGGTCAAAATCCTGGGATATCTGGGAAATAAGAGCTTTATTCAGAGGGAGCATCACTGGGCAAGGCCCTCGAGGGGGAGTGGGGCCTGTTCAATCCCTTTTTAACGGGGAGCACTGCGGGGAGTAAATTCCCAAGTGGGTGGGAAGCACTGAAAATGCTGGAACAACAGGGCTGAGTGTGCCAGGGCCCTGCCAGGGGTAGAAGCTGTTTTGGGCACAGGAACTCTGGAAACTGCCCAGGGAGAGGCCCCAGCTTTCTGCTGGAGCCACAGCTCGTGCTACAAAGGGGAGTGAAAACTCCCTGTAGCCATTAATTCCCAAACTGGGACCACAAGTCCGTGGTCAGTGACACGGGCTGGTCTCCAGGTGATGTTAGAGAGCATCAGGAAGGCCCTGGCATTTTCCATGAGAATACTCCAGGCTGGAGAGAGCCTCCCAGACCAAAGCCTGGGAATTGTTCTGTAAATTGGCTCCAAGGAAACAGCCCGTGGAGATGGAATTTGTCTCCTCATGTGTGTGCGTCACCTGGCAAGGTGCTCTCAGGGCAGCACTAAAACCCAAATAATAATGAAATAACATCACAACAGTGATTACCACCGGCTCCTGAAGGCTGCAGAAATGCCCTGAGAGCAGCCTGAGCACAGAAAGCATTCCCAAAGACAGTATCTTTCTATTTTTGGGCAGGTCCTACTCCATTCTGAACACCACATTTTCCCCATCCCTTCAAGCCTTTGCTGATGGAGCTCTGGAGAGGAGGCAGCAGGAAGAGCAAGGGCCAGGGGACTCTGGGCCACTCACCATCATCTGCCAGAACGTGCAGGTAGGCACCCCACAGCCAGAAATCATTAGGGACAAGCTTCCAGTGAATGGATTTTCCCCAAAAAATTATCTTTTCACTCCCTGCAGCACAAGTTACAAAGTTTTTTGCTTGACACAGCCCTGTCCCCAGAGTGCCTCTCCAGCTGGGGTGGCAGGGCCCCATTCTCTGCCCCCATTCAGCAGCTTTATACCACCATAAATTTACCAAATTAAATTTTATAATTCTGTTTTATTGGTTCTAAATTTATTTTTTGGTTATAAATTCCCCAAGAGCTCCACAAACCCATAAAAACATCAAACCCTGCGGCCTTCCCTGTGATGTTTGCCTGGTGGCCCCTGTGGCTTGCTCAGATGTCTGTCCACTCTGGGGAAGGTCAAACCTGCTGTCACCTTGATTCCTCGTGAGGCTGCCTGGAACAGAGGCCAGGCAGAGTGAAAGGAATAAAGTTGGGATTTATTAAAAGGATTTAAAAGAACACATCTTGGGCAGTACAAGAGCCTGGCCAAGGCTACACCCGAGATGGATGATGGATCAGGGGTTTTCACACTTTTATAAGTTTTGGTCCATTTCCATTTTGGGATTAATTGTCCAGTCACACTTCAGGCTGTGCAGTCCCACCCTCCCAGGTTGCTCTCCTCAGTTCCCTGTTGTTTGCACGTTTTGGGCCTGAAGCTGCAGCGGTGCCCTTGGTTGTGGGGCTGCAAAAGGATTGTTGTGTCTGACTGAGCTGTGAGGAGAACGGGCTCACACTTCATATGAAATTCAGAGTTGCGTACCAACGCAGTGCAGGGTCTGGAAAATACAAAAACTGAAAATTAAGGCTCCAACTCCCCTTGCAGCCGCTGAGGATCAGCAGCCAGCCGGGCCCTCAGAAGCGCTGCCTGTTTGTCTGCAGGCACGGCGAGAGGATGGACGTGGTTTTTGGGAAGTACTGGCTGTCCCAGTGCTTCGATGCCAAAGGTGAGCCCCGGGGCTGTCCCAGCATTTGATGGAGGAAGGGGACGTGGCCCCTGCCCGGTGGAAGCTGTGGGTTCCAGCAGAAAATGATGCTTTTTGTGCAGTCAGCTGCAGAAAGTCATCCCGGGAGGAAATGCTCCGTTTGCCAATGTTTGGGAAATGTTGCAGGGGTGATTACTACAGTTACATCACCAAAGGGAAAATGCAGTCGTGATGTTGGTTGTCAGTGCTCAGTGAAAGCATTTGCTGCCATCAATAAAAAGTTTTACAGTCCTAAATGGAAGTAAGGCTGCACAGAGTGGTTTTGGGGGCATAAATTGGAGTTTTCAACCCAATATTATGCTCAGGTTTCAGACTATAGTGAACAAATTATAACTTTAGGCGCTGTTGGCCTTAGAGCTGATCAGAAATCTGTCCTAAAATTCCTTCTTCTATTCAAAACCACCAATACCTTGTAGTGAAAGGATGATTTCACATCTCCCTTCTTTCTAAACTATGGCTGAAGAGCTCTGACATTCCTGTGAAAGTGTAATATTTGTTGTGGGATAAGAAATTACTTTCCCATGGGGAAATCAGTCCTAAATTCTTTCTTTAGGACCTTAACAACATTTTGTGCTGATTTTGAGCTGCTGAGAGGTACTTAATTTAATTTTGTGAGATTCCTGATGGGTTTACATGGGAAGAAAACTTCCCAAGGCCTAGGCAGGACCTTCAGAGCACAGCCGAGGTGGTGGGAGAGGGGAAAAATCAGCTGTGACGTTCCTGCCTCTGTCTGAGGGAATAATTCCAGCTTGGCACCTCTCCCTGCAGGCAGGTACATGCGCAGTAACCTGAATATGCCTCACAACTTACCTCAGAGGAGTGGTGGTTTCAGGGATTATGAAAAAGACGCTCCCATCACCGTGCTGGGCTGCACCCAGGCGAGGCTCGTGGGTAAGTGCTGCTCAGCAGGCAAAGCTGAAGGATGGGGGATCTGGGTGGGATCTGGGGAAGGAGTTGTTCCCTCTGAGGGTGGGGATGCCCTGGCACAGGTTGTCCATCCATGGAAGTGTCCAAGGAGAGGTTGGACGGGGTTTGGAGCAACCTGGGGTAGTGGAAGGTGTCCCTGCCCATGGGGTTTTCGGGTTTTCCCAACCCAAACCATTCCATGATTCCATGAAGATCTTGCCCAGGAAGCTTCAATGTCTTCCTCCCACACCCCCCATTAGAGAAAGGAAAAGTGCAAGGCAGGAAAAAACGGATTGGATGCCCTGAGCTAACGGGATTTAAATCTTTCAAGGAACTTTGCAAAGTCCCTTCACCTTCCCCAGCAATTTCCCTCTTCCAAAGGAAACCTCACCTCCTTCAGCTGCTGCAGCTGAGGAAAAGGCAAAGCAGAAATGTGGGACGTGGGGTGAAATCAGAGCCATCAAAGGATGGGTGCCTTGGGAAGGTTTTGTTTTGGGGGAGAAATGCAGCACTGTGGCTGTCACCTCATACAAAATATGTTTCTTTCATCCAGTTTGCCACACCAGCATCCTTTTATCAGTCTGCCTGGCTTTGTATTGTCACAAACACAGCCCAAATCATTCCCAGTGTTCTCCCGCCCTCCCCATCCTCATCCCTGACTTCTGAGCCTGTTGCTTAGTGTACAGACAGAAAATCCTTTGCCAGGCAGAGACAAATCCTTTGCCATCACATCTTGAGAGCTGTGACGAGGGCAGCCCAGCCCCTTAAAGACACGAGCTCCAGCACTGAGCCTTTCCTCCGACTCAGATCCTTCCGAGCTGGTCACATCCAAAACTGGGGCAGCTAAAATTATCCTGGCCTTTTGGAGCACAAATAAATCACTGTGCAGCAGCAGCAGCAGCAGCAGCAGCAGGAGGATGCTCAGGCACTTGGCCACATGGCAGCAGGGTCTGCAATCTGCACAGGGCAGAAGGGAGGCTGCGAGTGTCACAGCACACTGTGCTGGTGGCACTCAGGGGGCCGAGGACACGCTTTGTGTGGCTTTCAAGGGCCCAAGGACACTTTGCTGGTGGCATTAAAAGGATTTGAGGACACATTTTGGTGGTGGCAGTAAAGGGGTCTGAGGACACACTTTGTGGGCAATTAAAGTGGACTGAGGACACACTTTGTGGGCAATTAAAGGGGACTGAGGACACACTTTGTGGGGAATTAAAGGGGACTGAGGACACACTTTCTTGGTGGCAATGAATGGGTCCAAGGACATTTGCTGGTAGCATTTGAGGGGTCTGAGGACACGCTTTGATGGTGGCAGTAAAGGCATCCCAGGACTCACTTTGCTGTGGCATTGAAAGGGTCCAAGGACCCACTTTTTGGGCAATTAAAGGGGTCTGAGGACACACTTTCCTGGTGGCATTCAGGAGACCCGAGGACACTCTTTGCTGATGGCATTAAAAGGTTCCAGGGACACATTTTGCTGGTGGCATTGAGGGGGCCTGAGGACACACTTTGCTGTGGCATCCGAGGGTCCAGGGACACGCCTGCAGCTGTGGTGGCACTGTGTGACCTTCACATAACTCCTGTGATGAATTATCCCTGTCCCTCTCCTAAATGACCCCACTTCTCTCGAGACACTTCTAGGTCAGCCTGCCCTGGTGGCAGCCGCTGTCAGGGCGGATGTCCCCTCCTTGCTGCCACTCCTTTGTCCTGCTCTTCCATCAGAAGGGGAATGTGGCTGCTGCTCCTGCAAGGCTGAGCAGATCCCACTTCCCCCAGGCTCTGCAGGAATATTAAGAACCCTGCTGCAGGAATATTCACAGCCCTGCCAGTGGAGTTGATTCTTACCTCGTTTGCCGTGATCTCCCACCTGTGTAATGAAATGCTGATTTATGCTGGCAGAGTGTCCAGCCAATTCAATTAAGCTGGGTTTGAGTCGTGTTGAATCATTTGATTTACGCCTTACAAATGAAATGAAATTAAATCCAAGACCTTTGCAGTTTTTCTGGCTGCTTTTTGGCCAGACCCATGGGAAGCAGCTCCTTGCAATGCCGTTTACCTGGATTTATTCCCAAAGATCAAAAACTTTTTTGCAGGTGAAGCCTTGCTAGAAACAAACACCGTTGTAGACTACATCTACAGCTCCCCATCCCTGCGGTGTGTCCAGACAGCTCACAATATCCTGAAAGGTAAGAAATTCAGGCTGAATTCTCCTCATTTGCTGCATAAAATGCTGACAGGCAGATAAAAAGCATGGACCTAAGTCCATGGTGAATGGCAATTATTATTAATGTCATTATTAAATCAATTGTTATCATTCTATTCTATTCTTCTATTCTATTATTCTATTCTATTCTATTCTATTCTATTCTATTCTATTCTATTCTATTCTATTCTATTCTATTCTATTCTATTCTATTCTATTCTATTCTATTCTATTCTATTCTATTCTATTCTATTCTATTCTATTCTATTCTATTCTATTCTATNATTGATATTCTTGAATTAATTATTATTATATATTAAGTGAGTGGTAATTATGATGTTGATATTATTGAATTTATTATTATTATTATATATTAAGTGAATGGCAATTATGATTTCCATAGGAATATCTTTTCTATTAGCACAACCCACAAGGAACCCTTTTCTAATTGCGCCAGCTGCCAGCCAGAGCTTGACATTCCCCGGCACACATGAAATAAATACACTAAATCCTTAATTTCCCACAGAAAAGAGATCAACTAGCACCCAAACTGGAGCACTGGAGCTGCTCTCTCCCTGCCCAGCTGCTCCCGTTGCTACCTGGCCTCCTGTCCCTCTCTTTTCCAGGTATGCAGCAGGAGAACAACCTGAGGATCCGGGTAGAGCCCGGCTTGTTCGAGTGGACCAAGTGGGTGTCTGGGAGCTCCCTGCCAGCCTGGATCCCGCCCGTGGATTTGGCTGCAGCTACTCTCAGCGTGGATACAACCTACAGGTAGCACAGAACGGGGATCACAGGGGCTGGGGCTGCTCCTTTGGAGGTTTGGCACTGGGCTCTGCTGAGTTTTGACTGGAAGAGCAGCGACTCTTCCAGTGAAAACTCAGCAGATGGAAGGGATGTTAAAGCTCATCCCATGTGCAGGGACACCTCCCACTGTCCCAGGCTGCTCCAAGCCCTGTCCAGCCTGGCCTTGGGCACTGCCAGGGATCCAGGGGCAGCCACAGCTGCTCTGGGCACCCTGTGCCAGGGCCTGCCCGCCCTCCCAGGAGGGAATTTTTTCCACAAACCAGCCTAAATGAGCACAGAGGAGCATCTCCTGTGCAGAAGGAACACAAGTGCACTCAGCCTGTCACAGGCTGCCTCCACGGACTGGTCCCCATCAGAGAAAGCTGTTCTCATTTTCCCAAATATCTCCATGCAGGAATGGTAAACAAATCATTCTTGAAGTTTAAAGATCACCACAGTGGCTCCCAGTTCTGAGGATTGAGTTTCAGAACAGATACTTCCAGATGAATCACAAACTGCACTTAGAATATTTTTGCTTTTTTCATTTACTGGACGTGTTTTTCTGCTCGCAGACCTTGCACTTAGAATTCTTTATTTTTTACCATTTACTGGACGTGTTTTTCTCCTCACAGACCTCATATTCCTGTCAGCAAGTTGGTGGTTTCTGAGTCTTATGACACCTACATAAGCAGAAGCTACCAAGTAACAAAGGAAATCATCAGTGAATGTAAAGGCAAAGGTGAGTGCTGCAGAGGGGGTGAAAACCCAGCCAGGCAGGCTGGGATGTGAATTCCACTGTTCCTGACCAATCCTTCCCTCTTAGGGGATGAATTCCCACACCTGAATCTCTCATCCTCTCTCCCAGAAGCTTTGGAAAGCTCTGCACCAGAGCTGTAATTTCAGATACACTCACAAGTGAGGTCCAGAAAGTTAAACAGCAGAATTATTTTAGGGGTCCCGACCCAATGGCAGCTGTGTCTTTCCCAAGGGAATAAATGAATTATTTGCCCTCTGCTGTGTGTTCCCAGCATTAAATGGAACATTTTCCCTCCCCTCTCCGAGCTCCTCCTCCAAATTATATTCCCATAAAAACCTTAGAACATTTCTCCAAACACAATATTGAAATTTTTAAAAAATCCCTAGCTGTCATTGTTCAGCCACAACACTGTGAGAATTCCTAAATTCTGCTGTTTTCACTGATTTCATCTCACTGACCCCTCTCTGCATTCTTTGATTTGAATGGTTTGCACACCAAATTCAAAAGCACAGTGGGGCACTGGTTGTAAAGGATCTTGGAAATGGAAATGCAAAGCTGCCGCTGTGGAAAGCCAGCAAGTGAAATTAAAGTGTTTGTTGTAATAGGAATTAATTTTTGCGTAGGCAAAAAGCATCTGCTTCCTAGCACAGCTGAAATCTCACTGGAATTCTTGTTTTCTCCAGAAAGCATTTTTAAACAAAGTAGGAGCGAGTTAACCATCACCCTGAAAACTGAGAAATGCTCTAAAGGTGTTAACAAATCACATTTCCCCCTGAATTCACAGCTCGTTGTAGGACAAAGTATTTTAAAAGGCTGCTTGGTCTTGGGCACCAGCCCCCAAACCTGGCTTTGCCTCCCTCCTCAGCCCGTGTTTCTCATTTCATTTCAGGAAATAACATCCTGATAGTGGCTCATGCATCCTCCCTGGAGGCCTGCACCTGCCAGCTCCAAGGGCTGTCACCTCAGAACTCCAAGGATTTTGTACAGATGGTCCGAAAGGTAATTGCCAGCAAGGAGCAGAGCCCTGGCTCTGCAGAGAGAAAAGCAATTTGCAATCTGCTGGAGCAGGCTTTGTCCTGAGTTTCACTCATTCCAGGGGTCAGGAGGCTGAAGGAGAAGGGTTTGAGAGGCTGGGGCGGGGTGTGGGGTCAGGTGCACACCTGGGATGGGTTTGCAGGGACTGTGTGGTGACTTTGGGGGTCAGAGGTCCACTTAAAATGGGTTTGCAGGGACTCTTTGGTGACTTTGGGGGTCAGATGTCCACCTAAAATGGGTTTGCAGGTACTGTTAGGTGCTTTTTGGGTCAGATGTCCACCTAAAATGGGTTTGCAGGGACTGTTTGGTGACTTTGGGGGTCAGATGCAAACCTAAAATGGCTTTGCAGGGACTGTTTGGTGGGTTTTTGGGTTAGAGACCCACCTAAAATGGGTTTGCAGGGACTGTTTGGTGATTTTTTGGGTCAGAGACCCACCTAAAATGGGTTTGCAGGGACTGTTTGATGGTTTTTTGGGTCAGANTTTTTTGAGTCAGAGACCCACCTAAAATGGGTTTGCAGGGACTGTTTGGTGACTTTGGGGGTCAGATGTCCACCTAAAATGGGTTTGCAGGGACTGTTAGGTGCTTTTTGGGGTCAGATGCAAACCTAAAATGGGTTTGCAGGGACTGTTTGGTGGTTTTTTTGGGTCAGAGGTCCACCTAAACGTCTTTGCAGGGACTGTTTGGTGGGTTTTGGGTATCAGGGGCTGTGTAAAGAGCCTCAAACCCCCTCAGCACAGCCAGCAGGGCAGCTCAGCCCTACAGCACTTCCCCTTCTCATCCAAAGAGATGCTAACCATCAAAAGGCTGGGAATTATAATGTTTGTTTCTTTGTTTGTTTTACTTCCTCTCCTTTCCTGCCCTCTGCCAGCCCTGCAGAGGCTCCCTGGGATATTCAGGGCTCATCTGGGAGCCCCTGAGCTGCAGGAACATCCGTATTTCCCCCAAAGCTGTGCTGATTTGGTTTGAGCTGGTCCCTGTTTAAACCTACATTCCACTCAAAACTACGTTTTTAAACCTGCATTCCATTTAAACCTACTTTCCATTCAAAACTACAATTTTAACCCCACATTCCCAGGGTATAATATGGGGGTTTTTTTCCCCCAGTGTTTTGCACAGGCAGTGGTGCACAGTCTGTCAATCACCATCTGCAAATGGACTTTGGGAGAGGGAAAGAGAGGGAAAAAAGGTGAAATCCTGAAGTTGCACAGCAGGGCTTCATCCCTTGGGATTGCCCATCTCTGTCCCTGCTTTTTTTCTGCCTGAATTCCCATTTCTCTCCTCACAGATTCCCTACCTGGGGTTTTGCTCCTGTGAAGAACTGGGGGACACTGGTGTTTGGCAGCTCACAGACCCTCCCATCCTCCCTCTCACTCATGGACCAACTGGAGGCTTTAACTGGAGAGAAACCCTCCTGCAGGAATAGGGAAAGCCCCAGCAAGGACAGCCCACGGCCTTTCCCAGCGTTGGAGAATGTCTCTTCTTCCTTGTGTTTTACTGACAGCAGGGAAAAAAAAAAAAACCCTCATCATCTGTCCAGTGGGTCACTCAAAGCATATCTCACACGGCCACAGCCCTGCAAAAAAAGTCTCATTTACAACAAAAAGAGATGGAGGCGGGGGGAAAAATATTAAAATTCAGGTTGAGGCTCTTGCAGGGCAGCTCGGGGTTGGTTTCCCCACCTTGCAGGGAGCTCTGGTGACACTTTCCCTGCCACCTGCACCACGTGAAACAACGAGCCCTGTGTCAGGCAGGATGCTGGGGTTGTTTTTCTCACTGCTGTTCTTGCAGAGCGTCTCCAGGCTTGTTCAGCCCCTGGTGCTTGCTCAGCTCCCAGCCCCCAAAGCCTCAGCACCTCCCACGGAAATCAAAGCGCGTCCCCGAGGCTGGAAATGAGTCCAGCGTTGCCTCTGCAGGCTGCTCCAGGTTATTCCTCCCCTCTGCCTGAGCAGGCAGAGGTGGGAGTGCTCAGAATGTGTCGGATGCTGTGCAGAGGCTGGTTGGTGTTGAGGGAAATTCTGAATTTCACGTCAGTCACAGGTGAAGTTTGGGCATCAAAAGTCGGCGCAACAAAAGGTGGGAGGAATTTCGCTGAAGTGGAGATAAAAGAAGCCTTTTCCAACCAAACCTGAGCCACTTAGGAAGTTCAGATTTGGGGTTTTGTTCCTTTCCTTTGGTTATTGAAATCCACCTGTGTGCCCAGACACAGCCTAAAAGGTTTGTGCCAGTTGAATTCCCTTCAGGAGGTTGGGAAAAGGGGTTTTCCCTTTTTGTACTGGGATTTTTGTGCTGGCCATTCACCCTGCTGGGCTTTGGCTGTCCTGGTGAGGTTGATGGGATGGAAAATCTGCTGGAATTCAGCTGGAATTCTGAGTGCTTTGCTTCCTTACCCTTAATCCCCAGGTGCCATCTGCCATAAAGACAAAACAGCTAAAAAAACCCCAGCACTCTTCAATTTAGGAACAACGTTTGATGCTGTTCATCCAGGGAGGGAAGGGTTGGGATTGGGGGGAAAGTGGAAGAGGAGGGTTTCCATCTCTAACCAAGACGTTTGGGATCACAAGGGGGATCCTCTTGGTGCCAGAGCCTGCAGGATGCTAAAGGCAGCTACATCCCAAAACACACCACAGTGGGTTTTGATAACATGAAGTGACATCACAGCAGGGCTTTTTAGGATCAGAATTGCCTAAAATTATCAGCCTTGGGGCCAGAAGTTGCTTCAGACCCTTCAGCAGTGCAGGCTTGCTGTCAGCAGGTACTTCAAACCAGCTTTAAATGGGAGGAAAGAGATTTAGGCACCTCCTTTCCTGGTTTGGGCCACGAGTCTGAGTATTGCCAGGAACAGAATCATCCCAGGATGGGTTTGGGTTGGAAAAGCTTAAAAAGCTCATCCAGTTCCGTGAGCAGGGACACCCCAGGTTGGCCTTGGACACTTCCAGGGATGGGGCAGCCACGGCTGCTCTGGGCAGCGAAGGAAAACCACCAGATAATAAAGCAAGAAGCAGCAGCCAAGGCACCCTGAGGGGTTGCAGGAGAGATTTTTCTGCCGTCCCTGCCCAGCTCTGCCTCTGCTCAAAGTGCTGAGTGCCCTGGTTTGAAACGGGAGGGAGGCACAGAAGTCAGCACTGCCCACACCTGATGATCATTAATCACAGAAAAATCAAATTTGGGTGGTGTTTGGGTGGATTTTCCCCTTGGGCAGGGCTGGTGTCACCTCCCCCAAGCTGCCACAACCACCAAGGGGTGACAAACTGCAATTCCCTCTTCCCAGGAGAGGCAAAACAATTGGGATGGAACCCAATCCGAAGGGGCTGAGCTCAGCCTGGAGCTCACCAGCACATCCTGTCCATGTGCACAGGCAGCAGAGAGCCCATCCTGGGAGATATCCCAGAAATCCCCACCATCCATAGGAATATCCCATTATTTCCACCTTTAGGAGTGTGTAACACACCTTAGGCCAGCACATCCTGTCCATGTGCACAGGCAGCAGAGAGCCCATCCTGGGAGATATCCCAGAAATCCCCACCATCCATAGGAATATCCCATTATTTCCACCTTTAGGAGTGTGTAACACACTTGTAAGTGCTTTATTTTAGCAGGGATGGAGCTGAAAAGTCAGGGAGAAAATTTAGGACAGGGCAGGAAGAAAAAAAAAAACCAAACCTGCTCCTGCATGGTTTTATTGCTGTCAGTTAATTTTTAATTGTAATTTAAACTCTTTTTGGCCGTGTACAGACATTCTGAAGAGCATTTCTGGCTTGTTTTCCTCCATGCAAAAAGCTTAAAATTAAATATTTGACAATCACACACACACACACACACACACACAAAAAAAATAATTGGTTGCTGAGGCATGTGAATTCTCTGGATTTTTTGTTTCATGCCAGCCAGGTGTAAATTGGGGCAAGAAATATCATTATATTCTAATATTTATTGCCTGGAGGCTGCTCAGATCCTGTTTGATTTGAGTTTCTTTAGAAGCACGAGGCAGAGAGGGAGCAAAAGCTGAATGCACAATTTGAGTGGTGTTAGCTGCTCTTTGATGTAGTAATAGAGAAAAAAGTGTTCTGGTTGAGGAGGTAGATGTTAAAATACTCTTCTTTAAAAAATATATATATATTTTTGGATGTTTGGGAAATATTTTGACAACTGTAGCCTTGTCTCGAATTAGGTGTCAAGAATCACAGGGAGAAAAATCTTATTTTCTTCAGCATTTTGAGTTTTCTTGGGGGTTTTGGGTTAAGCAGAAAAGGCTTTTTTGGGAGGAAAAAAGAGAAAAAGTGTTGTTCCTTTTAAATTTATAACTGAGGGGTTAAGAAGACAAAAGAATTGCTGTTTCACTTTCACCCCATTGCTGCTCATTAATGTGGATTTAATGTCACTCCAGTGTTTTGTCCTAGAACATTAAACTTGGTCTCTCCAAAATCTTTTCCTTCACTGTGAGCTGCACCAGATCCCAAGTTTTATTCTAACAGCGCTTCCCAGGTTTTTTCCTTCTCTCCACAATTAAGGAAAAAAAAAGAAGCTGCAAACCTGCCAAGAATAAATAGTTAATTTTCATCATTTGCAATGTATGTCTTAGAAAAAAAACAAGAATTAAATTGGCATTGCACTCAAATCAGCAGAGCTTTGCTTGTTGATGGAAAACGAGGATCCAGACCGTGATAACTTCAGTCAAAAATTGGTATTTCCCTTTTCACTCCGTTTCAGACAGAAGTTGGCTGAGGCCAGGAGCTCCTCCTGCCGTGAAATTCTAGTGAGTTTAACGGGAGTGGTGATTTTTATCCCCAAATAATGGCTTTGGTTTGTGGCTTGGGTTCGTTCCTTTCAAAAGAGGCAGAGAGGAAATGAAGTCCCAGAGAGGAGTGATGGAGCAGACGTGGGAAGGTGATCAGTGAACAAAATAATTGCAATTAGCAGTGGCTGTGATTGGCTGCAAAGGCTCCAAATCACTTCTTGCTGCTCCCCACTTCCTCAAATTCCTCCCCCAGGGAATCTTCATGACCCACAACAGAAAATACTCAGCCAGATCCTTTATTAATTCCCATTAAAATGTATTTTCTGAACTTTCTCTCCATGACATCTCTTCAGACTTGATGTTGCCAACTCTTTGTTTCATTTTCAACCTGTTGTATCATTCTGTTTATTATTGCTGTTTGTTTTTTTTAATTTAGTGTGAGCAGATTGTATTTATTTGAGAAACAAAAAAAAAAGTTTGCTGTTTTAAAAAAGCCCAATAATTGTATTGCCAAAAATAGCTGTAATTACCTGTGACATCTGTATTTTTTTATTTTGGGGGTGGGGCAGGCAGGGAGGGTGGGTGGTTGTTTTCAATCTCAGTTTTTGAGTGCTAACAACTGTTAAAAAAACAACCACTGCATTTTAATTTGCTTCTCACATTAAATGGAATACTCGGAAGTCAGACAAAAATATCTCGTAGGCGATTTAATAAAGATGCCAAGCACCCTTCCTATTTCAGATTTCCTCTGGAGTGTGGTGGAATTTTGAGCTGCGTTTTTCTTTTCCTGAGAGGCTGAACTTCATTCTCTTGACAGCAGATGGCACAAAATTCTCTCGACTCGGTTTTCCATGCTCAGGGATGGGGTTTTCCCTCTGGATTCTGTTTTTCCCCGGAGTTATTTCACTCTCAGGTTTGGAGGTGTGGAACTGAAGGCACAGCTTTCAAACCAAACTCATTTCTTCTTAATCTGGATTATTATTTTTTTTAATCCAGCGAGAGTTTTATCTTTCAACCCAGCTGCTTTAAATTCATGACCTGCAGCTCTGTTTTCCAGTAAAATTGATTAATGATGATGAAAACAAAAGCCACATCTTTTATCAACCAAATATCCACTGAGTGATGCACTTCCCTGCACCTGAAAGTTTCATGGAAACAGGTCCTAATAAATCAGGAATAAAACGCACAATGTGTTTGTAATTAACCATTTTAATTAACCATCAAGCACACACAGGTTTTAGACCATAATTATTTTACTGAATTTAGTTTATTTTGACAATAATTGTTGTCCACACCAGATTCTGAGCAGGAGGGCCAGCAGAGGATCTGCCAAAAAGGCCTTTTTGGAGATCACAAATCATAAGATAGACTTGGCTGAATGTGATGTCAGTGGTTATCACACAGCTGGGG